>OY757925.1:88716530-89251530 GCA_963585895.1 Sepioteuthis lessoniana
GATTGTTTAGTGTCATATCCAAGACACTCATGGGGGGGGGGGGTCTTACCCCTTTGCAGAGGTGCAGTCAGTGTATTCTATAGCCCCAGCAGACTGGGCAAGTGTATGTGTGTCGGTTAGGGGGTTGTTTTTATCTCTTTTTTCCACTAAGTGATTCGTGATAGCTAATGTGCCATAAAATTCAACTGATTGATACCTTTTCTCCCTCTCTGTGTGTATTTCTGTCATTTTAAAGTATATATATATATATATATATATATATATATATATATATATATATATATATATCATCTTGTCGTGTCATCAGCACGGATATCCCTGACCCTTTCTCGCCACCTCTCCCTATCGTTCATCTATTCCGGCAGGTCCTCAGGGCTACAGAACTGCTGTGTGAAGGTTCAAGCTGGTCACCCTGCTTTTTCTCGGCCATGTGAAGGGGTCCATAGGAGTACATCACTTATGAGCTCGTCCCTACTTCTCCAGCAGTGTCCTACATGTCTGGTTCGTCTAACTTGGATAGTTTTCGTGATGGGTGGTAAGTGGCTGTACAGCTGCTGCTTTGTGGGGTGTTGCCTCCAGGACTTGTTCAATATTGATCGCAGCATTCTTGTGTAGTTGCCGGCAAGTTTTTTCTCCATACGTTTAGTTAGCGTCCATGTAGTGCATCCATATAGCAGTATCAATATGATCGCTGCTTGGAAGAAACTGTGTTTCATTTTATCGGTCATGTCTGACTTCCATAAGACCGATAACCTATTGATAGCTGTCCATGTCTTTGTTAGTCGCGTGTCGATGTTTGTCTCGGTCGATGAGACACTGCTTCCTAGGTAGGTGAACTTGTCAACTAGTTTCAGAGAGCTACCGTTGAGTGTGGAAATGTCGTCTGTTTGATTAAAACGCATCCGACACTGTAATGCAGTTATATATATATATATATATATATATATATATATATATATATATATATATATATATATATATATATATATATATATATTCAATCTGATAACTTATTGCCTATAGTAGAACATGACAGTTTGATTTTCTAGGAGTCAGTGTCAATTATCGATACTTTTGGATCAGCGATGAAAGACAGGATTGTGTGAGTGCAGCACTCTCTATATCGAAAAAACCAAGCAGTGAGCGGATTTTTTTTTTGTTTTCCTAAACTGAAAACTCATCTCAAGACTAATATTTGAGGATGTAGAGTGTATGAAAAGAAAATTGACTGCTCAGTTTCACTTCATATCCAAAGATAAGTATTAGAGGTGCTTCGACCATTGGGTAATTTGGTGGAATAAGAGTGTTGAATAGAAAGGATTCTATTTTGAAAAAAATTAGTCAAAGTGGCTTCAATGTCACTACTTTTTTAACCCACCTTACACACACACACACACACACACTCACACACATATATATATAGGTGTGTGTGTGTGTGTGGATAGTTACGTCAACGAACACACACACACACACACATATACATATATATATATACATATATGTATGTGTGTGTGTGTATGTGTATGTGTGTGTGTTTGTTGACGTAACTATCAATGCGAAGGAAGCAGTAAAATCTTGAATTAAGGAAATATACACCGAGCTGTTCCAACTGATAATTGTTACTATTAGATTGAATGAATGTTCGGATGTATTTGTTTAATACAGCCTACCTATGATATCAATTATTGCAAGAACGACAATTTTTTTTGATATTGAAAAAGTTTAATACAAAGGATTGATGTTGATGTGAATTTTACTGATAGTTCTGTGATCTGATTATTTGTATGTATTTTTGTGTTATTTGCTCCCATAGTGACTGTTTCCTGAGGCCAAATGTAAAAAGTGCAAACTGAAACACTTAGAGGTAGACAGCTAGAGAGTCTTTTTTTTGTATGGATGCACGGAATAAAATAAATTCACCAAAACATCCTCTGTAAAAGAAAAAATATATTAATAAATCAATAAAAAACCAGGTACGACAAGGTAAAATTTTATGTCAGCCATATGACCTATAAGCAAATACGAAGAGGCTATAAATAACACTGACCTTTGTCTATAGGGAAAAACAGAGAGAGTGAGGGGTTGTCTGTGTGTCTAAGAGAGAGAGAGAGAGAGAGAGAGAGAGAGAGAGAGAGAGAGAGAGAGAGAGAGAGAAAACAAAGCAGTTTAAAGAATGAAGCAAAATAAATAAAAAAAGAAATAAATAAAAATAAATAATAATTACAAAATAAACAAAATTTCGTCGTTAAATATCAAGTGTCTCCTTCATGAAATAAAACAAGGGAATTATTTCAAATGTCAATAATAACAATTTGACATTCAATGAAAATATTAAAGAAATTATTTTAAAAAAGTAAAAGAGGAAAAAAAATCTTTTCCTGGCGAAGAAATATTTTTTTTATTTTTTCCGTCGTTTGCAAATTCACTTGATTCGGTTTCTCCGAAGGATGTTCCGAAAACAAAACCCTTCTTTTCATTTCAACATACACCATAAGATGACTGGCGGTGGGACTTTCTCAGTAACTATTATCCATTTGCACTATATTCATAAGTTTTACGAAATATACTTCTTTTGATATAGAATGAAGTTGCATTGTATTTTTTTAGTGCCCACCATATCTTCAAATCTTACCATTGGGGTGTATCCTCAGTTTAGGAAACAAGAAAGAGTCAAATGAGGCAAGGTTTGAGGGATATGAATATGCTAATTCACTGAGTTGTCTAGTTGAAGTTTAGACTGCAGCTTAGACGTCAACGTATCATCACTTTATAAATTAACCGATTGTGCATACATTTTCATTTAAATTTCAAATTAAAAAGTACTTCCTTCGATATTCTTCTCAGATATTTAGTATTAAAAACCACAAAAGAAGCCTAATTGACGATTGATTAATTGATTGATTTTTTACGGCATATCAACCCATCTGGGGTTATTTTATGCCTAGTGGTTAGGGAATCATGTGTACGTACGTATTTAGTTTTTGTGTGTAATTGTTTCTTAAGAGTTTTTTATTTTTTTGCACACAGTCCTATCGAATTGGCATGATTTTTCACAAATCTAGTCTACCCATTGATGGGATCCTAATATATATATATATATATATATATATATATATATATATATATATATATATATATATATATATATATATATTAGGATCCCATCAATGAACGGATGTATGTAAACAATATTAATTGTGATTCATAACCGTTTAAAATTTACTTCGCAGCTAATATCTCCTCGTTGGCTGAATGGTTAGAAGCTTGGACGCTTGGACTTGGCGTTTGAGTCAACCGGGTTTCGATCCCAGCTACGGGAAGATACTGTCTAGCCACACTGATGAGTTCTGATAGAACGAAACAGATCTGTCTGTGGATGACTATATATATATATATATATATATAAAGTTTGTTACTTCTATAAATGAAGAATATTCAATATCGGAGATAAAACATACGTTCAAATTTACTCTTACATGTTTGGTGAATGTAAATGTTACATCCTCGTATATATCGTCATCTACAGACAGACTGATTCGTTGTATCGTAACTCACCGGTATGGCTAGACATGCGAGATGTTTGAAGTTGGATGGAAACCCGGTTGATTTTACGTCAGCCGGATATTCTCCAACATAGCCACATGCAAACTCAGCATAAGCGAGCGGATTTTTATGCATATGTATCACTTTGCACGAAATGTAAATAAATGAAAGCTAATATACCAGGCGTACAGGAAACTGCTGGAGAAGCAAGGACGAGCTCATAAATGATGTACTCCTATGGACCCCCGCATATGGCCGAGCAAAAGCAGGACAACCAGCTCGAACATACATACAGCAATCTATGTGAGGATCCGGGATGTAGCCCTGAAGACCAGCCAGAAGCGATGAATGATAGGGAGAAGTGGCGAGAGAGGGTCAGGGATATCAGTGCTAGCGGCACGACATGATGATGATGATATAAGCGATATAATTCCTGGGCTGATGTATGTCACCGAATGGCTGAGCGGTTAGATACCATATTTTGAAGCGTCATGCGTGTCTAGCCACACTGAAGAGCTGTGATACAACGAAATGATATCAGACATATATCTATCCTATATATATATACTCTTTTCTTTTTTTTCGTTATTCCAAAGCGAAAAAAAAGGAAATACTTTAAAATGAATAGGTCTGCAAGTGAATTTGGTTTCAAGTTATTTGTTTATTTATTTATTTATTTGTTTACTTCTCCGAGTGTTTCTGATATTTAAAGTCGTCTTCAGGAAGTCAACTTCCTGAAGACGACTTTAAACGTCAAAAACACGTGTAGAAATAAACAAATATATAACGTAAAATTCACCACTCATTTATATATATATATATTATATATATATATATAAATTTTATTTCAGTATGTGTGGGTGACTATAGCTATAGTCACCTGCACATACTGAAATAAAACAATGTAACAAAAAATTAAGATACACCTACGAATTTATATCTAGTTAAAACAACGTTTGTACCTTCACTTACACCAACCCACACACACATTAATACGCAACTATAACCCACACAAACATATGCACACACCCACTCACAATCACACACTCACACACTTACAATCACACGTACAGATTCCTACAAAATCCCAACGGTTTTTTGACTGTATTTTTTCTATTTTCGATTCATTTCATTTTCTTAACTGCCAGATGATTGTTGTTTCGCTAAAGACTCCATGAAACCCAAGGGTCACAGTCTAAATTCCATAGAATTAAATATACATATCTAATATATATTCATTTATTATTATTATATAATAGATCTATCCTAGATATTGAGCACTCTCCATATTATATGGCACTGGTTCGACACATACCCACAAAGTGATTTTGTGACAACCAACACTGTTAAGAATGAAAAATTTACTTCACCATCCAGATAAGAGTAAATTTCAATCATCGTCTGTTTATTTATGAACTTTCACGCACTCCAATACTGCATCTTCATCGAGTTAAAAGTGGGTAACATTCTTGAGTCTTTTCCTTCGCAACCACAAAGGTGTCGAGTTATGGCAAATGACCAAGTTATAATATTGATCTTAACTGTAACTTTTCAATAAAATTGACTTAAACTTACTCTTATATGGGGATGGGGTGAATGTAATTTTTACATTTCTATACAATTTCTTCGTACATAACATACATCGCCGAATTATATATATATATATATATATAATTTCAACTTATATTTCAAAAAGTTCCAAGACTCAACCAGAAAGACGAGTAAAGCGGAACATTTTTTTTTGTGTGATCTCATTAGCATTTCTTGTAAACTAGAAAAATCAGAATTAGTTCCTCAGTTTTAGAAAAAGTGGTAGTGAGTTAACAGTGCAAAAATGCTCAGCTTTGGCTTTTCTTTCTGAGTAAGGATTGGAACCTTTTGTACAACCCTTGTAAGTGTTTTATTTCTAAATAATTTCTTTGTATATTACATCACTGAATTAATCTAAATTCCTATACAACCACCCAATGAAGATATGATGTTGCTCAGACATTTTACTGGCATACATTTCTGTAGTGTCGGTTTAGTAATGCTTTTCAACAGTTTAGTTTGGCACAAGGCTAGAATTATGATACACTTGATGAGAATCGAACTCAGTAACAATGTTTTGCTTGTCTCTCTCACTGACCATTACATCTCTCAAAAGGGGAAATAAATGAGAGTTGTCATTTATTAAGATTAGCATAGTTGAGCACAACACCAAAAGTATTGAGCACTAAGAATCGGATTCAGTAACAATGGTCTGCCAGCCTTAATCCCTGAATAATACACCATGCTAAGCGGCTTAGTCATTAACTAAGTTTAACTTAGTTTGACATAAGGCCAGAAGTAAGGAGCACTCACTGAGAATCTAACCCACTAACAATGATGTGCTGGCTTAACTCCTTAACCATACGAGGTACCCAGGCCGGTGGTTGAATATATTTGTCGTCTCGACCAAGTTTTCTTTCGACAAAGTCCCAAATTTTGATACTGAAAAACAAAATTAAAAAAACCCCAAACAAACGAGAGAAAAGAAAACAATAAAAGAATTTTTTCGCACACTTCTTACACATTCCAGCCACGATCACCATGACAATCCACTTTTCTTTAAAAACTCTGGGTTTTTTTTATATTCAGCCATTTTTTTTCTTTTTCTTCATCGTCTTACAGATTGACTGATTTTAATGGCATGTCAGCTTGTCTTGGGTTATTTTGCCAAGAGGTTTGGGAATTGTGTTTATTATGCATTAGTATTTACATTTTTGTGTAGAATTCCTATATAATACAACTTGGTATAAATTTTTCATATGGTTTCAAGTATTTCTATCTAATACTAATAATTATATGGTTTCGAGTCATTATTTCTATCAAATAGTTGTAATTCATTTTCACACTGTTATATTGTTTCAAGCCTAACAGGTACTATCACTCCTTGTTAGAGAAGACCTAGGAGTAATGGTAACGATGGGGGAGTCCACACTCCCCGGAGGTTCGGAACTAGAGCCTGACCATCAGATACAGTTTAGTGTCATAACCAGTACACCTCTTTTTTGAAAGGTTCTACCCGTCTGCAAGAGATACAATCAGAGTATTCAAAGCCCCGACCGAAAGCGCTAGGTGTAAACTGAGAGAAAATAAATATTCATTGTAGAAACTACAAAGTCCACAATGTTCATTTATTCTTGTACGTAATCATTTTACAAAGTCTGTTCATTTGATCTTGAAAGGTCTTCATTACGTGTTGAAGATCAAGGTAGGTAAAACATTGAAATCAACGTCATCACAGTTCATTACGTTTTATATAATTCCAACATAATTCACAAAATTCATACATAATTCATATAATTCACCCATTTTATATAATTCACCCATTTTATATAATTCACACATTTTATATAATTCACATATTTTAAACAATTCCCTTCTCGGCATGAATCAATCTCCTTCGTAAAAAATATTTGAGAGGACAGCATCTGACAAAACGCCTCCCAATCGGTTTAAAAATATACTGATTGTATCTCCTGTAGTGGATTGAGATACCCACCCCCAACAAAAAAAGAGTGTCTTGGTAAGAATATTTACTTGAAGTAACTAATTATTGACTAAGAATAATTATTATTTATTACATGAAACCATATAATTGCGTCCAAATGAATGATAATGATTAGATAAAAATCATTGCTTGAAACCTTATAATCATTAGTATTAGATAGGAATACTTGAAACCATACAATTGTGTGCAAATTATTTGTATTAGGAATAATTACTTGAAGTTAACTAAGGATAATTATAAGTTACCAAAAACCATACAACAGCATATAGATTAGTTTTTGAAAGTATTCAACTATATGTAAATTGTTTGTATTAGGAAGGAGTACTTTATATCATATAACCGTGTGCAAAACGCTCTTAAGGAAGAAAAACACAGAAAATGTAAAAACAAACGTACCATGAACGCGATTCCCTAATTTCTCGGCATAAAATAGATATAGACAAGTTGATATGCCGTTAAAATCTATCTATCCGGCAATCTGTCAGTTTAAGCAGTTTACGACGATTTAGTTGTATATATAGATGAAATCAAAAAATATTTTTGAAAATTTAAAGATAGTTTTTTTTTATTAAACCAGTTATCTAGAACGTTGACAGGCTGGCATGTTCCCAAGAGGGTGGAATCGACCGAGTTGAGTGGTCGAGTTAACTATTACGGGATAATTATCGAGTCTGATATATATATATATATCCGCAAGGAAGAATAGGAGACACACTCTGAGAAAGAGAAAGAGTGGAGTAAGAAGAAAAAGAAAGAAACAACCCATACAAGAAATCTCACAAAAACAATGACGTCTATATAAACTGATAGAAAACCTGAAAAAAAAAAAAAACATTCGACTTGCAGACCTATATGATTGAGTTCGAATGTCATTAGTTGCCCCATTCATATGACTCTATGCCATATCTATGCAAAAACACTAGTAAATTACTAAATGTTCTCTGACGACAGCAACAAGTTGGAAACATACACGCATGTAAGAACGAAATAAATAATTACTAAAAAACATAAATCTCTTAGTGAACCTATTCATTTTGAAATATATACAGTAGCGTCCAAAACTAAGGGACAAAATTTTAAAACCTAATATTTGTTAGAAATAACAACTGTGAAAAGCTGAAATTTTGACAACTGGTAGTCGTTATCATCCATAATAACATACTAAAATTTGAATCATTTGCATCGGGTAGAAAAAGAATTATAACAATTATTTATTTATTTTCAAATTTGGAACGTCCAAAAGTAAGGGACAAAATTGAGAAAAACAATGTAAACAGCCAAAAAACAATAAAAATACATGTCCAATCAATATTTAATAAATGAGCCCTTGCTCTCAATGACAGCTGCACATCTTCGACTACAAGAACGAATCAGTTCTTGACAATCCTCGATACTAATTTTAGACCATTCTTCTTGAAGCTTCACCCACAAATCCTCCGTGTTTGTGGGATTTCTTTCCATAACTTTCACTCCTAAGGTCTTCCAAAGATTTTCTATTGGATTTAAGTCAGGACTTTGCGGTGGCCAATCCATAATTTCGAAATCTTGCTCGCTAAGGTAACTCATTACCACCTTTGCCTTGTGACTGGGGGCATTATCTTGCATAAAAGTAGCCCTATCGAAACCTGAATTCTGTATGATTGGCACAACATGACCTTGAACAATGTTTTTATAGATCTGCGCGTTTACACGAGTTTGTAACCGGACAAGAGGCGTTGTACCTTGGCTAGAAAACGTTCCAAATACCATGACGCTTCCGCCCCCAAACTAGACAGTTTTCTTAGTACACTTTGCACTTAATCTTTCACGAATATGTCTCTTTACATTGTTTTTTCCATCATTTCCAAATAAATTAAACTTGCTTTCATCACTGAAAAATACTTTTGCCCAATTTTCATATGTCTAAATTACATTCCTGTTTGCAAACTCTAATCTCTTATTATTATTCTTCGAACTAACGAGTGGTTTCTTCCTTGGGGTTCGATTAAATAGCCCTATTTATTGCAGTCGTCTAGAAACAGTCTGTCTTGACACATTAACACATGAGGTACTATTCATAACCCTTTTAATTTCTGTGCAAGACTTGCAACGGTCCTTTAATGACATACGCTGCATTATTCGATCTTCTCTTGCTGAGGTTTTGCGGGGTCTGCCGGTTTTAAAAGCACTATTTTGTCAGTATCATTGTAGAATTTAACAACCCTGCCTACAACACTGTTGGAACGTTTCACTTTCTCTGAAATCTCTCTAACGGTGTGCTTTTCCTTGTGTAGCTTCACAATAGCTTGTCTCACAGAGTAATCAAGTTTTTGGCGTTTCGCCATGGTGCCGGCTGATGCAACGTTTACAAATGACTAAGTAAGACTTATTCTTTAGAGGAAATCAAAAAATTTGAATATAGCATACTGTTTACATTGTTTTTCTCAATTTTGTCCCTTACTTTTGAACGATCCTATTTTGAAAATAAATAAATAATTCTTATAATTCTTTTTCTATCCTTTGCAAATGATTCAAATTTTAGTATGTTATTATGGATGATAACAACTACCAGTTGTCAAAATTTCAGCTTTTCACAGTTGTTATTTATAACAAATATTAGGTTTTAAAATTTTGTCCCTTAGTTTTGGACGCTACTGTATATATATATATATATATATATATATAAAGAAAAAAGAAAACTGACTAGCTAAATTAATTGATCTGAATAGACTAAGAGTGAGATGAAAAAAACGGTTGGGTCAATTTTGTAATTAAATGCCTATTCAGAGAGCTCACATATTTATTGAAAGAACTTACTGATACATATAGATATCGTTGAATGTGATAAAATAATCTCTGAAACACATCAAAGAAACATTATCAACGGGATTTTAGTCCATTGTTTTATCAGAAGAAAATAATTAATTCGTCTCACTATCAACTAAAACGAGTGAAGCGAACATTACAAAAACAATTAACACGAGTAAATAATCAAGTTTATCCAGTGGTGTGAAAGGAAGTTGCCAATTACGAACTTAGATACATTTTTTACATGAATAAACATCAAATTTATAAATGGCATTTTCTATCTAAATATATAGTCATCGTACCAACAGGATATTAATTTTTGCAAGATTTTATATCTTGACTGTATAAGATACAAGAAATTAGCTTTTTGTTAATAGAAGGATTTGTGGAAGTTTTCTATATCTTTCACTGACTGTATTTTTATATTTATGGTGTTAATATAACTGAACAGGGAGCATGTAAGTATTTCAAACCTTTACAAACTTATGATCACTGATTTAAAATATTTCAAAGTAGCTTCAGTTAGCTCCTCTCTTCTGATTTGATCATTTAGATCATGTGATCATGTCTTAGCATTATATATATATATATATATATATATATATATATATATGGGGGGGGTTCTAATCTAGGTAAAAGAACTGTTGTGGCACTTCCGAGTTGGAGATTTTAGAAGGCGAGATAGATATTGTCTGGCGTGTTGGGGCTTAAATGTGATATCATTCTAACTTCCATTCGGACGCCTGAGGTGTCTGACGCTTGGACACTTAACGAAATAACCAAGAGTGATTATAAGGATACGTTGCTGTTCCGTAAAGAGACAATCCACGTCAATCCCTGGGGAAAGCCACTTGATTAATCTATTCTGGTGGGATAGTCAGTGTAGAAGAAAAATCAGAAACTGAACGTAATAATTATTTTCATAAATTGTAAAAGAGTTTATTACTTTCTTTTCTTTTGAAATATTTTTATCTGGTTATTTATGGTGTTAACACTAAGCTGGGTTCTTTGTCTAAGAGAAGGAAAAACCGAATTTAAACCAGCTGTACTCCGCTTAAACATTGACCTTGTATTATATCCTACTCATGGTGAAAGGGTAAATAGGAACTCCAGAATTGAAAAGATTGTTAGTAAAATAAATGCAATCATAAATTTAAAATGTCATGAAATATTTTTGAAAAAATCAGAACCCTAAAAACCAAACTCAAGATTCGACACTAAACTTATGTGTTTAGAAAGATATTTTCTTTTTCTTTGATTTGTGTTAATAGAATGAATTTATGGAATTTATTTTTAGTTTATAATGTACGAGACAACACTGAACTTTTGCTGCTTGGAAATTTAAAAGCAATATGGTTTTCTCTTGATAAGACGACCCTTTCTACACGAAGAGCAATTTCTTTTTTATGCTAAAAACATTCATTGGGTACAATAAGTACAGAAAGTGGAGGTGCCCGTGGTGTAATGGTTATCGTCGCCAGATGTGGACACGACGACACGAGTTCAAATCCTGGACGAGCCTGATTACATTTCACATGGGAAAGGTATGAATCCAAATATTCTCCCTCCAGCTATGGGTAAATAGTAGGGCAGACTAGGTTCTTCAGCCTCGGTGAGGCGACTAGTCTAGGAGAAGGAAAACTCTGAATTCAAACCTGTTAAACTCCGCTTAAAAATTGACCTTGTGTCATATCCTGCCCGAGTGGAGGGGTTGGGTAAATAGGATAAGTACAGAAAGTAAACACCCATTAAGAAGCTGATCAACAAACAAACTCTTATTAATCATTAATATACTCGTATATTTCCGGGAAGAAATGACATGATATTTAATATATGACAACAGCATTTATGTTTGTCTGCAGAGGCATAAGATGAGTTGGCAAGTCGACAACATAGGAACATTGGTCAAAAGATATCTTTTCAAATTGCTCGTGTAAACAAAAACAAAAAGAAAAGAAAAAGAAGAACGCGAAGAGATGAACGACTGAAAGATTATAATGGCATGTCAACAGGTCTTGGGTTATTTTATGCCTAGAAGTAATTGAATTATGTTCATTGTACGTTCATATTTACAATTTTTTGATGTAGTTGTTTTTCAAGAAAGTTCTTTTTGCTTCACTGTCCTGTCTATCTGAGCTATAGATACACTTCGGATCAGCGTAGACCTAGGAGTAATGACAATGAAGGCGTGATTTCATATATCCCAGATCTTCAGAACTGTATTCTCACCATCAGATGTTGTGTAGTGTCATATCCAAGACAGTTAATTTTTGTTGGGTGGAGGCACCCGTCTGTAGGGGGGGATACAGTCAACGTATTCTATGCCTCCCCGACTGGGCAAGTGAAGGGAAAAGAGGAAGAAGAAGAAGAAGAAGAAGAAGAAGAAGAAGGAGAGAGAGAGAGAGAGAGAGAGAGAGAGAGAGAGAGAGAGAGAGATGGGGATGTTAATTAGCGTTATCTATCTTGTTGTTTTCCTTGAAAAAATATGGTTATATCTTGATCTTTATGGGATGATATTTTTTGTATGGAAAAGAAACTGTCAGGTCACGTGCTATCATAACAATAGATTTTCTCATTAGTCAGTTGTGTTTGGAAATTGAAATTCTGTATGATAAGTTAGTTTTTTCGGGGCAACCTTTAATAAACTTCATAGAAACGTTAATCAGATACAGTAGAGCTTTAAAGTTACGCAGTTTAAAACGAACTGAAATAGGCAAAAGAAAGAAAGGATTGCAAGATTTAGATGTTTGGAGATTAGTTGAGATAGATAGATTGATAGAGAGAGAGAGAGAGAGAGAGAGAAGGAGAGAGAAAGAGAGAGAGGAAGAGTTTGGCTGGGCCAATTAGTTTAACGGCATACCCATTTCTAATGGGTTATTTAATAACTGCCGAAATCGATTGTAATCCAAACTATATGTTCCATTAGAGTTTTTAAAAATTACATTTTTTTATCCTCTATTTGGACACAGTTATATAGTTTCAAGGTTTAGGCTTATTTGTTTCACGGTATATTAACTCATTACGAGTGACTTAAAGCCGAAATTGGATTATTTTTTGTAAGTGTTTGATCATAACTCAATTCTCAATGTATCATTGCATTTTAACAAAATTGTATTTTTTCATTTATCTATAAACATTTGATTGCCCTCAAGTAAGATGATATCAAGTATTCTTATCTAATACAAACAATTTGCACGTTGTTGTATGATTTAAAGTATTCTTATCTAATACTAAAAATTCATACACAATTATTTGCTTTAAAGTAACTATTCCGATTTAGTAATAATCGTTTGTTTGCAAACAGTTTCAGGTTTTCCTAGCGAATTCGAATAATTCTTAAACAGTTCTATTTGGGACCATAACAATTACTACCACTCCAGAGTAGAGTGGATCTGGGAGTAATGGCAATGAAAAGGTCCTCTCCACTCAACAGAGAACCAGCACTTGAATTTCATTACAAGATGCAGTTTATTGTCAAGCTCAGGAGAACCATTTTTTCTGAGAGGGGGTCTTACCCCTTGGCAGAAGAATGCATATTCTAAGCCCCTCCAACATAGACTGAAAGAGAGAGAGAGAGAGAGAGAGAGAGAAAGGGGGGGTTATTTTATGCCTTGTGGTTAGGGAATTGGAGACATTGTTCGTTTATATTCTTATTTTTGTCTTGTTGTTTCCAAAGATTTTCCCCACTGAGAAAAAAGCACAAAAGAAAAGAGGTAAAACTTTCCTTGGATTAAATCAAAATGTATTTATATAATATTATTTATTCGTTTGTTTCTTAAAAATATAGAAATTCAAAAATATGTGTGAATTCTTTCATGTTTGTTATATACAAAGTTTCGCATAGTTTGACACAAGGTAAGAATTGATCTCATAATAACGGTCACTTACCCTAACACTCTAACCATTACACAAGGTGTCAAGTAAACACACAGTGTAAAAGGATTCAAATGGGTATTCGGAGCGGATATTTGTTGTGCATAAAGCAGTTATTATTATTGTGTGAAGTATCCATAATTTTTCCTCTTCTTTTCAACCCACGTCTGTTCCACTTATTGCCAAGAACGAATCACAAATTGAACATTATCTACACGATCTGTGTGATTGAGACCTTAGTAATGTTCGACATAATGTTCCTGCTTCGCAAGTCACGTTCCTTCTTCTACGCAGCAGTTGTCGTGGCAGAGATTTAAATCAAAATTTAGCAACAAGACCGCCTCTCAGATGTTGTCGTTAGAGCATGATACAGATGTAGGTTTACAATATTTCCTCATAAGTTTCACAAACAGTTAAGATTTATCGTTATACGTTTTGTTCTGCAGAACTGCTTTTTACTGGCTTCGTAGATGTCTACTAAATTTAGCTTTAATCTAGTGGAGGGCGACATTGCTGGGTGAGAAAGAGGAAGTTGCATAAATATTCCAAATGGGAAAGGTCTGCCTTCTGTTTGCTTTGAAAATCAGCATTCGAGATTCAGGATTTTGCTTGATATCAAACACCTAGAAGTGTCGATGCCGGGAAAGGGGAAAAGCTTGGCTACCTCCGTCATGAAACAGATTGTCTGGGTCCAAGTCACATGAACAGTGGAGGAAGATTGTTAAGCTTCCTTCAGTAACTCGCATATATCAACTCTATAGATTGATTGATTTTAACGGCATATCAACTAGTATAGGGTTATTTTATGCCTTGAGGTTAAAGAATCGGAGACATTGTACGTTTATATTCTCATTTTTGTCTTGTTTCTTAAGATCTTTTTCTCACAGGTATGGATCATGTAGTTCTATCCCATCATCATCATCATCATCATCATCATCGAGGTGTACTGACGGCACGGAATCCCTTAACTCTTTTTTTCTCTCTCTTTCTCTCGATCCATCCGTCTGTATTGACTATTATCCTTGTTAAGTCCTCTAGACGGCATACAGTGTTCGTACAGAGCTTAAGAATGTACGTTTTTGCTGGTTGACTTACACTACTATGTCTATTTATAGGAGAAAACCTTTATCAGTTCGTTCTTACGCAGTCAACTCGCACGTCTTCTTCCTTTTTAATTTGATGGCTTGTTAGAAGGGAGATTTTGGCTGCATAGTTGCTGTTTTGTAGGGTGCAGATTCTAGGATCTGTTCAAAACAGCACAGAGTATTCTCGTGTAATAACTTTTTAGCTCTTTCTCCGAGCGTTTCATTAGATTCATACCTTGAGGTTTATTCATACAAATGTATTCACACATCTTGGATGATTTCCTGTCTCACCAAATAGACAATTAAATGGTTTTAAGTTACTAATAATAATAATGAACCCGAGAAGATAATTAGAGCTGCAAGTAAAAAAAATGACTTACCCATGATTTTATGGTTTTCCGTTTTCTAATTCAATACAAATTTGTTTTTAAACAGATCTACCTGAGCCATAGACAAGACACTAACAGGCACTACTACTCCATGTTAGAGTGGACATTGAAGTAATGGATACCGACTCAATGTATTTATTAAATTTAGTCCTTCATAAGTGCTAAATTATATAAGTGTCGAGTTGTCATTTAATCCTTAAAATTTTCCTTGGCAAGACACTAAACTGCATCCTATTGTAAGGCTACTCTTTTGGATCTCTGTGGAGAGCGTAGTCGCTACATCGTTGCGATTACGTCCATTAGATTACGAATATTTACTTGGCATCTTGTGTGGTGTGATGATCAATGGTTTAGGCTTGCAAACCATTGTTAGAGAATTCAAATCCTCATTGGTTATCCATAATTCTGATCTACTATATGTCTTTCGTTTTCAGAGGGGGAGATGTCTTTTATCGATGCGCATTAAATGTTACACAATTTTGACTTGGATTTAGACACCTGTGACATCTGACTCAACAAGAAAATTTGAAGGTATAACTGATGGAGATTATAAGGATATATTGCCGTTTGGTAAAAAAATAATTTCCATCCATCTTGAGGAAAATCTGGTTGCTTCATCGGTTGTGATATGATTGCCTGTGCGGAAGGAAAATCAAAAAAGAAATAGAAATCTCTACAAAGTTGAAACGTTTTTGATTACTTGTGTTCATCTCTCTCGAATCGTCAAAAAGATGGAATGGTTTGGGTTGATATGACTTAATTTGATATGACATGGTTTGAATAAGCATGATCTGATTTGAGATGGCATGATTTGAGTCGTTGTGATTTGATTGGAGTCAACATTGATTTTATTTGAGATGGCATGATTTGAGTCGTTGTGATTTGATTGGAGTCAACATTGATTTTATTTGAGATGGCATGATTTGAGTAACAATGATTAGATTTAAGATGGTATGATTTGAGTCAAGTTGATTTGAGTCGGCATTTGTGTTTGTTTGATTTGATTTGAGTTGACATAATTTGAGTCAGTATGATCTAATTTAAGATGGTATTATTTGAGTTGAAATGATTTAAGTCAGCAATATTTGAATCGGCATAATTTGATTTGAGATGGCATGATTTGAGTCGTTAAGATTTGATTTGAGGTGGCATTATTTGAGCAAGATCGATTGGATTTGAGATGGCATGACTTGCGTCTGCATGCTTTCATTCGAATCAGTATGATTCGAATTGAGTTATCATGATCTGATCTGAGATAGTGTGATTTGAGTCAGCCTGATTTGATTTGAGATGGAATGATTTGAGTCAGCATGTTTTTATTTGAGATGAGATTATTTGAGTCAGATTAATTTGATTTGAGATGGCATGATTTAAGTCAGCATGATATGACTTGAGATATGATTTTAGTCGGCATGATTTCATTTGGGATGACAAAATTAGAGTCAACATTATATGGCTTGAGATAGTACAGTTTAAGTTATCCATGATTTGGTTTGCTATGGTTCGTTTGGATTTAAAATGACATACTTTGAGTTGGCATGATTTGATTTGAGATTGCATGATTTGAGTGAAAATCATTTTTATGATGGCACTAATTTATTTGGGATGACATGATTTTAAATGGCATGATTGGAGTAACCATGATAAGTTTTAAGACAACAAGACTTAAGTCGACATAATTTGATTTGACTTGTATCGGAATGATTTAATTTGAGATGGCATGATTTGATTATGTATATTTCGAGTCAGCATGGTTTCATTTGAGAGGGCATGATTTTTATTAAGCATGGTTTGATTTTAGACGACAAGATTTGAAATAGCATAATTTGATTTAAGATGGCAGGATTTGAGTCAAAATGATTTGCTTTGAGATGGTATGATTTCAGTTAAGAATATTTTGAGATGGCATTATTTGAGTCTGATTTGATTCGATATGGAATTATTTGAATTGACATGATTTGATTTGCGATGACATGATCAGAGTCAAAATCATTTTTGATTTGGCACAATTTGATTTGAGATAACATGATTGAATAGGATCTGCATGACTGATTTGAGACAGCATGATTTCAGTTAAGGATTATTTGATTTAAGGCTCCATGATTTGAGTCGACATAATTGGTTTTGAGATAGTTTGATTTGATTAATGATGGGAAGATTTGAGACAGAATGATTTGATTTGAGATGGTCTGGTTTGAGTTGGGTTGTTTTTGATTCGAGATGTCATGAGTAGGCATGATTTGATTTGAGATGCGGGGATACAAGTCAGAATGATTTCATTTGAGATCGCATGGGTTGAGTTAAGCATGATTTGATTTTAGATGGCAAGATCTAAGTCCGTTTAATTTGACATGGCATGATTTGATTTGAGATATCATGAGTTGAGTCGGTATGATTTGATTTGAGATGGTATTATTTGAATCAGCATGCTTTGGTTTGAGATGACTAGATTTGAGACTGCATAATTTAATTTAAGCTGGCATGATTTGGATCAACATGTTTTTGTATGAGTTAACATGATTTCATTCGTGATGGCATAGTTTGTTAGCGTGATTTGATTTGTTGTGGCATGATTTCAGTTAATGATGTTTGAATTTAAGATGTCAAGATTTCAGTCGGCATGATTTGGTTTGAGATGAACTGATTTGAGTCAGCATGATTTGATTTGATATGGATCAGTATGGCTTGAGTCCGTATGATTTCATTTGAATCTGTATTATTTGATTGGCGATAGCATGATTTTAGTCAACATTTTTTCTTTTTAGAGAGAATTATTTGAGACGGAATGATTTGATTTGAGATGGTATGATTAGAGTCACATGATTTGATTTAATTCGATGATTTTATTTGAGAAAGCAAGATTTGAGTCGGCACTTTTTGATTTAAGTCGGATTGATTTGATTTGTGATAGCATTTCAGTCAGCATAATATGGTTATGGACGGCGTGATTTGATTTGTGATGGCATGGTGTCACTTGGCATGATTTTACTCGGTATGATTTAATTTGAGAGAGCATGATATGATTCGAGATCCCATGATTTGAGTCGGCATAGTTTGACTTGAGATGGTGTAATTTGAGTATGTATAATTTGATTTGTGATGGCTTGATTTGAATCAGAGTTTTTTTTAACTGTTAGCGATTCATCTCCCTGTTCCTTTTCTCCCTCGGTGCTTTCAGTTTCGATCTGATTTCAGGCTCCAGTTTGATTTTTTAACTCTATTCAACTGTATCTCTTCATATGTATATTATGACTTCTTCTCTTGAGGTGTTCCTCATTATTAGAAATATATTTAAATTTTCAAATCTCAAACGTCAAAAAAATCTACACCGAGTGATTTCGTAAATAAATAACGCCTTCATGGTAGCTTTATTTTCGTAACCCTTTGAGAAATAGTGGCAAATACAGTGTGATGGGGTGATGAAGGTTATTCTTGGGATAGAGAGACGTAAAACAATAACAATTGGATCCTTTGTATTGAATGAATGCTTCCTTAAACTGGATCTTTGATGTCTATTTTTCCTGGAGACTGTTGCAGAAGTGGAATGCGAAAGCTATAAGTCACTTGCGATGATGGTATTAAAATCAATATTTTACGTACGGGAAACGTTGTGAGATGGAGGCAAAGTTTAGGCAAGTAATTTCTGGCCTTATTTCCTTAAGCATCACTCTCAAACTAGTCTCTCTCTCTCTCTCTCTCTCAAACTCATCTCTCACACACTCTCTCTCTCTTAAACTAGTCTTTCTCCCTTTCCACCTTCTCTCTCTCTCTTTCATTCTCTCTCAAACTAGTTTCTCACTCTCTCTCTCAAACTAGTCTTTCTCCCTCTCCCCATCCACCTCCTCTCGTTCTCTCTCTCTCTCTCTCTCTCTCTCTCTCTCTCTCTCTCTCTCTCTCTCTCTCTGACTTTCTGATCTGAATTAAACTCTTTGACATCTTCCGACTGGAACCTGACTCTCACCTGGACCCTAATCACCTTATTGACTCTTTCAATATCGTCTTTCTCAATTTTGCATATATATATATATATATATATATATATATATATATAATTTCCATTGGAGTATTTATACATAAAGAATGTCCAATATACGTAATTGAGCAGATGTAGATCTGAGTTAGATCTGAACGGCTTTCAAATCATAGACAGAATGAAGCAAAGAACAACGTGATAGCACACCCACTTCCACGTTACTACCAACCATAGTGGTTAGTTGCCTACGGCCTGAACTTCGGTTTCGTGATATACGTGCTTCAAAGTGGTACTTATCTGTTGTTTCCATAAACCATGTTTATAAAACTGCTGACCATATAAGACCATCACAAAACTCAATGGAAGGCGCTTTTTTTTGTATTTAAAAAGTTTATATTTATCTTTCGCTTGAGAATAATAGGGGACAAACACCGTTGATCTACTTTGGCGCCAAAAATATTTACAAAGATCAACTTCATCAACGATAGAACTATGGATCAGCTTTGTGAGATTAGATCCTTAGATCTTTGTTTTTGTTATTTCTAAATCAACAACCAATATTTCACCGTTCAGTTCAGTCCCGCTTACAAATAGTTAAGATTTATCGTAAGACGTTCAGTTCAACAGAATTGCTTTTTAAAGGCTTCATAAATGTCTAATAAATTTAGCTTGGTCTCGCAGAGATTTGCAGAAAAATGATACTATACAAATATTTCAAATAAGAAAGTTGTGTCCCTTGCCAGCCTTGAAAATCAGCAATCATATGAAAGATAGGGTTAGAGCCCCCCCCCGGAAATGCCGAGAAAAGTTGAAATTTTTTTTTGTTTATGATTTCACATACGCGTTTGGTCACGTTAAAAAGACTTTATGTCATATTTTACTGTCGTCGGAAAGTGAGTAAATACAATTAGAGAATTGTCGTTAAGCATTTAGATATTGCTTTAAAGCAACCTTGTCGATGGAGCTTAGAAAACTGTATCCCCCCTTGTATAGGGGTAAGATCCCACCAAAAAGGGGTGTTCAGGGTATGACATTAAACTGCATTTAATAGTGTGGTGCCAATTTTGGAGATCAGTGGATTGTAGAGAATCACTTCGTTATCATTACTCCCATGTCCACTCTGGCCTGGAGTGGTAGTACCTGTTAGGGTCATATCTATAGGTCAAATAGAAATTCTGAAAATTGTTTGTAATAGATAAGAATACTTGATACCAAATAATTGGGTATAAATTATTTATATTGAGAAAAGTTATTTGAAGATATAATTGTTTATTATTCTTTACTCCTTCAGAGTTTTTCACATCAGCATTAGCTGATGGTCTTTCACTGGAGTTTGAGTGACAGCAAGTCTCCTCAAGTCTCCAGGACTCTTCTCAGTATTCAGGCCGTTCCCAACAATGCTGTAGTTTGGATGGTCTGTCGTACAGTCCCTTTAATAGTCCTTTAGTTACTGTACAAAAAGCACCAATCACTATTGGTATAATCGTCACCTTCCTGTTCCATAGGTTTTTTTTTAATTCCCTAGCAAGGTCTAGGTACTTATCCTTCTTTTCACTTTCAGTTTTATTCTGTTGTCAGCCGGTACAGCAAAGTCGACAATTTTGCAAGTTCTCTTTTTTGTTTGTTGATTACTATAAGGTCTAGTCTTCTGACCGAGATTAGGTGATCCTTTTGTATGTCAAAGTCCCATAGGGATTTGTTTATGTCATTCTCCAGGACAGCTGCTGGGTTGTGCATATATCATTTGTTCGTATGGTCAAATTTAAATTTCTTGCTCATCTCCCAGTAAACCACCTTGCCCACCCAGTCGTGTCTAGTCTTATACTCTTTGTGTGCTAATTTGCTGCATTCGCTTATTATGTGATTGATCGTTTCGTCTTTATCACCACATAACCTACATTTGCTATTTTGTTGCGTCTTATCTATTCTCGCTTTGATTTGATTGGTTCTTATTGGGTTGTTTTGTGCTGCTATTAGGAGAGATTCTGTTTCTCTTTTAAAGTTTCCTTTGCTTAGCCACGTCCAGGTTTTCTCGTGCGATATGTCGTTTATTAGCCGTTTAAAGCGCCCTGAGAGTTGTTTTTTCTTCCCATTATTATTATTATTATTATTATTATTATTATTATAATCATTATTTATTTATTTATTCCTTTGAGAGTTTTTCACATCAACGTTAGCTGAGAGTTTTTCACTGGAGTTTGAGTGACAACAAGTCTCCGCAAGTCTCCAGGACAGTTCCAAGTGTACCAGTTACAAATGGAATCACAGTCCCCTTCATATAACGTAGCTTCTTCAGCTCTCAAGCAAGGTCCAGATATTTATCTCTCTTTTAACCTTTTTGGATTCTGTGGTCTGTCGGGACGGCAAAGTTCACTATTTGCCAGGTTCTTTTTTGTTGTTGTTGACTACCACTAAGTCTGCATGTTTAGTCGAGATTAGGTGGTCCGTTTGTACATCAAAATCCCTGAGAAGTTTGTGCGTCTTATTCTCTGGGACGGATTCTGGGTTGTGCTTATACCACTTGTTCGTACATTCAAGCTTAAATTTCTTGCACAATTCCCAGTGGATCACCTTCCCAACCGAGTATTGTTTCATCTTATGCTCTTTTTGCGCTAATGTGCTGCATTCGCTAATTAACTGTTTCGTCACTATCACCATATAACCTGTACTTGCTATTTTGTTGCGTCTTGTTAATTTTTGCTTTCACGTAGTTTGTCCTTATGGCGTTATTTTGTGCTGCTATTAGAAGAGAATCAGTTTCTCTCTTTATTATTATTTACTCCTTTAGAGTTTTTCACATCAGCGACATCTGATGGTTTCTCACTGGAGTTTGAGTGACAGCAAATCTCCTCAAGTCTCCAGGACTCTTCTCAGTATTCTGGTCGTTCTCAATAATGCTGTCGTTTGGATGGTCTCCACTCATCCGCCAACTTCCAAGTCATCCAGTCCCTTTAATAATCCTTAATAATCCTTTAGTTACTGTGCCAAAAGCACCAATCACAATTGGTATAATCGGCACCTTCATTTTCCATAGTTCCTTCAATTCCCTCGCAAGGTCGAGGTACTTGTCCTTCTTTTCACATTTTTCAGTTTTTTTCTGTGGTCAGCCGGGACAGCAAAGTCGACAATTTTGCAAGTTCTCTTTTTTTTGTTGATTAGGTGATCCGTGTGTATGTCAAAGTCCCATAGGAGTTTATGTGTGTTATAATAATTATTCACTCATTAGAGATTTTCACATCAGCGTTAGCCGATGGGTTTTCACTGGAGTCTGAGTGACTGCAAGTCTCCTCAAGTCTCCAGGACTCTTCTCAGTATTCTGGCCGTTCTCAATAATGCTGTCGTTTGAATGGTCTCCACTCGTCCACCAACCTCCAACTCCCCCAGCCCCTTTAGTAATCCTTTAGTTACTGTTCCAAACGCACCAATTACAATTGGTAAGGTACCTATCCTTCTTTTCACATTCTTTCAGTTCTTGAAAGCATATAACTGCATGCGAATTATTGGTGTTTGATAGGAATACGTGAAACCATATAACTATGTGCGAACAAATGATTAATATTAAACAAGAATAATTACTTTAAACCATATAATTGTATGTAAATTATTAGCATTAGATAAGAATACTTAAAACCATTCAACTGTGTAAAAATTATTTGAATCAGAAATATTTGATATGACATTACTGAGCGAACAAATGATAAATAACAAATAAAAAATGAATTAAAAAAATCACGGAATATTGAAAATATATTTATGATTACAATCAAATCTTTATAAATGTATCCTATTTTGGTATTAAATAACCCATAAGAAGTTGATATGCCGTTAAATAGATGAATCTAAACCAAACCTTGAAACTATAGATGTTTTTGAAAATTATTCAAATTTGATAGAATTACTTGATTTCATATAATTGTGTGTAAATTATTTGTATTATGAATTGTTGCCTGAAGCTAAAATTGTTTTTAATTACTTGAAACAATATAAATATTTTCAAACAAATGATTATTATTACGAAGAAATAGTTACTTGAAACCATATAATTATATATAAATTATTTGTATTAGATTGGAATACTTCAGACCATATAACTGTGTGCGAATTATTTGTATTAGATAGGAATACTTAATAGCTTATAACTGCGTATAAAAAAAACTGTTAAGAAATAACTACACCGGAAATGTAAATAGAAAAGCACAATGAACCCAATTACCTAACCTCTAGACAAAATTACCTCTTTACGAGTTGATCTACCGTTAAAATTAATCAATCTCCACTAAACCTATGGAACGTAAGATTAATTTGCTAACCAAAACTGTAAATCAATCTATCTAGCTATCAATCTAGCTATCTATCTGACCCTTAAACTCTCTAAGACGAGGCATTTCCAAACAATGTTCCGTGGACAACATTCGGCTCACGACAAGATTTTATCCGGCCCGCAGAGATTTTAGATATATTTTCCCAACCACGCAGTCAGACAGTTAACACAGCCAGTTCTGTCCATTGAATCACATATGACGTGTTTAGATGTTTATCAGCCCAAAAGAGGGTCACACATGCGCAGTGGCAGCAGCGCTCTTTCTCGTCTTGAATCTTGATAGTTGTCGACAGCAGTTATTCTTTATTGAATTTTGATGATTCGTTCGTCCCAACCAATACAAAAGTTTCGAAACAGGCAAATTTTCGTTAAAGGGACTAATCGATTCAGTGCTTTTTAACGACTAAAAGATGAAACAAAAACTGTTTTTTTTTATTTCCTACATTCCAAACGTTTGCAAATGTGGCTCTTGTACTGAAAAGATTTGATGTTTATTGTTATGGGTATTTGTTTAACGGCATAATAACTCCATAAGGGTTATCTAATGCTGAAATTGGATTCATTTGTAAAGGTTTGATTGTAATCATTACTATATTTTCAATGTTTTATTCAATTTTAAAAATACTTTTATTTGTCTATAATAGTTTATTTGTACACAGTTGTATCGTTTTAAGACTTGGTTTAGGTTTATTTATGATACAGAAGAAGAAGAAGAAGAAGAAGAAGAAGAAGAAGAAGAAGAAGAGAGAAAGAAAGAAGAAGAGAGAGAGAGAAGAAGAAGAGAAAGAGAAAAAGGAGAGAAGAAGAAGAAGAAGAGAGAAAGAAGAAGTAGAAGAGAGAGAGAGAGAGAAGAAGAAGAAGAAGAAGAGAGAGAGAGATTTGTTTTGTTTTGGCTTGACTTTGTTGATTTAACGGCATATCAACTTTTTATGGGTTAATTAATACCAAAATTGGAATCGTTTATAAAAGCGTGGTTTGTTTCATTTGTTTAACGGCATATCAACTCTTTATGGTTATCTTAATGCAAGAACTGATTCATTTCTAAATATCTTATTGCAATCCTCACAATTTTTTAAATGTTTCATTGCAATTTTTTCAATTGGAATTTTAAAAATTTGTCTATAATCATTTCTTGCATAGAGTTTTATGATATCAAGGTTTATTGGGTTCTTAAATGTAGAGAATCAATACATCTGTAAATTTGAATTGAAATCATAAAAATATTTAACAATAAACATTTGTTTGCACACAGTTATTTGGTTTCAATTATTCCTAATACTAGTAATTTCAAACAAATCTATTTGACTCATAGATTGCATCTTAATTGGTACTACTTCTCCGGGTGAAGGTGGAGTGATGGTGATAAATGGGTCATCTACTATATTATATTCAGGCCTTGACTCCAGTTTCGAGACTTGGAAATTGCAATGTAATATTGAGACTGGGGGACATACAAAGAAGAGTGACAAAACTAATAAAAAGAGTAAAAGATTGCAGTTATAGGGAGAGATTGAAGAAATTAGCATAAAATATATTTTAGAAAGAAGAATGAGGGATCATCTAATTGAAACTTTTGAAATAATTAATAGAATTTCTAATTATGGTTGAAGTTTTTTCGATATTTCTCCTCGAACTCAAATTTATTGTCAAGAAAGGTTTCAAACTCTAAGTCTACGATCTAATTGGATTCCTTTGCTAAAAAGAGGTATATATAATTGAGTAATAAATTTTTGAAAAAAATTCTCTTGGCAGATCAAAAAGAGTAAAAATGTAAAAAAAACTACAAGGTTAAATTGAACTGTTTTAGAAAAACTGGAAAGAAAAAGAATTTAAGTGAGACATTTTTTAGAACTATCGAATGGATTACATAATAAAATTGGATCTGAATATATAGATATTTGTTTTAATAGTGTAAATGTTATCAGTGTAATTTTCTTTTGAAAAAGGTTGACGTGATAAGATATCAAATGGAAGAAATGTCCAAGGAGGCATAACAAATAATAATAATATCAATATGAAATGTAAGATTAATAGTTATTTGAATCTATAACTGTTTACTCATGATTACTATTATTATTATTTACTTCTTGAGAGTTTTCAACAGCAGCGTTAGCAGATGGTTTCTCACTGGAGTTTGAGTGACAGCAAGTCTCCTCAAGTCTCCAGGACTCTTTGCAGTATTTTGGCCGTTCGCCAACTTCTAAGTCCTCCAGGCCTTTTAATAATCCTTTAGTTATTGTGCCAAAAGCACCAATCCCAATTGGTACAATCGTCACTTTAATTATTATTATTATTATTATTATTATTATTATTATTATTATTATTATTATTCACTCATTATTATTATTATTATTAGTCACTCATTAGAGTTTTTCACATCAGCGTTAGCCGATGGTTCTTCACTGGAGTCTGAGTGACAGCAAGTCTCCTCAAGTCTCCAGGACTCTTCTCAGTATTCTGCCCGTTCTCAATAATGCTGTCGTTTGGATGGTCTCTACTCGTCCGCCAACTTCCAAATCCTCTAGTCCCTTTAGCAATCCTTTAGTTACTGTTCCAAACGCACCAATTACAATTGGTATAATTGTCACCTGTATGTTCCACAGTTTTTTCAATTCCCTAGCAAGGTCGAGGTACTTATCCTTATTATTATTATTAGCTACTTGAAAGCATATAATTACATACGTATTATTAGTGTTAGATAGGAATACGTGAAACCATATAACTATGTGCGAACAAATGATTAATATTAAACAAGAATAATTACTTTAAACCATATAATTGTATGTAAATTATTAGCATTAGATAAGAATACTTAAAACCATTCAACTGTGTAAAAATTATTTGAATCAGAAATATTTGATATGACATTACTGAGCGAACAAATGATAAATAACAAATAAAACAGGGAATTAAAAAAAAAGTCACGGAATATTGAAAATATATTTATGATTACAATCAAATCTTTACGAATGTATCCTATTTTCCTATTAGATTGAACTGTTTTAGAAAAAATGGTAAGAAAGAAAATTTAAAAGAGCAATTTTGGGAACTATAGGATGAATTACTAAATAGAATTATATCTATGTAAATATTGTATTTAAATATTGTATTTAAATATTGTATTTATGTAAATATATTATGATATGTTTGTAAATATTGTATTGATACTGTATTTATTCTGTGCACAGATTTCTTTTGAAGAAGATTGTTGTGAGAAGATATCGTATAACAAACAAATAATAATAATATCAGTATGGAATGATTGATTAATCAAGATATAACATCCTTTTCTAATGTTTAGTTTAAAACAGAGTCAAATAAAAAGCACATTACTTCAAATTATGAATAATACAATTGTAGTTCCATTGGAGACAGGCACAGTAGACCTCTGTGGCTGAAGCATAGCACTAGTTAGTTAAATAAAAAATGGATTAGTCTTGTGTAAATGTACTGCTTTAAATTACTAAGCTTTTGTGAAGAAGAAGAAGAAGAAGAAGAAGAAGAAGAGAGAGAGAGAGAGAGAGAGAGAGAGAGAGAGAGAGAGAGACGCTGCTACCTGCATCTATTTTGTCACGCCGGCAAGGGTAGTATGAGACATACACAGACATTTATGAAGTATGGAAGTACGTGGTGTATTCAATACGTTTCCAGACTTTTTTTGTACAGCCATCTAAAATTGTCGTAGACTCTTGAAAATTCACTATGTTATTGCTATACATCTTATGTGATGACTGGCCAATTTTTATGATTTCAGTTTCAAATGAAAAGCTACAGCGGGAATTGGAATACACCCTACTAAAGGCCTGATTGTCACAGCTGGTGATTTTCAAAAATGCAATCTAGACGTGAGGACACTTTAGAAGAACGATATGCAATCAAATTCTGTTTTAAACTTGGAAAAATGCCACAGAAACGTATGGAATACTTCAGACTGCTTTTCGACCATCTTGCATGAATCGAGCATCAGTTTTTGAGTGGCATAAGAGATTCAAGGAAGGCAGGGAGTCTGTGAGGGATGATGAGAGGTGTGGGAGGAGTAAGGAAGTCAATACACCAGAGTTGATTGGCAAAAGGCTTAGGGTTACAGTTAGGGTTACTATGTTGAGGTTTTAAGAGAGTTCAGGAAGATTTTCCTAGGGAAGAGGCCAGCACTCTTCAAATCGGGTCAGCGGCATTTTCACCAGGACAATGCACCAGTCCACAACTCCATCCTTGTCACAGATCATTTGACCAAGACGGGCATCAAGACAGTTCCTCAGCCTCCCTATTGTCCAGATCTTGCTCCCTGTGACTTTTGCTTATTCCCTAAGCTCAGAGGCTGTCGTTATGAGACCATTGAGGTAAGGAAAAAGGCTGTGACAAAGATCATTGACACACACAAGAGGACTTCCATGGGGCCTTGCAGAAGTTGTTGGAACGGTACAACAAGTGCATTGCAGCCGGAGGAGATTACTTTGAAGAGGACTAGAATTTCGTGTGTGTGCTATCAATAAAAGTGCCCATATGAAAAACGTCTGGAAACTTATTTAATGATCCTCGGACATACAGATTATTGTGAGATCATTTACTTACATTAAATATCAGATAAAAAGTTGGCGACCATAGTCGAGGGTGACTCGAAGGCTCCCTTTTCGATAGCTTACTACACCAAGGTGTAGGGGAGGGCGCTACTCCTTTCCCTGGATTGCTCCACTTTACCCTTGTTCCGTACCTTATAATGCTGAGTGTTAAGCAAGGAGGCATCAAGTACCATTTTTTGAGTCTTTGGTATGACTCGACCTGGGATTGAACCCAGGTCTCCCGGGGAAATTTTATAATAAGAAATGTTAACAGTATTTGATAGAACCGTGGTTAAAGTGCACCATTACTATTTTTCTATAAGAATGTTTTGGCGTTGAATAACCCACGGAAGTTGATATGCCATTAAATAAAGAAGGCGAGGAGTTGCTTAAAGCTATAATTTTTAAATAAGGATTATTCGCCAATGATCCGGCAGACCTGGGTTCAATCCCAGCTCGAGTCATACCAAAGACTTTAAAAATGGTACTTGATACGTCCTTGCTTAACACTCAGCAATATAAAGTACGTATCAAGGGTAAAGTGGAGCAATCCAGGGAAAAGAGTAGCACCCTCACCTACACCTCGGTGTTGTAGCTATTGAAAAGGGAGCCTTCTGGTCGCCCTCGACAACGGTCGCCAACTTTACTTTCTTTACTTATATCAGTATTGATGACAGATAGGAATATTTGAAATCGTATGTCTGTGAACAAAAAGTCTTAAACAACTACACAAATTATTAGTATTAGATAGGAATACTTGAAATCACACAACTGTGTACAAAAAACAATAAACTCTTAAACAACTACTCAAAAAATGTAAAATATTTCCTCAACTTCTTACATAAAATAACTCTTGAGGGGTTGATATGCCCCTAAAATCACTCACTCACTCACTCAATCAATCAATATAATGTTCTAATGTAAAGGTTTTATGAAGTTATAAAACAGAGAACAAACATGACAACGTTGGAGAAAAGCCACTGTTTTAAGTAGATCAAATTTGAGCAAGTTCGGAGTAAGCCGAAAATGCATTAACTGTATTGTATACTGTTTGCATTTTTAACTTTAACAAAAAGGAAATGGTTGTATAGACACAAAGCACAAAAAAAGAGCATATTTCAGTCATTCATATCCTTGCTTTTCCGATGGGGACACTCGGTTCAGCTGGGATATATGTACGCGGCTCATTCAATAGATGAAGGTTATTGAAAAAAAAAAAAAAAAAATTTTTTAAATAATTTTCCCCTAGAAATGTAAACTGTGTGGTTTGGAATTGCTTTATAACAAAAATTATCTTAAACCCACAAAAAATATTAGTTTTGAGGCTATTTAAAGTGGCAAATTAAACACAACGCTCGTGACTAGAACAGAAATCTGTTGTCAAACT
Source organism: Sepioteuthis lessoniana (assembly GCA_963585895.1). Classification (NCBI taxonomy): domain Eukaryota; kingdom Metazoa; phylum Mollusca; class Cephalopoda; order Myopsida; family Loliginidae; genus Sepioteuthis; species Sepioteuthis lessoniana. The sequence goes on from OY757925.1 coordinate 88,745,983, forward strand.
TTTGGTGGTCGAGAAGTGCAGACGTATGAAATTTATGGATGTGTATGAAAAAGAACGATTTAGTAAAAATGCTTACAAATGGGTTAAACATGGGTGTGCCAACATAAGGTTGAATAAAAAAGACGTCCCATGAAGTGGAAACACATTGACTCTCTTGTAAAGAAAAGGTTCCGGGCGCAGTAGTCAGTAAAAAAGTTCATCATACTGTCAGTGTTTTGCGGACATGGAAGGACCCATTACTAATTTCCTTGAAAAAAGTGCAACTGTAAAGAGTACTAGCTAAAATGTTAATTCAATTTATTTATTGAATAAAAGTCATAATAATGTGAAATAAAGCAGGAGGTACGTTTTCTCTTCACTACAGGTTTTTCATCTGGGGGGCTAGAACGATAGATTAAATTATTAGTGTAGGGAGACAATAAATAATTGTCTACTCGGGAGAATGAGACGTATCGATTAAGTGGCTCGTGAACGGTCAGATATGACGATACCAAAAATCCACATTCACCCTCTTTTATTTCTGTTATTTGAACAGTTAAGTCGTAGTCTCTCGACTTTGTATTCAAACGTATAACCCACATGGCTAAGATCATCAAACTCAAGTAAGAATTTTTTTTCGTTTTTGTATCTCTTTCACATACTGCTTCTTCATAGAACAATTCGTGAATTTTTTTTATAAATTGGAACGCATTCTTTTTTCATTTTGTTAGTACTTCCTGTATATATATTATGTACGAGGATCATTAAATAAATTTCCAGACTTTTTCGTATGAGCATTTTTATTGATAGTACACACATGAAACTCTAGCCCCCTTCAAAGTAATCTCCTCCGGCTGCAATGCACGTGTTATACCGTTCCAACAACTTCTGGAAGGCCCCATGGAAGTCCTCTTGTGTGAGTGTGTGAATGACCTTCGTCACAGCCTCTTTCATCTCCTCAATTGTCTCATAACGACAGCCTCTGAGCTTAGGAAATAAGCAAGATCTGGACAATACGGAGGCTGAAGAACTGTCTTGATGCCCATCTTAGCCAAATGGTCTGTGACAAGGATGGAGTTGTAGACTGGTGCATTGTCCTGGTGGATATGCCACTGACCCGATTTGAAGAGTGCTGGCCTCTTCCCTAGGAATCTCTTCCTGAACTCCCTTAAGACCTCAACATAGTAACCCTAACCATAACCCTAAGCCTTTTGCCAATCAACTCTGGTGTATTGACTTCCTTACTCCTCCCACACCTCTCATCATCCCTCACAAACTCCTTGCCTTCCTTGAATCTCTTATGCTACTCAAAAACTGATGCTCGATTCATGCAAGATGCTCCCAAAGCAGTCTGAAGCATTCCATACGTTTCTGCGGCATCATTTTTTCCAAGTTTAAAACAGAATTTGATTGCATATCGTTCTTCTAAAGTGTCCTCACGTCTAGATTGCATTTTTGAAAATCACCAGCTGTGACAATCAGGCTTTAGTAGGGTGTATTCCAATTCCTGCTGTAGCTTTTCATTTGAACCTGAAATCATAAAAATTGGTCAGTCACCTCATACGATGTATAGTAATAACATAGTGAATTTTCAAGAGTCTACGACAATTTTAGATGGCTGTACAAAAAAAGTCTGGAAACTGATTGAAGGCACCACGTATACATTAAACATTTCTGTATGAGTAAATGTGTCATTCCTTGCGTTTATTCAGTGTTAGAATATAATTGGACTTTAACGAAGTGCCTAGAGAAAAAAAAAAACTGAATGAAAACTACACAAAAATGTTGCATGTTGGAGGCAGCAACCCACAAAACAGCTGCTGTGCAGTCATTTGTCCCCTCTCTTACTATTTATCCAAGTAAGACGGACAAGACATGTTTGGTTCTGCTGAAGAAAGAGACGAACTCATAAGTGAAGTTTTCCTGTGGACTACTACACATAGACGCACTATTGTTGGATGATCAGCAAAGACATATATTCTTCCGTTTTCAGCATGGGTTGATGATGATAATGATGATATCACTGTATATACTAATATTGGATCTTGGTAAGTGGTGACGCGACTAGATTCGCTCTGTACTTCCAAGCCATCCAATACTAGCAAGGATTTCATGCTTCAAGTTTAATACAATCTGTTTATGAAAATTCTGCTATTCTATATAGGAATAATTTTTTTTATAGGGGCAGTGTTTTCTCTGTAGAACGTTCTTTGTCCCTGATTCACTCAAACGTATGCGATGAAATGTTATTCTAACTTTTCACATCACATACAAGAGACAGCAAGCTCAGAAGGATGCGAGTCTTTGTGATACAATTCATTTCTTCATAAATGTTTGGTGAACTACGTCTTTGATGTGTTCTTAACACAGAAACAAAACTTGTAGACCATTTCTCGACGCAAGTATCATCATCATCATCATCATCATCATCATCATCATCATCATCATCATCATCATCAAGGCGTGCCGACAGTATGGATTCTCTAGATTCTCTCCCACCACCCGTCCCAATCGGCCATTGCTCTTTTTAAATCCTCAAGACGGCAGCTAGTGTCCGCAAACAGTTGATAAATGAGAGATTTTGATGGTTGGCCAATATGGGTACATCCATGCGAAGGAATTCACCGGAGAACATTACTAATGCTTTCGTTCTTACTTCACAAGCAGTGCTTGTAAGTTTGCTCGTCTTACTTGATTTGTTTGCGCGATAGGAGGCAAGTGGCCGTACAGCTATTGTTTTTAGGTTTTTGCTTCGAGGATTTATATATGTATGTATATATATATATATATATACATATGAATAACACGGAAAAATTTGTTTCGCTTTTTTTTCTTTGTATATTTTACTCAAGTTGCAAAAGATTTGATGTAAATTTCACATTCACAGTACAAAGATGAGATGGGACTCGACGAGATGAACCCAGAAAAAAGAGTAAGAAAAAACGCCTTTATTTATGATAAACGAAATACAGAATTAAAGCACTGGAAGGGGAACGTGATCTTACCTTTTAATGTACTCTTTCGTATAAAAGAGAGAAACAACCCCCCCAAAAAAGAAACAAACAAACAAACACGCACAAAAACAGAAAGAAGAGATAAAAAAAATTTAGAAGAAGAAGCAAGAAAGCAACAAAATAACAAAATTCAGTGTGTGGTATTATATTTAAGTTTTTATACATGAAACATCCTCTCAGAGTTCTTTTAAGAAATATATATATATATATATATATATATATATATATATATATATATATATATATATATATTCAAAATGCTAAAAAATATTAAAAGATCCTCCCAAATGAAACAATCCCAAACTATCCAATTATTCTACAATAAATTTAGTAAACCATTTTTTTTACATTTTTTAACTGAAGGAATCCACAGAAATATCGTTTATAATGATGATTCATAAAATTTCATTGGAATTTTTGACATGTACAAATGAAACTAAGACATCTTCCTTAATTTGGTTGTAGCAAAAAGGAAGATCTATATCGAATCTATTTCTTGTGAAATAATCATGAATTTAATTACGAATTCTGAGACGGTTACACAAAGAAACATGTACCTCATGATATTTCTATTAAACATTAAAGTAAGACTTATATACAGAGATGTAATGCAGGGCATCATATCTTTATATATAAAGCTGCTGTGGTTGTCTGTTTGTCCAGGTTTGACATAAATTTGTGTTGCACAAACAACCTTTTCTTTTTGCCTCAAACGTTATATACCTAACCCCTCCTCTTGTGACACAAGGTAAAGTTTTTGGGAAGAGACTCTTCCCGCTCACAGATGTATAGGCAATGCTAGAAACTGCTTTACTCTGTCGGTATCCACCTGGCGCCTCAAGCATTGGGCAATGAACCTGGCGATTGCCCTTTTAGACTAGAAACAGTTACTGCAAGGTGGAGAGTCCCTGAAGCATAGCTCTTCTAATGTATGGCCAGACGAGATCCGGTCTGTTTTTTAGGGAGAAGACCTCCCGTACACTAATACACGGTTAAGGACAGTGCCAAAAATTGCTTGGACTCCGTTGGCATTCTTCCTTTTTGGAGATAACTCAATCAATGAACCTGACTCTTGTTCTTTTAAACAAGTGGGTAAGTGCTGCTCAGTGGGGATGTCCTCCATGAAGCTATACTCTTTAATGTATCAGTCAGAAGCGGGGGTTGCGGCCAGAGTATTTACCTTAGTCTTCTGCCACGAGCAGGGTGTGACACAAGGTCGATTTTTTTGTGGACACCCCCTCCTTCACATAAGTGCACAGGCAATAGCTGTGCTAAAAATTATATGGTCTCGATCGGCATTCTCTCGTGGAATACGACTCAGGCATTAAGCCAAAAACCCGACCCTGGCTCTTTTAGACGAGTGGTAGGTGCCACTTGGAAAACAGACTTCTGAAGCCAAGCTCTTTAAAGTATGGCAGGGCCGGAACCAAAGTTGACCGGCTCAAAAGAGATTCTGAGTAATTTGATATATAATTTGACAAAAGTCAAGTTGTATATATTTACCCAATTCTTCCACAAAAGCCGGATGTGACACAAGGTTAATTTTTAAGTGGAGTTTAACTGGTCTGAATTCAAAGTTTTCTTCTTCCAGACTGGTTGCCCTACCAAGGTTAAAGAGTTCAGTCTGCCCTACTATTTACCAATAGGTGGAGGGATAATAGTTGAATTTATACCTTTCCTTGGAGTATTTGTGTTATGTAAAATACAAACAGTCCCGTCCAGGATATGGATTCGGGTCACTCTGCTCATTTCACTATGAGCGCCTCTTTTGATATTAATTCTACAAATCCACCAAAGCGGTCTTTGGTCCCGGACACTTTTCAGTCTGAACATGTTTATAACATCTGCAGTTGGATCTATTTATCCAAAGCAGACTTAATAGTCATATGAGAACTCATGACAGCAAACAATCGCTGGCTGATTTAACGCTGATCCTCCTTTAGCAACTTACAAGTAATTCGTGTTAATTTTCTGGTTAAAGACGTGGGACTGCAGTAGGTCTAAGAATTCATAGGAGATTGCACGGGATTAATGTCAATGCCAAAAACAGTTTCTTGTCACATGTGTGACAGAGCTTACAAGGGTGAAATTGGCCTAAGGGGCCACATGCGTTTCCGCGAGTGCTTTTGGCAAGATTTGGGGAGATGGCCTTCTTTCATAAAGAAAGAGCTGTCACTATCAATTCACCAAATTAAAAAAAGAAAAGAAACAGAAATCGATTGGAATTTATCGCAGAATATTAATCATAGTTTAAATTCGTGCAATTATTATGCATAAATTGCGTGGAATTTCCACGGGGACAGCTAGTTAAATAGAAGCTTAATATAACTCCCCGCCATATTCCAATCTTCATTTCATGATGTTTTTTCTTCTACTGACATTCTCATTCATCTTCATTATTTACATCATAACGTTTTTTGGTCTGTGTAATTTCCAACTTTCCTGTTGGCGTATGGAACATTTGATCACCTTCAAGGAGTTTTGAAACGGAAGCATCAGTTTAGCTCAGCACTGATAAGATTTTAACACTTTAGTTTTGTTGCATCAAGTATTATAAATTTCTGGGGTGTTGATTGTGTATTGGATATTGGAGCAGAAAATGGAATTGTTAAGACCAGTAAAAATTCCGTTTCATGCTGTTTGCGTTTTATTTGGACTTGGTGGCTAAGCAGTCTAGTAGAACCAAAAACACATCAAACATCCTCTATGTAGCCATACACTTGATTGAGTGATTGATTTTAATTGGGTGTCAACCCGTCCAGGATTATTTTATTCTGTGAAATTAGGGAATCACGCTTATTATACATTTATATTAACACTTTTTGTGTAGTTATTTCTTGAGAGATTTTTGCATATAGTTATATGATATCAAGTATTCCTATCTAATAGAAATAATTTGCATACGGTCTTATGATATCAATTATTCCTATCAAATACAAATAATTTGCATACAGTCATATGATATCATTTATTCCTATCAAATACAAATAATTTGCACACAGTTATATGATATCAATTATTCCTATCTAGCACTAATGATTTTATCGTTTCAAGTAATTATTTCTATTTAATGATAATCATTGTTTGAATATAGTTATATGGTGTCAAGTAACTAATAATAATCCTTAGTAAACAATTATAACTGTTCTTAATACAAATGATTTATAGCTATGTAGTATCAAGTATTCTTAAATACAAATAATTTGCACACAGTTGTATGGTTTCAAGTATTCCTATTTATTACTAACAATTTAGAATGGATATATATGGGACTCTAACAGGTAATACCGCTCTGGTACAGAGTGATGTTAATGAAGGGGTTCTCTAAATTACTCGGAGCCCCAGAACTGATGCTTCATAATCAGATGCAGTTTAATGTCATACTAGGGACACCCACTTTTTTTTTTGGAGGGGGAAGGAGTCTGAGGCTTCTTCAAGGGATTCAGTCAGCGTATTCTAAACCACACCGACCGATTGGACACTCAAACTAAGTCGATCAGAAATTACACTGAATGAAAAATTGTTACGATAAGCAAAAAAAAAAAAAAAAAAAAAGAATAAAAATGAAATAAAGCAAGATCTCAATGGGAGTCTATAAGATCCTTTTATGTGGTATGTGAAAACATTTCCCGCGAAAAATCGATTCAGTCTCTCTGAAATGAACGCAGGGAACTTTTAAACATAATTCCCAATTCATAGAATTCCTAAAATCATCTTCATAAAGGTACATTAAGCTATGTTACAATATTGAGTGGGCATTTTGAAAATGCCTCTAATATTATTATGCCATGTAATGCGTATCAAATATGACGTTGGAAACAAACAAAAACAAAAACAAACCAAAAATCATAAAACAAAAAACAAAAAAATATCATTCATGCTACGTAAATATTCCAAGCGTCAAGATATATTGACAAAATAGTTATTTCTTTTCATGCTTGTATTTATGGGCAGAGTATGACACAAGGTCAATTTCTAAGTGGAGTACTGCTGATTGGAATTCAGAGTTTTCTTTCTTCAAAACCAGAGTTCCCAACTTTATCATCCCGAGGGTCTCAAAGTGTTGTATAGTGGCTCGTACCACGTGACTTCCGGTATCTCGGAGGAATAAAAGACGTGTTTCTTAAGCACAGTCAGTACTGAAAGATCTCATTCTGTAGTAAGACCAACTTCGGACGCAACACCAACAGCGCGAGACTTATAATATTTGTTGGACTGTACCACTTCAGTTAATAAATAGTTTACTCTATTTCACTGTGTATCTCTTCCTTACAACGATGCAACACAAAGCTTAACCCAAGAGGGTCCAGAGCTGCTTCTTAAAGGACACCCCGCCAAAAAATCTAATAAAAAACAAACACATAAAAAAACAACAGCAAAAAAAAAATAAATCTAAATTCACAAGGTAATAATCATAATGAAACATCTGATTTTTGTGATCACAAAAAATGTAATAGAGTTAAATGAAGAGGTTAATTGAAGGAGCTCTTCAGACAAGTGATAATTTGCCATTTACGAACGCAACATACAGAGTGTCTCCAAATAGATGCAACCCATTAATATGATAATGATTTATTACTGAGACAATCCCAATGGCGATCATTTGGAACACGTCCTGTAAAAAATCAGTTTTTAATTGTCATATCAGCTTCCAGGACCTGTAATCTATTTTGTTTGTTATTCATTGGCATATCAACCTTCTCTGGTTAGTTAATGCCAAATGCATCCTTTTAGAAGGATAGTAGTGGTACTATTTAATCTATAAATGGGAGGATAAGGGGGTTCATACCTTTCCCAAGTGAATTTGTCCGAAAGTGAACGTAATAGCGCGACTGGAGTTCGAACTCGCGTACTACGATTCCGCAGTCCAGCTCTTTAACCACTACACCACAGGCACACCCGTTTTTTTCTTTTTTAGTTTTTTAGTAATAAATCATTATCATATTTATGGGTTGCATCTATGTTGAGACAGTTTTGAATGATTTTGTCTCCCAATAAATAGTGACACAAAATATATTTCCTCTCTTGTCCTAGGCATTGTGATTGAGGATTGTAAATTGTTATAGTAAACTATTTTCCTATCTCAAACAAAAAAGAATACAACATTATTATTAGTAGTAGTAGAGTTAATAACATTCACATGGATCCTATACATATTGAGACATCCTATATTTCATTTTGAAGGAGAACTCTTCCCAGTCGTGTATGTGATGCCAAACATGTTCCCTACTTTCTTGGTGTGGATGATAATGTTGTATAACCATGAACACTATACATACACATATGCATCTGAATCATAACGACACACAATAAAGACGAGCGACACAGTTCTTTAGAAAAATATACCTCTCACTTTATTGAAAGGATTGTGTGTAAGAGGGAGTTGGAGACCGAACAGAACTGCAACATATTGACCCTCACTCCTATGGCCACAACGGCGTTTCTTTCCCGTTCTTCTGTGCTGCTCAATCGGGGGCCTGGGGTCCAGCCTCTCAGGGTGCTGGTTTTCTCTACTGCATCTTATCTCCAAATCATCTGTTCTCCAACTGACTGACTTCCTGTCTTCACCCGGGTTATATAATAATTTGAGGTCCACTCTCTTCTTCCCGCCAGCGTCACAATTTCGCACTGATTCAACCCGTCCACGGTCAAGGTTATAATATCCTGATATTCCTCGACCAGATGCACCTGTTATTTACACTGGTGCATTTCCTATTTTGACAGCCCGGCCGGGTCGGAGGTCAATATACAACAATAAGGTTGGCGAATCGTCTTGATGGAAGCATGTGATTTTATAGCAATTGAACTTAAGATTCTTTGAACCCTGAAGATCAATAAGTTCCATCTGGAGTTGTTTCGGTACTTCTTCACAGTCAATATCAAAAGACGAAGAGAAAATATTGAAAGTTGGGTGGAGAGCCAAAAGGATAGGCCTCAACAGCCGCATGTGACCCACTGGCCGTGAGTTGTATATTCTATACTGATTGCTGAGTCATGGCAAAAACAAAAAAACAATCTTCCTTGTTATTTACTAATAATTGGTGGGTAGAAGAAATGGATTCATGCCATTTTCTAAGGGCATTTGCGCAAAGGGAAATACAAACTTCCTCATCCAAGATTTGAACTCAAGCGTACGTGTTCATTTCCTTCGGCGATATCTTATTTCCCTTTATTAATAATAAGATTTTTTCTTTGAATTTTTTAATCGGAATCAACTTTGCATCAGTGAGTTAATCTTTTTAACGATCAGTCAGTCTTCATCGATTCGTCCGAGGTCTATTCAAAAAGTATCGAGACTAAATCTTAACATGTTTTAAAGTTAAAAAATTTAATTTTAAATGAGCAAATTATATGATAAGAGGTGGATATCAATAAAATAGTTCAGGTATTTCGATACTCCAGAAGAATCAATGCCAATTCGAAGAAAAAAATATTAATCCAGTCTCAATACTTTTTCATCAGCAGTTTCAGGCAAAGCACAGGATTGCGTAAATGCAAAACCATCTCAGTCTGTTAATATCTATCTATAACAGACAAGTCACACCGAAAATATCAGCCCCTGCTATATCAACCGCGTTAAGTAGCAAACAGAGAAAGTCTGTCCATCAGACTAAGCAAAACTCAGAAAATAACGAACAAGGATGAGACTAGTTATGAATTAAAGGCGTCGCCGCTCAGGAACTGTGGGTACAGTCAGCTACCCGAGCAGGCCATTGTGCCAGACTAAGCAGAGCTTAGTTGTAATTTACGAAGCTCTTTGCTTCGACGTGGCACAAGGTAGAATGAATGGGACACTCATTAAGACTCGAACTCACTCATGTAGGTTTGTTAGTCTAACTTGCTAACCGTTACACAACCAGAGGTGCCCAACAGAGCTTAATTAATTCTGTTTAAAGGTACTTCGTTGAGAAGTTCCGATTAGAAAATTTATCACTCAGATTTGTTACTACTGAGTAGCAAGTTCGACTTTCACTAAACGTCTAATAGTTGCTGCCTTGTACCAAACATCGACTATGTTTTGTTTTTGGATGCCACTCGTAGTGTAATAGTTAGAAAAATAGACTAACAGACCAATGTTAGTGTGCTTGATTCTCATTGGATGTTGTCTATTCATGGCCTTGTGCCAAATTATCCTAAGTACAGTAAATTCTATCTATCTATCTATCTATCTATCTATCTATCTATCTATCTATGTGTGTGTGTGTGTGTGTGTGTGTGTGTGTGTGAATAAAAATTATAAACAACCAAAAGTTCACAAAAGAAAGAAAGAAAAGGAAACAGTGCGTACAAGTAAAAGAAAACAAAAATGTAGATTTTAAAAGATAGAAAAACAAGAAAAATGGAATCTTAGGAAGAAAACGCAGGAAGAGGAAATGCGAATAATAATGGGTTACAAAGAAGGTTAAAAAATGATGAAAATTTATAAGGAAATCGAAAACGAGGCTAAATATGTATTCAAAGAAAAAGAGAGAGAAGAAGCAAGTGTAAACAAGAGAGAGAGAGAGAGAGAGAGACAGAGAGACAGAGAGTAAACGGTGAGGGAGAGGTAGAAATTTTAACGTAAAAGAAAGGAAATATTACAAATCAAAACGAGAATTATTATATAACAAAAACGCAAAACAAAGCGGTTTCGTTTCGTTTCACAATCGAATCTCTTCGTCTTTTCATACGTAAGAAAAAAAGATCAACGCAAAATTTGTAGCTTTTATTATTTGAATTAGAAAAACTACTTTTCAATCATTTCTTTCCTCTTTCTCTCTCTTTCTTTTACCCTCTCTCTCATTTCCCCCTCTCTCTCTCCGCAGTTTCCCTATCTCCCCCTCTCTCTCTCGCTAGTTTGCTGTCATCATTATTCAAATTGTTATTACCAGGGGAAAAAAAAAAGAAAGAAAAAATTCACAGCCATATTTGAATTTCTGTGATATGTTTCTTTTATGAAAACAACTAAATAACAGTACACAACCATATACGCACGCATCTCTGTTCATTTTTACACACACACACACACACACATATATATATATGTATATATATATTATTCTTTAAAATTATAATCTTGTCCTTTTCAAGTCACTCTCTCCAACGAATTTCTTTTCTTTATTTCCTTTCTCGTTTTTCTCCTCACATCTGACTTTGTTTCTCTTGTTCTCTCTGTCTCTCTCAGTGTCTCTTTCTCTCTCTCTTACTCTTTGTAAAAGTTGACTTAAAAATCCAAACATTTTTGTCTCTTAATTTGTTTCCAATTCTTTTTAAATGTGTAACTTACAGGTATGCTGTATCTTTTAAAGGTTTCTACTTGTTTTACCTCACATAACATTTAACCACCCTCTTCTTCTTCAACTCACTCACTGACACATTATTCCTTTGATTCGTTTGTTCTCTCTCTCTCTCTCTCTCTCTCTCTCTCTCTCTCTTTCTCTCATTGATTTTCTTTCTTTCCTTCACTCATAAACGAATTCTTCATTTCCTTACTCTTCAAACAGGTAAAATATTGTTCGAATGCTGATTTTCTAAGTATAATGTCGATATTTTGCGGGATTTGTCCAACCTTATCTTCTTAACCCAAATTTCTTTATTCAGTCAGTCATTCAAACTATTTTCAGAATTTAAGAGCTGTTTCAGGTTTCAGTAACTTCGTAGATATAAATACTAGGACTGTTTAGAAAGAAAGTCTTAAACTATTGCCAGTTATTCTTTCAATCCTCTTCAACTATGATCGATTATTGAACATTATGAAAACTTTTATCAGCTGCAGCTCAGAACCTGAATGGATTTTATTTGTAAGTATCGTCTAAAGAACATCCACACATTCTGTTTATGGTGCTTAGAAGACAGCTTTGACGTGACTGAACTTGTAGAAAAAAAATAATAGGAAAATATCCCATGACCAAGAATGCCAGACTAGAGTCGTCTAGACCATCTCACCGAGTTAAGAAAAATAACCACCAAAATCAATACCACTTTTTCAATAGACCATGTCAGTTAAAATTTACGAATTTAAATTACTAACCGAAAATCAGTCACGTGGACAAAGAAAATTAAGCTGTTATGAATATTCTCTTACCCCGAGAAGATTTCTCTATCTACAATATTCCTCATATAAAGAAATATTAAAATAATATTCCACATATATAGAAACATTAAAACAATATTGCACATATAAAGAGATATTAAAACAATATTCCACATAGAAAGAAATATTAAAACAAATATGAAAAAAAGAATCCCCTCACTAAAGGAAAGAAATTGAAATAATTTGACAATGTCTGGTTATTGTCTATCCCAACGTTAACTGTTCCAGAAATGAATGATTGAATTATACTGTTAAAGTGAATCGTCTTTATAAAATGTAAAATAATTTGCTTTTTGAAAAAAAAAAAAACATTGCATAGAGTTTGAGGATCTAATTAGTTTAAATCACAACCCTCCCCCTCAAAAATATTACCGATCACAATTTTTTTTCCTTGTGAACTTGAACGGGCGCACGTGGAGAATTTTCCTCAAAATTTTCTGCAAAACACTTATTTTCTCTAATTCTTCATTATGTTAAGTCCACTCGAATTTCCTACTTTTGGTATTTTTCGATAGAAAAAAAAAATTGATTTTTAGCGGAATATATACATTGAATGTTCGAAATTAAAAATTTCTTTTTTGTTCTGATAATGTTACGACAAATGGAAACAGTGAGAATTTTGTCTTTTTGGAAAGGTTAGTCGGTTGTTTGGGTTTTATGGCATATCAACATTTGTAGGTTACTTAATGCCAAATCCGTTTTTATGTAAATAACTAACTCTATTTCAAACAATTCAGTTTACCATGAGTACACAGTTTAATTGTCAAAAATACTTCTAATTCAAACAATTCAGTTTAGTATAAGTACAGTTTTCATCCATACACAGTTAAATGTCAAAACAGTTTTATTTCCAACAATTCAGTTTTGCATAAGTACAGTTTCAGTGTCAATACATATCTCACTGGGTGCCGTTTTTCCGACCTTGTACCGCAACTAAGCTACGCTTGGCAAATAACTCAATGCATTGAAAAAGAACGAAATTATGAAATTATAAAAAAATTCTCCACAGCACATATGACCACATCATTGTTTCCAAAATGGCGACCACGCAGGTGGAACTAGAGTTTTGGAAACAGAAAGAAGTCAAATAGAGAGTAAGAGGAATGGTGTAGCACTTCAAAGCCACAGTTAGCAGCTTCAGCTACTGTAACCTGAGCAGAGGGAACGGGAGATTTATGTAGGAGACAGAGCACACCTGCTCTCAGCTTTCTCCAACGTTTCGACTTGATTGCTTCCTACAGTTGTCTTTATTCTGGTGCCTAGTATTGTTCATTAATAGATTTTTTTTCCCTTTTCTGGATTGTCTATTATGATTACGCCGTCAGAATCCTAAAAACCACTAGTCATTACCGTGGTGTAATGCTTATCGTCGTAGGAAATGGACACGGCGACACGAGTTCAAATCCTGGACGAGACTGATTGCATTTCACATAGCACTAATACCCTTGGGATAGGTATGAATCCAATAATTCTCCCTCCAGCTATGGGTAAAGAGTATGACAGACTGGGTTCTTCAGCCCTGGTGAGGCCACTAGTCTAGGAGAAGGAAAACTGAATTCAAACCTGTTAAACTTCGCTTAAAAATTGTCCTTGTGTCATATCCTGCCCGAGCGGAAGGGTTGGTAAATAGGATTACCTTGTCTTCTTCGGGTTAGAGAACCATAGGGTTTCAACTATTTGCTTTGAATCTTTGATTCAGGTTCGAAATGGTAAATTCAGCTTTCATCTTGAGTTACTAATCTAAAGAAATTCATTGGATTAACCTGAAAGTTGTCCTGGAATGCTAATCCTTTTCATCTTGAACCTTGGGATTAACATTTATGAGACCCACCTTGCAGACCGCTTGTTTATACTTAAGATCTCAGTTAAAAAAAAAAAACAACTAATGCCCGTGGTCTTCGGGATCTGCTGGACTGCAAGACATCTGTGGTCCCAAACTATACGGCGAATGGCATTAAATTGTTCATCAAAGATTGAGGTTTTTTAGACGACCTGACAGAAGGTCATCTTCTTTACTGTCTCTGACCCACTTGAATTCCACAAACCACTACTTCACAGTTGTTTTTAGGAAGAAAGGCCCCCAGGAAGTGTTTGCATTTTGTCCTCATAAATTTCCTTCAGTGTCATACCTTTTTCTTTTTTTGCAGATGTTTTATGGTTACTTTGATGTCTGTTTTGTCAAGTTTTAGATTTATCTTACTCCTCTCATTGTTGCATAGGCTTCACCTACATAGACATTAAGACTTAAATCTGTGTTAGTTTATCTAGTTTTATGAGAATAGGAAGTGTGTTGTCACAAGAAAAATGTTTCGTTACGAGTTTTCTTTCTGGGTGAGGCTTAGAACTTTTTGGACGTGCCAGCGTGTATACAGGTGTTCACAGGTGTGTAAAACAAGTGACGTTGAAGAAACGGAGTTATGAGGTAAATTTTGGTCTGAGAATTTCACAGCATAATATTCGATCTATGTTATTGATAATCACCACTGATTTAAATGACAAGGAAGGAGAGTATGTTGAAAAATATTTGGTGTGTAAAAGGAATTATGTTTTCAACATCACCCAGCTAATTTATTTTTGATGTTTCAATATATATACTTGTTTCATCTGATGATTGCATTTTTTTTCTCAAATACATATAAGTTTTGGTAACGAAACCGATATAGGGTGAAAAGATGATTTATTTCAGGTTTAAGCTGTTCACCTGGCTAAAATTTGAGCATTTTCTAAATTAAAAAAAAACTTTTTTAAAACGATCTGTTCGTTCACTTATATATATATATATATATATATATATATATATATATATATATATATATATATATATATATATAATTAATAATGTAATTTAGTATACTTATAAATAAGCAGTGCTCAATATTGGTGTTAGACCATGTATAACTATGTTCGGATAGCATAGGTATAGAATCAATGGCGTATGGTGACTGTCATTTTCTAACCAATGCAATCATAGGACCATTGACTGCGGAGATAAGAAATCGCATTAGCGTCCGTGTCGAGTCGTCCAAATTGTATGTTCTCAATCATCTTTGAATTTGTCCAACTTCTTATAATTTAAGATAACGACAATTTATCCATTTTATCCATCCGAACGTATCTCGGGTGAAGTTTCTGTGTCATAAAGTTTAAAATACTGGACGACGAAATCGTAGTAAGCGTGTTCGAATTCTAGTCGCACTATCATGTTCAATTTTGGACTAATACCCTTGGGAAATGTATGAACCCCTTATCCTCCTTGCTATTGGTTAAATAGTACCACTCCTGGTATTCTATAGACATGTCCTATGTCATTTAGTAACCCACGTTGATATGCCATTAAATAAAGAAACCAAAGGGCATTCATATTGAAGCTATCGTGATAGGTATGTAATCCCCGACCAGTCTCGTGATTCGGAATCACGTGACTGTTTGGCGGTAACTGCTCTCACTTTTACATTTTAGAGTCTGCTCTTCAATTTAAAAATCTTTTACTATGTATTTTGTTTTTCCGGTCTTTTACACTAGTGGTCCTCATTTTATTGAGTGGCATTATATTGTATCTGTTATATATATATATATATATATATATATATATATATATATATATATATATATATATATATATATGTGTGTGTGTGTGTGTGTGTGTGTGTGTGTGTGTGTGTGTGCGTGTTCAGAAAGTGATATATAAGATCTAATATAAGCAGTCTCAGTTTTTTAGTAATAGATTACAGTATTAATATCAGGCAGAATATGAAGACGGAAGAAGAATCTCATAGCCGTGTGTTTTGTGTTTGTGTGTGCGCGTAGGGGAGGGGTGTCTTTTGCATTATATTCCTAAGCTTTGATATGTTTATGAGAAATTGTTCGTATTCTTATTTAGATTTCCTTTTTCGTAAATGGTTCAGTAGAACTAATACCAGACGTGGTACCTACCTTCACATATTTATATTAGATAACATTTCTTAAATCTCCCTCAAGTTCCTCAAAATCCTTAACAAATTTATCCCCGTGAGACAATGTGAATCTAAAATACTGTGTTTTGCCAAAATTAGCATAAACCTTCAATTTGTTTCCCATTCCATATCCTTACGAGGGTGAGCTGAAAATTTCGTTGGCCCAGTCAGCTGGGGCTGTAGAATACACCGACTGCATCTCTGCAGAAGGATAAAACTCTCCCAACGAGTATCACGATATAACACTAAACAGTGTAATGGTGAGGCTCAAGTAATGCTGGATATTTGGGAAGTGCAGAGTACTCCTTCATTACCATTGCTCCCAGGTTCACTCTGACCTGGAGTGGTAGCACCTAATAGGGTCTTATCTATGGGTTAATTAGAACTGTTTGATATCTGAACTGAATGCAAACAAATGACTTATGCTAAACCAAATTGTTGGAAATAGAAATGTTAAATCATTTAACTGTGGGATAAAAATAAGCGAAAAAGTGGATAAACCAAGATACTTACCTTGGGTTTAGTTGTAACATTTCGTTCTTTGTTCAAGGAAGAACTACTTCAGACTCTTGAATAAAGAATGAAATATCACAACTAAACCCGTTGTAAGTGTTTGGTTTATCCAATTTTCTACTTAATTTTAACATCTTGTCAAATTTTCCGCCCTGAAGAAGTGTGTGCACTGCAAGGGGGACTATGTTGGGACAATAAACCTTATTTGGTCATTCCATGTAAGTATCTTGGTCAGCCTATGAACTTTTCAGCCGACTCTCTAATGTCTCCCGTCAATAGGTAAAATGATGTCGTGATTGATTGATTAATCAATTGTTTTTACTTGTGTATCAACCTACAGAGGGTTATTTCATGTCTAGAGGTTAGGGAATCGCGTTGATTGTAAGTTAAAATCTACATTTTTTGTGTTGTTATTTCTTACGAGTTTTTTAACACTCTCCTATTGAATACGAAAAAATTTCAAACAAATCTATTTCACCCACAGACGTGACCCCAACAAATACCATCATTTTCTCTCAGAGTGGATCTAGGAGTAATGGCAATTCACGAGTACTTTACACACTCCAGATGTCCAGAACTAGAACTTCACCATCACATGCAGTTTAGGGTCATACTTTGGTCACCTATTGACAAGTGACTGATAAAAATGGATGTTTATATTTACAAATAATTTCGAATGTCAGATTTGGATTTTGTTACATATGAATGTATCCTAATGTCAACTAAACATAATTGCAGATAAAAGCTTGGATTAAGTATATAACCAGTCCCGGGAAAGTGCAGTAGCAGACTGTATAAGAGGTCTCAAACAATGAGGACAGACATATGATCAGATCTCAGTAGCTTCTAATTTTGGAAGAAGACAAGTCAGACAAGATAGACCGATGTGTCGTAGAAAGATTACAAATTTCCAAAAGCAAAATATGAATTCAAACCAACAATTACCTCTGACTCATAATAGTTAGAATTCAGTTTTGCAAAGAAAGACGAAAGAAAGATTCAACAAGGATCCTAGTTTAAGAAGTTTATTGTTGATGTTGATGATCTACTTCTCCCGGCAGGCCGTCACCGGTTTTTCACAATGTAATTCCTTGTTACTTAAGTAATACAAGGAAGCCTGAGCTCTTTACCAGTGGTGAACCATCAGTCTTGGAGAAGGATAATG
Organism: Sepioteuthis lessoniana; assembly: GCA_963585895.1. NCBI lineage: Eukaryota > Metazoa > Mollusca > Cephalopoda > Myopsida > Loliginidae > Sepioteuthis > Sepioteuthis lessoniana. Next base: position 88,763,680 of record OY757925.1, read on the forward strand.
TCAAGTTGTATTAGCCCTTGCCCTGTCTGTCGTCCACACAACCTTCACTAGGCCTTTCGTCCAGCTCCAATTCACAAGACTAAAAAATGCAATAACCACGATAATCGATACCATCAAATTGATGCAAAAATTTCCAACATTTTGGGACAGAATATTTTATCCTTATAAATTTATAGCATCGTTATTCAGTTGTCAAAGTATTTTTACTTGGATTTCTGTGATCTTACGCAAGTTTTCAGGTTTCTTCGTAAAAGAAGGATTTCATTTTTGATTAGAATAATACTTTAAGGTTTTCGATATCTTAAAATAATTATAACTTTTCCACAAGGAGAAGTTTAAAGAAATTGATACTTGTGAAAGAATGATAGTTCTCTTTGTCGTATTTGCAACAGGAGGACATACGATGTTATTAAAAAAAATCTTTACCTAAACGAACTAATACTTCTCTAGAACGTTTATTCAACAGATGTCAACGTAGTATACGTGGTGCCTTCAATAAGTTTCCAGACTTTTTTTTGTAGAGTCATTTAAAATTGTTGTAGACTCTTGAAAATTCACTATGTTATTGCTATACATCTTATGAGATGACTGACCAATTTTCATGGTTTCAGGTTCAAATGAACAGCTACAGCAGCAATTGGAATACACCCTACTAAAGCCTGTTTATCACAGCGGGTGAATTTCAAAAATGCAATCTGGATATTAGAAGAACGATATGCAATAAAATTCTGTTTTAAACTTGGAAAAAATGCCACAGAAACGTATGGAATGCTTCAGACTGCTTTTCGACAATCTTGCATGAATCGAACATGAGTTTTTGAGTAGCATAAGAGATTCAAGGAAGGCAGGGAGTCTGTGAGGGATGATGAGACGTGTGGGAGGAGTAAGGAAGTCAATACACCACAGTTGATTGGCCAAAAAGTTAGGGTTAGGGTTACTATGTTGAGGTTTTAAGGGTGTTCAGGAAGAGATTTGGTCGGAAGAGGCCAGCACTCTTCAAATCGGATCAGTGGCATTTCTAGCAGGACAATGCACCAGTCCACATCTCCATCCTTATCACAGACTATTTGACCAAGATGGGCATCAAGATAGTTCCTCACCGTCCCTATATTCCAGACCTCACTCTCTGTGACTTTTGGTTATTCCCTAAGCTCTGAGGCTGTTGTTATGAGACAATTGAGGAGATGAAAGAGGCTGTGACGAAGGTCATTGACAAGCTATCACAAAAAGACTTCCATGGGGCCTTCCAGAAGTTGTTGGAACAGTACAAGTGCATTGTAGGCGGAGGAGATTACTTCAAAGGGGACTAGAGTTTTATGTATGTACTATCAATAAAATTACCCATACGATAAAAGTCTGGAAACCTATTTAATGATCCTTATATAAATATATATATATATATATATATTGAAGGTGTGTTCTGAGTTATGGTTATCACCGTTGACAAGTTCGAATTCTGGATGTTTAGTTTTCACTATGTGCTAAGGCTTTGCCATAGTCATTAATCCATTTTTCACTTCTTGCTATGGGTAAATAGTTAGGTAGACTAAACTCTCAGGTTTTGGTTGGGAAGCCGGCCTAAGAGAAATTCAAACCTCTTACAGGTGTGGGAAGCTAACATGCCGAGTAGAGTCGCAAAAATCAGGAACTAGAGTTAAATGTTCTTTTTAACTCTGTTCTGGCAACTCCGGCTGTCAAGGTTGCCAACCTGAAAAAACATACAGTTTAATTATTTTCTAGATAGACGTCGTTCAGTCTGATTCTTGTATATATCAATATTAACCTTTAGAGTCAACATCTGGCATTAAGGAATCTTAAACAGTACAGGAGTGTGAGTTGAAGCACGTTCTTATAATGACTGCAATACTTAATGTCTAGAAGAGAAATAGACAGTTTCAAAGATTTATTTATATGAAAAAAAGAAACTATAAAAGATAATGATCAGCCCAGTTAGCTATAGGGCTGTTCAATATGCTGACTGCATCTCTGCCGAGGGGTAAGAATCCACTCCTTAACGAGTGTCCTGTTTTTGACACTAAACCTTCTGATGGTGAGGCTTCAGTCCCGGCTTTGGGAAATGTATCCCTTCATTGCCATTACTCTAAGGTCCACTCTGACCCGGAGTGGTTGTACATGTTAGGTTTCCGTGTATGGGTCAAATAGGAATATTTAATGATTTTCTATACTTGAAATCATTTAACTGTGTGCAAACAAATGATTAATGTTCCAGTGAACTATTGGTAGTATATAGCAATGCTTGAAACCATTTAACTGTGTGCAAACGAATGAATAATGTTGAATATAATTATTAGTTTTAGATAGAAATACTTGAAACCATTCAATGTTCCCGGTATGAAATTAATTGACATCTGATGGTGTAGTTCCAGTTTTAGTATTTAAGGAATAAAGAGTAACACTTCATTGCCATTTCTCCCAGGTCAACTCTGATCTGGAGTTATAGTATTTGTTAGGGTCCCATCTATGGGTCGAATGAAAATATTTAATAATTTTTTTATACTAGAAACCACTTGACAGTGTGCAAACAATAAATAGCAAAAATATTAATAGTTTTATTTGCACACAGTTAAATGGTCTTAAGTATTTAAAAATTTCAAGCTTACTGAAACTGAATAACAGGTGAAGAAATTAATACTTCTTCAGTAAGTATGGGATTGTCTATATTTACTCAACTACCAGTAGATGTGGAATTGTCTCATATCTACTTAAATAAAAAAAAGTAAAAAGTAAAGTAAATTTGGCGACCTGAGTCGAGGGTGACTCGAAGGCTCCCTTTTCGATAGCTGTTACACCAAGGTATAGGAGAGGGCGTTACTCCTTTCCCTGGATTGCTCCATTTTACCCTTGATCCGTACCTTATAATGCTGAGTGTTAAGCAAGGAGGCATCAAGTACCATTTTGAATCTTTGGTATGACTCGACCTGGGATGGAACCCAGGTCTCCCGGGTCATTGACGAACACTCTAACCATTGCGCCAATGTCCGGTTCTACTCAAATACTTTCGGTTTATTTCTTTTGAGTGAAAATTTAACATTATTTTCTTTCTAGAATGAATTTTATTTCAACATCATTTATCTATCTTAATATTGAGCTGATATGTTTGTGTTTAAAGAGATTTATAAATACTGATATTATAGCTAAAGCTTGTTGATGAAAATACCAACGACAGCCGCATATATTTTAAGGCATGCATTTATCTCTCTATAAAGTGACCCTCTCAAATGAATTCCTTTAGATTAAGCTAAAAATAGCTGCTATATTTCATTCAAGAATCTTAATTATCTCCGTAAAAAATCTTTGCTTTGACAAAAAATATATTTGCTTATAAGAAAAGACTTTGTAACTTCTGTTTTTCGACAAACTTTTCTCTGAATTTAAAGAAATAAAAATTTATGGTTTTGAAGTTTTATTCATTTATTTACATATTTTTCATTGCAAGTATATATGCATGTCGGCATAGCATATGTGTATGTGTATGGATGTGTTGATGTGGATATCTGTAAGGGTATGTGTAGCTACAGGGAGCGTATATATGTATGGGGGTCTGCTGAAAAGTTTATACTGATCAAGACACTCTCGTGGAATGTCAGCAAATGAAGTTTAGTTATCAACATAAGCCCTCTTGAAGGTCACTCACATATTCCATCGGTGTTTAAGAGTTTAGATCACATAGCTAAAAAATCATCGATAGCAGATTTAATGTCAACATATGAACTCTGCAGCCCATGAAATGTTCAGCCTATCTTCGTCGATATTTTCCTTCGATTAGAATATCTTGGCTATCCTATGAACTTCTCAGCCCACTCTCGTCGCTACTTTCATTCTATGAGAATATCTGGGCCAGCATATCAACTTTCCCCCACCCACTCTTGTCGATATTTTCATTCCATGAAAATATCTTGCCTATATGTACTTCTCAGCCCACTCTCGTTGATATCTTCATTCTATGAGAATATCTGGGCCAGCATATCAACTACCCCCCACTCATGTCGATATTTTCATTCCATGAAAATATCTGGCCTATAAGTACTTCTCAGCCCACTCTCGTAGATATCTTCATCCCATAAGAATATCTTGGCCATTCTATAAACTTTTCACTCCACTCTCATAGATATTTTCATTCTATTTTGTGTTTAAACTAGTTAGTGCGGTATTTTTCGGTAAGGAAATGCAACGAAAATTTTCTTGACATTCGGAATGTCATTTATCTTATTTAATTGACGTAAGTAAGTGTAAAATTTATTTCATTTTATTTTTAATGCAGATTGTAAAAACAAACTTTTGGATTTATAATTCACTTTGCAAAAATGTTATGAAGGAATGTTGGTTTTCTTTATTTCTAGATTTAAACCTTCTTATTCAACATTTTTAAATTAAAGTTTATTAAATATTTTCCCCTTTAAGTTTGTTTAATATTTTTTACTGAAAGTTTATTAAGATTCCTCTAAATAAATGCAAACGCACTTCGCTTCTTCCATTTGGTTTAGAATTTCCGAAGAATAATTAATAAGAAGAATAATTTCTCTACGTCTTTCTATTTTTACTGTAAAATTTGTGTAAAATTAAAATAAAATGCCATTATTGTTCAATGTTTACAAAATTATTTTAACATGTTTTATTTATATTGTCATTCATAAAATTTATTCATTGATAAAATTTAATTATTTTATGAGTAATGTGGGTTTTTAGTGTAAGCATTGAACAATTTTAGGTCAGTTTAAATCTACATTAGACGCAATCATCATCAGCATGTTATGCTGCAAGCACATATTTCCCTGACTCTCTCTCATCATTCGTTCCTATCATTTAACGCATCCAATATGTCCTCTAGACGACACCCTGTGTTCATGCAGAGCTGTTGTAGATAAGTTTTAGTTGGTCGTCCAACACTTGCACGCCCGTATGAAGGGGTCCATTCGAGAAAGTCGCTTATGAGTTCGTCTGTACTTCTCCAGCAGTATCTTACATGTCTTGTTTGTTTTGGATTGTTTTAGAAATAAAAGGTAGGTGGCGGTACAGCTGTTGTTTCGAGGGGTGTTGCTCTTGGGATTTGTTCCATATAGCTCGTAGGATTCTTGTACAATTTCCGTATAGCTTATGACAAATGTAATATTTATGTATAACAAGATGAATGAATAAAACATTAAGGAATATTTTACATAAATTTAATGATATATAATTATAAAAAATATTTAATTGAATATTTATTTTTGATATTGTAAAAATACTGAATGTGAACGAAATTAATCACTCATTTTTTTCCAGGGTCTTTTAAAGTTTCTTTTTTTTTAAAGTATGGTAAAAACGTCAGCATCATAGTTACTGAATCAACATTTCTTTTGTTAAAAGTTTAAGTTTCTTATTCAATATTTTTTTCTGTTAAATGTTTATTCAATATTCTTTAAAACCCAAACATTTACGTTTTAAAAACGAATTCCCTTTTATACGACCTGTACATTTGTTTCAGAAAATTAAAAGTATACTTCGTTTTAGCTACATTTTCTTTTTGTTATTGAGTAAATTGTATGATTTATTTATTAATTAAAAAAATGACTTTAATAAATAATGCTATATAAAGTTAATGCATAGCTTTCAAAAGATGTACGTCTTTTCGAAGACGTTTTCCAACACTTGTTTTTAGACTTTGAAATTTATTGAAAATAAATGACCATCCTTATTATTCACAAAGTTACATTAATATTTTCTCTAATATTGTTATTATTCATAAAGAACTTATGTATTCAAAGAATCATTTTTTTATTTTTTGTGTTTTACTTTAAACAAATATTTATGTTTAGTTTAATTTTTAAAAATTTCCAGTAAAACGTAAAATAGTCCCAAATGTCATTTTCTTATTACGAAATAATTGAAAAATCCATTTAAGAATGCTTTTACGTCAATTTAAAACTTCTTCTAAAGTTTTTATTTATTTACTCAAGTTGAGAACGAAAGTAATTTTTGACATAAGTCTGAGATTAAAGAATACTGCAGTGGATTGCTCCTCCCCTACGAGATGATTGTCTCAAAAATAATCAAACCTCTGTCTCTTTTGGTATTCCCCTTGTGGGGCATTTTAGACAATACAATTTGAAAGAAAGTCTAATCAACAACACAATAGACTGTGTCCAGTAGTAATATTTTCGGATGAAAATATTTTAACTGTTTGGTCATCAAAAGTTATCGATGGTATCCCTTTCTTTATGTTGAGAATTTATCAAAAATTTGCTGTTTCAAACCTTTCATTATGAAGTTAAGTATTTTATTAGCAGACTGTCCAAAAATCCTATAAATACCATTGATATTTGGTCAACACTGGAAAAACTATCCAATATTTAAATTCTATGGATTTTGTTACCAAGAAGGATATTTTTATTCATCACTTTTTGGCAGTGGTTTGATTGAGATACGGCTCAGCTAGGATATAGTGATTCGTGCTTTTGATTATTATGCAATATCATAGTCATTGATTAAGACTGGATTTTCAATTACCATCATTAACAATATCAAAATGAATGACATCGAAGGTTTTACAACTTCATGAAAACTCTTTTTTGTTACCCGTATTTAATTAATACTCTTAACGCCAGTTTAAAAAAGGCGCATAATTCTACATGATGAAATATATATCAAGAAAATGTTATATAATCACAAGCAACTATTTGCTAAGTCAGTTGACAATTCATCTCTACTTGCTCAAACAGTACTTGGTATAATGTTAATGTTTCTTAATGGGAGTCCGAAATTTCTTACAAGATTGATTCCAATTTCAAAGTTAACATCAGCCTTTTTATTTGAACAAATTGAGTTAACAGTTCAGGGCATTGCCTTTGTACCAGCAACCGAGTAAATAAACCGAGTAAATCAAAGAATTATACCCCACACTCCTTGAAAAAACTTTCGTTATCAAAAATAATAAACATTTGCTTTTTGATTGTGTCCATCTGTTGAAAAATATTCACAATTTGTTGCTCACAGAAAAGACAAAAGAATTAATCATTGATGAAAATGGAGTAAAATGATTTGCAAAATGGGTACATATAAACATTTATATCGTTGGGAATCTGAAAGACTTGTTAAACTTTCAGATTTAAATAAAATTTCTATCACTCAAAAGCCCGTTAGAAAGACAACGGGTTTTCAGAAAAAAAAATGTACTTCTTACTCAATCAGGAATAAGTGTGGATAAAAATAATACTGCCATTTTCATAAACAAGGTTTTGACATGGTGGAAAAGTTTAAATGTTAAGACCTTTCAAATTGATAAATTACACAATGACTCTTTATAAGCTGAAATCTCTAAATGACAAGCCAATTTGATTTTATCATTGAGGTTGGTCAAATGGCTTTTAATATGGCCAGCAGTCAAAGTAATCATATAAAACAATTATCCAAACACACTGCTACTACCATACACGATATTTGGAATGAAAATGTTAGTCTATGTCGTCACTTTTAGCTACAAGCCATAAGTATGTGCTACTTGGACAATGTATAACTGATTCAACTCTTTCTGATGAAATAAAAATGTCTCTCCTGTACACAGTTGGATATATTACAAGAAATAATAATTAACCTATTGAATATGAAACCAATTTTTATTATCTAAAGTATAGAAAATATACCAATTCAATTGTCCATAGAAAACTAAAGGTTTTTTTCTGATCCCACTTGCCAATGGTTATTTTTTGTTTTATCCTTTTGAATACAATAAAGGAAAAAGTGTGTTATAAATTATTAAGTAACATTTTTATGTTTATTTTTTAGTTTTATTTTTTCAATATGGAGAAAAAGCATGCTCATACTTTTGTAAATATAGTTTGAAAAACTTTTGCAAATATTACACAACTAGATCAGACCATGAAGAAGTTTTAAAAGTCTTGAAACTTTCCCTAGAATGATTTCGTTTTATCAAAATTTTTGAGATGATTGTCATATACACATTTTGGCTAATGTCCTCCAACCTTCTTCAGATATTGCTTGTTGAACTCGGAAACTTTAAATTGCACTCTTTATTCAATCCCTGTCCTAGATTGTGAGACCTGTAAATGGAGTGAATGTTTCTGTTTCAACATTAGGAGAACCATATCTTTGACAAGAAATCTTAACTACCTCTTTGTTTTGTTTAATACTTATCAGTGTCCACCACAAAATACATATTTTCATTTATTTAATTTTCAGCAGATTCTATTATTCTTGGGTATGAATCAAAGTGTTATTCTAAGTATTTTTAAAAATAGTTAACTTAATTTTCTTTCAAAATTTCTGAAAATCAAATATTTTTCGATTGGTCTTTAGTTCTGGTTCCCAGTTGAGCCATGAGCAGGCCTGGAGTAAAGTACACCATGGTTGAGTCATAAATAATTCTGTTTTTTTAAAAGCATGTAGTGAAAGAGTACGCATTGTTATTTAATCTATGAATCCCACGACGCTAAAGTAGAAGAACTGAAAATGCATATTCGACAAGTAATGGTGTGGGAGTTTAAGAAAAATATAAAGCTATAGAGATAGGAAAGTAAATTTCTAGTATTTATGGCTAACGTGTCATTAATGACTACCAAGTCAAAAACTGGTTCTCAACTTCGTTCTAGAGATACGTCATTGAGAGATGAACTCAAACCAGGACGCTCATCTGATCTCCATTAAGATACTTTAAGAGAATTAGTGGCATGCAATACGCGTGGAAATAATCGATAATTAACACTTGACCTCAACACGTCCCAATCTACAATCTGCTGCCATTTGGAAATGTGAGAAAGCTGGGTATTTGGCATAGAAATACTCTTAGTGAGAAGAATAAGGAAGATCGCATATCTTCAGTGACAAGTCTACTTTCAAGGCAGAAAAATGACCCATTTCACAAGAATATTTCTACTGGTGACGAAAAAAGGGTCTTTTATGAAAATGTTCAACGCAAATGTCCGTGAATTGACAAGGATGAATCTACCCCAAAGGTAGAGATTCATGGAAAAAAAAGTTATGCAGTGTGTATAGTGGGATCATCGCGGTATTATTTGTCATCTTTTTAAACTGCAAAAAGACATTCAATAAAGACTTATACTCTCAGCAGCTCCAACGTGTGCATAAAAATCCTCAAAGAAAATGTCTAGCACTCGTCAATTAGATAAACTTTGTATTTCTCCTGATAATGCAAGGCCACATTCAGCATGGATTTATTTACGACTCAACACAATAGTGTTCGCCAATGACCCGGCAGACCGAGGTTCAATCCCTGATCGAGTCACACCAAAGACTCAAAAAATAGTGTTTCTTATGTCTCCTTGCTTAACACTCAACATTATAAAGTAAGGATCTTGGGTAAAGTGAAGCAATCCAGGAATAGCGGCCTCTCCTCTACCTCGGTGTAGTAGCTATCAAAAAGGGAGCCTCCGGGTCGCCTTCGTCTACGGTCGGCCAACTTTACTTACTTTTATATATATAAATTCAAAGTGTGCGGTTCTCTATTTATGATTCTCTAACCCAGCTTGTTAATGATTGCGTTAATATATATATATATATATATATATATATATATATATATATATATATATATATATATATATATATATATATATATATATATATATATATATATATTACGATGATTAAGCATTTTTTACCTTATCATAACCGGGCCATTGGTCTAATAAGTAAAGTGTTCACCAATGGTCTGGGAGACTAGGGTTCAATCCCAGGTCGAGTCATACCAAAGACTCAAAAGATGGTACTTGGGGCCTCCTTGCTTAACACTCAGCATTATAAGGTAAGGGTTAAGGGTAAAGTAGAGCAATCAAGGAAATGGAGTAGCACCCTCCTCTACACCTTGTTGTAGTAGCTATTGAAAGAGTGCTTTTGGGTCACCCTCGACTATAGTTGTCAACTTTACTTTATTGCCCAGTCGGCTGGGGCTGTAGAATATACCGAGTGCTTCTCTGCAGAGAGGTAGCCCTCCAAACGAGTGTCCTGATATGACACTAAACAATCTGATGGTGTGGTCCAAGAAATGCTGGAGCTTTTGTGAATGCGGAGTACCCCTTCATTGCCATCGGTCCCAGGTCCACTGTGGCCCGGAGTGGTAGTACCTGATAAGGGTCCTATGTATGGGTTAAATAAAACTAAACCGTGGTTAGAGTTTACTGTTTTTGCATTCTAACTGTGTATTTATGCTAAACTGGTTTGCTCGAAATAGAACTGTTTTGACATCTAAACTGTTTACTATGCTAAATTAAATTATCTGAAATAAAACTGTTTTTACATTAACTCTGTGTATTGCCTAGTCGGCTTGGGCTGTAGATTTTTGCGGCAACTCAAGTATTGTTGTCTGTGAATCTCGAAGGAATTTTACAAGCGCGAAAATCGCCGATTTGACAATAAATACAAAAATCCAGATACCAAAACTACAGTTTCAAGAGATTTTTTTTTTTGCACAAAAATTTATATTTTTTATACTATCAGCTGATTTTAAACACACACACACACACACACACACACACACACACACACACACACACACACACACACACACCTAGTATAAAATAACGTAATAATAAAACATGATAAAAAAAACGACCTCAGCCCTTAAAGTTGATTTTCTGTTTTTTATTTTTGCTTCATTAATGTGGTCTCCTGTAGGACTTAAGAAAGTTCATATGAATAAATTTTTGCAATGTATTTTTATAGCTGATTTATTTGCAATGCATTTTCTTGGTAAGTTTATCTCAGCGCTTTCCTATTGTAAAATTATTTGCAATGCATTTCTAGAAATTATTTTTTCATTTTTTCGATTCTCAGATAAGCTAGTATTAAACACTAGCTCACCTGAGGATCGACAACGTGAAACACTGAATAGGGAATTTTTAAAAATCTGTTTTATCATTATCTTATTTTATACTTGCTATATATTGTAATATTTCCCTGCATTTTCGTGCATAGAGCACGGTAAAGATTCAAGAGATTAAAAACACTTTTGGCGTTAAGTTTTAATTATATATATATATATATATATATATATATATATATATATATATATATATTATAAGAGTGTTGATCGTCACTAAATCACTTTGTGGGTATGTGTCGAACCAAGTGCGATATAATATGGAGAGTGCTCAATATCTAGGATAGAGCTATTATATAATAATAAATAAATATATATTTGATATATATATATATATATATATATATATATATATATAATCCTTGGAAAATACTTTTGACTGCCTGATGATTGTTGTTTTGTAAAAAATTCCATGAAACCCAGGGTCGCAGTGTATTTTCCATGGATTAAATATATATATATATAGTCACCCACAGACAGATATGGTTCGTTCTATCAGAACTCATCAGGGTGGCTAGACATACTAGCTTCCCGTACCTGGGATCGAAACCCGGTTGACTCAAAGGCCAATCCAAGACTCTACCCCTCAGCCACGAGTAACCAGCTGCAGTGAAGTAAATTTTAAACGGTTATGAATCACAATTACTATTGTTTACATACATCCGCTTAACGGCTACCGAGAGCTCAATTCATATATGAAGAGCCTTGCACAAAAGAGCTCAACCCTACAGAGGTAGGGGAACATATATATATATATATACATAGTCATCCACAATAATATATATATATATATATATATATATATATATATATATATATATACTTTAAGAAAAACAACGAAACCGGTCACATAGGATTATAAATTTATTTCAATCCTGTTACGTATTTTTGAGGTTTTCAAAAACACGAAAAAAGTAACAGGACTTCTTCAGATCATTTTGGATAAAAAAAATTTGAATAGACACATGCTAGTGGGAGGGGATAGTATGAGGGAGTCGAAGAGGTGGGAAGGAGTCGAAGAGGGGTGAGGATTTACCTCTTCATTAAGCCCACTTCCGTTTTAAATTTAACTTTCGGTTAGCAGTGTAGTAAATATTATTTTTTTAAAAAGGTTTTTTAAAAATTTATATTTAGACCTAACTTACAGGTTTTATTGACTAAGATTTAAACTTTAAATAAAATTCAAGTAAAGGTACAATATTAGATATATTGAAATTAAAGCAAATATTTAATTTATTTACTATATTTTAACATTTCAAAATTATTTAGCATGAATTCGTTCCACTTTTTATACGTAGTACGTATGTATTATATTCTTTTTCACAATTTTCTATCTAACAATTTATTTTATTTATTCTCAAAATTAGCTCTATGTTGTTATTAGTTCATTTCTCTTATTTAATAATTTTTTTGGCTCAGGAAAAAGCAAAATGTGGATTTTTTCTTCAAGACACAGGTTGCACCTACTATCGAAAGATTTTGGGGTACTAGATCTTTTCAATATGGACCATTGTATAAATTTCGTAACCGAGTAAATAATAATAATAATAATAGTAAAAAAATAGAATGTAACTGTAAATCTCGAAGTGATTGTCCAATGAATGGTTTGTGTAATTCAGATAACGTAGTATATCAAGCTATTATTTATCCAAAAGAGAACATAAATGATAAGAAATATTATATTAGCATTTCATCTACTAATTTTAAAATTAGGTATGGAAATCATAAATTCTCCTTCTCCCATGAGCATCAAAAAAATCAAACTGCTTTATCTAAACATTATCGGGGATTAAAAGTTGAAGGGTTAACCCCGGAAATACAATAGCTAGGTGTAGACATAGGGCTAAATTTAAACTATAAATAATTAACAAAATTTTTCTATAACAACATAGAGCTAATTTTGAGAATAAATAAAATAAATTGTTTGATAGAAAATTGTGAAAAAGAATATAATACATACGTACTACGCATAAAAAGTGGAACGAATTCATGCTAAATAATTTTGAAATGTTAAAATATAGTAAATAAATTAAATATTTGCTTTAATTTCAATATATCTAATACTGTACCTTTACTTGAATTTTATTTAGAGTTTAAATCTTAGTCAATAAAAAACCTGTAAGTTAGGTCTAAATATAAATTTTTAAAAAACCTTTTTAAAAAAACAATATTTACTACACTGCTAACCGAAAGTTAAATTTAAAACGGAAGTGGGCTTAATGAAGAGGTAACTCCTCACCCCTCTTCGACTCCCTCCCACCTCTTCGACTCCCTCATACTATCCCCTCCCACTACCATGTGTCTATTCAATTTTTTTATCCAAAATGATCTGAAGAAGTCCTGTTACTTTTTTCGTGTTTTTGAAAACCTCAAAAATGCGTAACAGGATTGAAATAAATTTATAATCCTATGTGACCGGTTTCGTTGTTTTTCTTAAAGAATTTATTGCTCTGTATTATTGGTACATTGAGCTCTTTACCAGGAAAATTTTAAATATTCATGCTTGAATAACTTCTTGTCCTGATGGAATTACTCCCAACTCCGGTTTAACTGGACCAAAAATAATATATATATATATATATATATATATATATATATATATATATATATAGGGTGGAACGATAAAATTGTCGCTCTAGAAAAGACGACATGATTCCATTTTCGTTTAATGAAAACCGATTTTCTTTTTTTTTTTTTGTTGCAGACCATCTACTAGTTGGCCAGTTGTTTACAAATCCCAAGAGCGATAGGAGTCTTCCATCATGTCTGATATAATGTTCAACGAGCGAGATCGGAGATGCTCTCTACCCATCCAAGTTATGACAACAGGACCATTGCCAGCAGCCTCAAAATGCAAATCCGGACGGTTCAACGCTTGAGGGCACAGCTCAACAAAGTTTCCGGCTACAGATATGGTTTTTGGTGTGGTTTCAATTGAGGACCACATCATGCCACCTCACATCTTCGAAGTCGGCTTGAAAGTCAACACCAAAGTGTACCTGGATGTGCTGAAGAGTGTGGTGATCCCCTGGTGCAATCAGGTGGCCGGTGGCAGACCCTGGATGTGGCAGCAGGACTCGGCACCGGCCCACAAGTCCAAAGAGACCCAAGCTTGGCTTTAAAAGGAGTGCTGCGACTTTGTGCCCTTCTCTCACTGGTCCCCCCTCCCCCGACCTGAACCTGCTGGACTACTTCGTTTGCTCATACGTCGAGAACGTCACCAACATGACCTCCCACAACACCAAAGCCAGCCTGATCGCCGCCATCCGCTGAGTATTCGCCGAGTTCCCGCCGGCGCTTATGGAAAAGGCATGTTCCCAGTTCCGGATCCGTATCGTGGCGGTGATTGAGGCTGAAGGCGGCTACATTGAACAGATGTCTGCTCTACTACATAATCAAGTTACATGAATTGATTTTTTCAATAAAAGTCTTTAAATAAAGCTGTCGTGTTGTTTTCTTTAGGACGACAATTTTATCGTTTCACCCTATATATATATATATATATATATATATATATATATATATATATATTATAATCATTCTGTTTCTTTGGTTTCTTTGTTTTAATGGCATATCAACTTTTGTAGGTTATTTAATGCCAAAGCCATTCTTCAAGAAGATCAGTAGTGGTACTATTTAACCTATAGCTGGGTGGATAAGGGGGTTCATACCTTTCCCAACGGTATTTGCCCGAAAGTGAAAGTAATAGTGTGACTGGAGTACGAACTCGATTACTACGATTCCGCAGTCCATCGCTTTAACCATTACACCACGAGGACACTCCCCAGTCATTCTGTAAAATCAAACTTGTGCCATACATTTTTATAGTAAAATCATTTTTCGTGCATTTCAGTTGCAAAATTATTTACAATATATTCCTATAGTAAAATCATTAATGTTTTCAGTTTTGAAACTCTGTGCTTCTATTTTTTCTAGCATTATTTCCAACCAGTGACGAATCCTTGGTCTTTATTTCCACTGAAACAATGAAAGAAAAGTTTTACAATGTACATCATTTCATGTTATACCAAAAGAGGTGCTTCGTCTTATTAAAAACCTTCTGAAAGAAGATTATTCTATTCATTTTTCTTTTCTGTATTAATAAATGAAGTTTCAGTCTTGAAAGATTTTTGACACAAGTCTGGTACAAATGGATGTGCTCTTAGTATAACGGTTATGCCTTTAAAAATGGAATAAAAAAATAATGGATGCGTTCGTGGTGTAATGGTTGCAGTCATAGGATATGGACACGGCGACACAAGTTCAAATCCTGAATGAGGCTATTTGCATTTTAAATAGCGCTAATACCCTAGGGAAAGGGTATGAATCTAATTATTCTCCTTTCAGCTATGGGTAAATAGTTGAGCAGACTAGTTTCTTTAACACTGATATGACTACCAGTCTAGGAGAAGGAAAACACCGAATTCAAACCAGTTAAACTACACTTAAAATTTACTCTGCACGTGCGAAGGGGTTGGGTAAATAACGGTAACTGATTCCTTTATCTGGAACGCTGGCTCCTTTAATGATTTACCAATTGATTGATTTTAACGGTATGTCAACTTGTCTAGGTTTATTTTATGTCAAGAGGTTAGGGAATCGCATACAGATATACGATATCAAGTATTCTTATATAATGCAAATAATTTTCTCAGTTATATGGCAACAAGTATTCATATCAAATCCGATTAATTTCTAAATAGACCCATTTAACCACTGAATGGGAACTTAACAGGTATTACAACTCCGAGTTAAAGGGAACTAGGGAGTAAGTTTAGTGTTATACCCAAGACACCCCTATTGGGGAGAATTACCCATCTGCAGAGATACAGTGAACGTATTCTAAATCCTGCCAACGGTCCTGAAATTTTATATTTAATACTTATATTTCCAACCAATAGAAAACTGTTTTTGTCGCAGTCAAATCGTCCCACCTATATATCTATCTCGACATGCCCACATCTCTTTCTTTCTTTCTTTCTTTCTTTCTTTCTTTCTTTCTTTCTTTCTATTCATTTATCACAGCTTGTTCACATATCTATCTACATATCCATCTTTCTTTCTTTCTTTCTTTCGTTGGCAACATGTCTACAAATATCTATCTATCTATCTATCTATCTTAACATGTCTACAGGTATCGATCTATTGATCTATTTTACTGTGAATTCACGTGGGGTCTTCTATCAGAACTTTTTCTATGCTATTTGTGCTTCTACACAAGGATTCAGCTTTTGCTTTCCAGTTTATAGTTGTTTTTATCCTAGACGGTCTGCCTAAATATTTCGTTCATAGACGGCAAGAGGAAATGGGTTCATGCCTTTTAGAAACAATAATAGTGCTGAGTGAATTCAGCGTGGGCTAGAATTTGAGTTCAGCTCACCGGTTTCATTTTCCGTGTCGATAACCATTACGTTAATCTCCATTCCCCCATTGTGTCACCCCCTTCAATACTCTATATGCAAAAATCCTTTGTTAGTCTACGATGTTACCAGTCTCATTAGAAAAGCAACGCTGAAGTACTTTTCAGAAATATCTCCGCGGCTCACATTTCCTTTTAAATCTTGTTATTTTCTGACATTTTTGACGTGTCTATTTCTTATCCTGTCGACAGCAAAAAGGTCTTCCGGGAAATTAGCCGTCCTAATGTCAATGTCATAGAGATATTGATGTTAGCAATCTGCTCACTAACATATAAACATCATGTCTACATTGGCCTCGGCTATTTAACTGGGGTAAAGTGCTGGCCACAGGATTAAACAGTAGACCAATTCCATTGTGAAGATGTTTTTTGTTTTTTTGTTTTGCATTTCATTAGCTAATTTAAGTTAGTGTAAGCTTGTTTAGAAGACGTGCCAAGTTAGCTTTGTGTGAATCACGGACGAGCCTTGGGACAATATTTCAGTTGATGAAACCAATGCTAAATACTTTATAATTATTGTGAGCTGTGATCTTCAAGCCTTAACAAAGGCTGTAAGTAGGCCAGTTATTGTGGGCCGAAGATTTCGAAGCAAAGAGGGACCCTTTGGTTCGAATATTGATATTGTAAAGAGGAACAATTAGATCTATAATTCCTATTTACTTTTATTGGATTCATTTGTTTAACGTCATATCAACTCTTTATGGGTTATTTAATACTGAAATTCAATTCATTTGTAAAGGTTTCATTTTAATCAGAAAAATATTTTCAATGTTCCGTTGCATTGAAAAAATTCTTTTTTTTTTATCTATAATTATTTGTTTACACACTTACCACATATAATCTGTTCCTGCCAGTGACACAGTGGCTAACGTCATGGACTTTGACATTATTGTAAACGAGTTCGAACTCTAGTCCCGCTATTATGATCATTTTCGGACTAATACCGTTATGTAACGCAGTATCCCACTGGGAGGAGGGAGATAAAAATACTATCCTCCCGTTGAATTAACAGTATCTAGCCGTCAAAAAAGGTGACCGTTAAGGAAGAATGTGGGTCACACAGGGGAGACCAGATGTTGGTACTTAGTAACCTCAGGTCGCCGGACACCAGAAGGGGAGGGAGAGAGAAGCCAAATGATTGGCTGGGACCCCAAAACGGAAGTGGGGACCCCTTCCCCTCAGCGGAAGTAAATATTAAGAAAGTTTAGTTTTTGAGCAGGATCCGTAGTGGGCAGACGAACCATAGCCATTCTACTCCGGGTTGAAGACAAAAGAATACTGAGACATGAGGGACCCGAGTTCTTCAAGCCAGTATCAAAAATAGAACAAAGTCTAGTAGCCCGTGAAAGAAGAAAGATTCTCCAATGGAACCCCGTCGAAAAATAAGATAAGTAACTCTGGGGCCATTTTCCTTTATACCCAAATTTTGTATACCACTCTCTCTCTCTCTCTCTCAATTTGAAGAAAGACAAAAGTCAAGAAAAGACATTTATATTCGTGGACTGTCCAATTATCATATGTTTTGACACTTTGAAAGTGTATATAACTGTAGTAAAGGAATTCATGTATTTTTATGTTTCCATGTGGTCTATGTTGTTATTTGCCGTTCTACTACGAATTTGTTGTTGTCACATTTCCTTTTTAGCTTCTATTCGCCTTATGTTATCTTGCCTAGAGTTGTCCTATTAATTCCTTAAAAGTATCACACGGGAAACCGGAGTTGTCGACAACTACAATACAATATTATTACGACTAAAACCTATAGGCTCATTATCTTCCATTGTCGAGGGGAAGGAAGTTTAGCGGCCTGGTGGGTGTGTGATAGTGTGAAATTTGGAACCCCTTGCCAGCGGCGGTCAGTCTGGTCCTGAATTAATCCCTCACGTAATATGCCAGTTCTTATATGCCTGAGAGAAAAACTCTGAACGAGGACTTATTCTATAGGGGATCAAGTGCCAAGCTGCCCCGTCTTCACACGTGCAAAAATAAAGTCCCATTTTGGGATTTCAGTCAATTTGCCGTCACAGTTAGGAGGTGTCCGTGGTGTAATGGTTATCGTCGTAGGAAATAGACACGGCGACTCGACTTCAGATCCTGGCCGAGACTGATTGCATTTCACATAGCACTAATACCCTGGCCGAGACTGATTGCATTTCACGTAGCACTAATACCCTTGGGAAAGATATGAATCCAATTATTCTCCCTCCAGTAGGACAGACTTGGTTCTTCAGCCTTGGTGAGGCCACTAGTCTAGGAGAAGGAAAACTCTGAATTCAAACCTGTTAAACTTCGCTTAAAAATTGACCTTGTGTCATATCCTTCCCGAGCGGAGGGGTTAGGTAAATATGAATATCGTTAGGAAAAGTATGAAGTCCCTTATTCCCCCAGCTATGGATTAAATAGTACCACTACTGTTCTACAAGCATGGCTTTGGCATTAAATAACCCACGAAGGTTGATATACAATTAAACAACGAAGCCGAATTGAAACAATTATATAGTTTAAAGTAACCCTCCCTATCAAATAAAAATCTTTTGTTTGTTGTTAAATGGTTTCACGTATTCCTTTGGTCAGGTTTGGTTTATTTGTTTAATGGCATATCAACTTCTTAGTGGTTATTCAATGCTAAAATTTGATTCATGTCTAAATTTTGATTGTAATAATTCTATTTGTAATGTTCATTGCATTTTTCTTTAAATTGCTCTTTTAAATTTTTCTAAAATTGTTTGTTTGCACATATTTTTGGCATCGACAAACAAGAGGCCACATGCTGAGCTCTTAAGTTATAATTCCTATTTTATGTTGTTCTAGGACATTAAAGACAAGTGTTGGTGGTATGGCAGTAGAGTCTATAACTGATACTTTTTATGCCTTTGTTACAGATGAATTGTTCGACACAATATAGCCAGGATTCGGCTTGAGTAGGTTTAATTGTAAGAAGCGCTTGATCATCTGCATAGTCTGCCCCAGTAATAGTTTCTGCTGGATATCGTCTACTATTTTTTACTGTAAAACAATTTACTTTCTTTAGACCTATTGATACTCATAGTTGGTAATCTTGGCAGATATTGAATAGAAATGGTGCTAATGTATCTTTTTGCAAGAATCAAGTGACAATGTCAAAGAAATTAAAGTCACCATGGCGTTTGGGAACCATGATTTTCGTGTCTTTATACAGTATTATTATAGCAGTAAAAGTTGCTTTGAGTAAGCTAGAAAAATTTTTTTTTCTCTATATATAATCAAATGCTTTATCATATTTACCAACCCCTCCGCTCGGGCAGGATATGTCACAAGGTCAATTTTTAAGCGGAGTTTAACAGGTTTGAATTCAGAGTTTTCCTTCTCCTAGACTAGTTGCCTCGCTTAGGCTGAAGAACCTAGTCTGCCCTACTATTTATCCATAGCTGGAGGGAGAATAATTGGATTCATACCTTTCCCAAGGGTATTACGTGAAATACAATCAGTCTCGTCCAGGATTTGAACTCGTGTCGCCGTGTCCATTTCCTACGACGATAACCATTACACCACGGGCACTTCCTTCAGATGCTTTATAGAAATCTACAAACAAGACTATATATGTATACATATGTGTGTGTGAACTATTTTTGCTCTGTCTTTTCTCTGTGTATATAATCAAATGCCCTATAGAAATCTACAAACTATATATATATGTGTGTGTGTGTGTGTGTGTGTGTGTGTGTAATTCTCTTTCTTTAAAGTGAATGAAAAGTTTGTTGAAAAACAAAATTTTAAGAGAGAAAGTAAAATTTATGCATGAAATGTAGCATTTTGCGATTATTTCACTCTAGTTGGCGACTCGCGACTAACAAAGGCATGGACAGCTATCAATTGGCTATCGGTCATATGGAAGTCAGACCTAACCGATAAAATGAAATGCAGTTTCTTTCAAGAAGCGGTCGTGTCGATACAGCTATATGGATGCACTACATGGACGCTAGCTTAACGGCGGGAGAAAAGGTTTGACGGCAACTACACAAGAATGCTGCAAGCAATATTGAACAGGTCCGGGAGACAGCACCCCACAAAGCAGCAGCTGTACGGCCACCTACCACTCATCAAGAAAACTATCCAAATTAGATGAAACAGACATGCAGGACACTGCTGAAGAAGTAGAGACGAGCTCATAAGTGATGTACTCCTATGGACCCCTTCACATGGCCGACCAAAAGCAGGGTGACCAGCTCGAACCTACATACAGCAGCTCTGCGAGGATACGGGGTGTAGCCCTGAGGACCTGCCGAAAGCGATGAACGATAGGGATGGGTGGAGAGAGAGGATCTGGGATATCTGTGCTGATGGCACGACAAGATGATGATGATGATGAAAAGATCTCTGTATGAGTATGGTTAGAATTTTCATCAGCAGGCGGAAGGTGTGACCACGATGATTTGCGTAGGCACCCGGGAAATTATATTAGCCAGGGAAGATTTCGACCCCGGCAAAATGTGCGGAGAACGAAGAAGACCAGAAGAAGAGCCACGAGACGTTACGCCGCTCTGTGTTCTGGCCTTGCGCCAGACTGCCCTCGGTTGAGAGGCAGAAAAAGCCTGAGCTGTACCAGACTTACGAAAGCAGGAAAAGCTAGGAGAATCTAATATGATTTAGTACCTTGAAATAGTCCTGACGAGACTCGTGGAAGTCGAAAAGCTAGTAGAAACTAAAAGGATTCGGTGATTTGAGATGGCCATATACCAGACCCGCGAAAGTAAATAGAGGAGAAACAAAGATGCTCCAATGCGTTGTGGTGGCCCTGTACCAGTCAGAATGAAGAAGAAACCCTTTACTGAAGATTCCTATTTGGTCCTGCGTATACACCTCAGCCGTCTCCGACTATCTCCCTCAGCGACCATTTCCTACATTTCGAATAATAAAAATGATAAGAGGCAGATTATATTTTTGTACATCTGCGTTGTTTTTCTTCTCTGTATAAAACATTTTCACCAATCCAAATAACATTAAAGTACAGAAAGATTATATACTCATAAACAAGAAGTGGATAAATAGCTCTCTTTTGAGAGGGTATCTTTCGATAATAGAATCATAACAGCAAAGATACACCTGAGTCTATGCAAAGAAAGCAAGAAACAAACAGTCAAAACCATATGTTACGATTGGTCTTCTATAACCAATAGAGATATAAGCAATAAATATTCGGTCACTGTAATTCAATACTCTTCGGGAGATATCTGAAACACAAACTCCGAATGACGAATATGAAAATTTCGTTTCCGCCCACTTGTAAGCAGCAGTAGAGTGCATACCAACCAAACCAACAGCCAAGTGTAGAGTTCCATGGGAGTCACAAGTTGTAGGAAAAAAAAACGAGATTACATGAAAATAGCATCCTTAATAAAAGAAACCCAACAAATGCCAACGCGCAGAATCTTAAGAAAGTCGAAAGAGAACTAACGCATACTAATAGGAACAGTAGGAATACATTCAAGGCTGGTTTGATTGTTGTTTTTTTTTTGTTTAATGGCATATCATCCTTTGTAGGTTATATAATGCCAAAGCTATTCTCCTAATAGTAGTGGTACTATTTAACCCATAGCTGGGAGGATAAGAGGGTTCATAAATTTCCCAAGGGTAATTGTCCGAAAGTGAACGTAATAACGTGACTGGAATTTGAACTCGCTTACTACGATTCCGAAGTCCATCGCAATACATTCAAGGTTAAATCAATAAAATCCTAAACTTGGAATAACATGGCAAACAGTAAATGAAGCGAGTGGAAAGAAGAGCCTGTCGAGAACAAAACTAAAAACTGCCAGTCAAGAAGAAAGAATCCAAAAGTGGAAAGAGTGTTTCAAGTATCTGCTTGGAAATTCCTCTAAAGTCACTGATAAACCTATCACAAAAATCACAAATACTCAAATAAACATCAACTACGACAGTTAACAAAGGAAGAACTTAACGTAATAGTAAAAAAAAAAAAAAAAGAAAAAATTAAAAGCTAAAAAACTGCGGGCCTCGACCAAATACTTTTAGAATTTTGGAAAACAATCAAATTTGATTACATACTTCGATATTGCAAAGCTGTCTTTAAACAAAGCACAATAGAGAAATGTACAAAAAGCGGCGTACTTCATTTCCTCAAGAACAGAGACCTCGGAATCACAAAGAACTACAGAGGTATAAATCTTATTGGCATAGCTCCTAAGGTTTATTATACTTTGCTTCTCAATTGTATCAAACCTGAAATGTGAATATACAGATACAATAATCACTGCTTCTTGAGCTTTTTTTGCACAAAAATTAACACGTTTTTAGAATTGAAATCAGTTGATTTTCCTTATATATATATATATATATATATATATATATATATATAAAGAAAATCAATCGATTTCCGTATATGTATAAATATATATAGGTAGATAGATGTGTGTGTGTGTGTGTGTGTGTGTGTGAGAAAAACAAAATACTCATTGGATTTAAATTTTTATATATCATAATGTGTCAACGTATTATCGTATTTTTGTTTTTGATAAACTATTATCCAGGCATTCATAGCAGATGTTAAATGCTTTATCCAAAGGATATTTTCAAATGAAAAAAATGAAATGAAAAAATTCTTAGCGATCTTTTAACGTCAATAGTTTTTTTTATTTCAGATAAATTTACATGCCTTACAGTGTTCAAAAAAATTAAAAACATAACGTCTTTGTTATTGATTTGAAATTAAAAAAAAACCCAACTTTTCTAAGAATTATGAATTCTTTAAAAAGAAACACTAAAAAATAACACCTATGTTTGTAGCTTTAAAATTTATATATATATATATATATATATATTGGGTATTTTTTCAAATAGCCCAAAGGATCTAAGCAAAAATCTCATTTTTGAAGTGGCTTCTAATGAATCAGTCTATTAAAATCTACAATGAATTGACACCTGCTGGTCTGTTTGTCTATTCCGCACTGATACTTTGCTGCTCGGGAAATAACAAGCGCAGTCTTAATATTTAAAACATTGTGTTGTAAAAATTCCTTTACCTTCTCAATGTTTTCGATCGGTACATTCCCCGCCCATAGGTGTAATATAGACTTTTTGAAAGGAAAGAGACCATTGTTCTGGCCCCTTTGTCCAGGAATTGTTTTCACGTCTAGCACTAGATATTCGTTTTTATCTCTCACCTTTTAGTTTGCAATATTCCTTAAGATTCTTAGTCTATATGTTATTCATGGCAAAAATTAAAGAATTAGCAAAATTAGAGGATATTCAATTAGTTTTTATTTTATTTAGGAGTAAATAGACTAATAGTAGATAAGACGCAAAACATGTTTAATTGCCGAACTTTCTGGCTCAAAATATTCTTTAAACAAAATAGATTGAATTATTTAAATTAATGATATAATTTTCTCCATGCCATGCATTGAAAAATATCATGGACGCACTTAATATTGAGGAAAGAAGTATGGAATTTAGAGACAACAAGTTAGAATAAATACTTATCGAGCTTTTAGGTCAGTCGTAATTCTATAGGCATTAATTTCACAAATCGAAAGCAAAATTCTTTATCAAAGTGGTTCCAAGTTTCCAAAATGGATGTCAATAAATCTTTGGAGGATAGAACCTTCTCATGGACGATTTAAAAAAGTTTCCGCCATAAATTTTTGATCAGATTGTTCGGATTGTTCACTGTCCATGTTATTGATTTTATATGACGTTCTCTGTGAAAAATAAAAAGAATTAAAAAAGTAAATAATTTAATCTATGATTTTTTCATGTATATTGTTACGCAATAGATGGGCAAAAACTATTTTTGACATGTAGTGTATCATTGAAATTAAGTCCTGAGTGGAAAAATACAGTAAGTTCAATCAGTATGATGGACGACCGTTGAACTCGAGGTCAATCTGAGACAAGTGGTGTCTGATTGGATAGTTTCACTCTAGTGACCAAAACAGCTCTCATGTTAGAAAGAAGTTAGCCATTTAGTAAGAAGCTCTCAACACGAGATGTTGATGGTTCTGTCTTGCTTTTACTGACTCCACATTTATGGCTAGCGAATCCCAATTGAAAAGTAAAAAGGGAACATGAAATTATAGTCACGTTATCATTCCTCATGAACGAATAAGAATAAAAATGGCGACACCAGAGCGAGCAACCAGACAGCGATACAAGACAACCGGAGAAGAAACAAACTGAAGTGCAGTGAGGATATAGGGACTGATCGATTGTAGTGTAAAACCCAAATAACATTTTTTAGAATATAACAATCATCGAGTGATAACTATACAACCGGAATGTTTTATGAAACCGGAAGGTTCAACTCTTTAATAAAAATGTTTGGCGTCTAATTTGTCATTAGTTTATTTATTACTAAAACACCCGAAGTGAATATCATTTGAATGTTGTTATTCGATAATTATTTCCAATGGTAATATATATATATATATATATATATATATATATATATATATATATATATATATATATATATATATATAGTGAAATGAACGTCGTTATAAAAACTTTTTCTTAAATATGGAATTGTGGCCAGTAGAGCAGCATAAAATTTAGAATAAATGAAGGTTTTCTGATCTCCTCAAGTCAGTTTCATTGCTATAATGAGCGTAACAGTTGAAGACTGTATTTTAAAAAATGCATGAAACTTATAGTCGTGAGACTGACATGTGAAGGTGAGAAACCACACACACACACACACACACACATATATATATATGCAGCGTTTTGTCTTTTAAACAGGTTTGATTAAAGTTTCATGTTTGCCGAGTTGTTCACGTGTTCGTCTAAGTCGTTTGATTTTTGAATAGAATGAATTCAGAAAGGTACCGTATTTTCCCCAAGTAATTTCAGCACCAACTGGAGCGATCTTTGGGCAAGCGAATAATAAAATGACAAACACAATGATAGGTCATATACATTCATATAAAAAGTAGGAGCATGAACAAGAGACAGGTAATTTATGGAAGAATTGTTGGGAAAGTGTTAATGGCAATTTAGAATGTGGCGGTTATATTCAAAATTGATTTTATTTAATGAAGTTTTGTTAATCTTCATATAGAGAGCTTCAACAAATACGGCGCCTTTCTGAATTCATTCCATTCCTACGAAAACTTGAATGACTCAAAGATGGAATTGGCAAATGCAGTGTGTCTGTCCTATCTAATCAAATATATGTGTGTCTTTTCTCTTTCGTTCGTTCTCTCTCTCTCTCTCTCTCTCTCTCTCTCTCTCTCTCTCTCTCTCTCACTCTCTCTCTCTGAATTGAGAAAGCAAGTCTGAACCAGAAAATCATAAAATGAAAAGATATTACTTGTTTAGATCTGTCCAACACAATGCTAGTTTAAGCATGACTAAAAAAGAATTGACATATTTAGGTTATTTAATTGCTAGGATTGTTCTAAAACTAATTTTTCCTGAACTAATCACCCCAGCGTGAACTAGTAATATTTGTAACGGTAGTATTTTAGAAATGGACCTAGAACTTTGTATTCTTCACCGACAAAAAATTGTTCTTAACATGTCTGACCTAAATATAACTAAACTGCAAGTTCTTTATATTTCATTGCCACGAGGTTTTTTGTCTCGAAGTAGCGGTAACAAGCACAGACGCTGTGACTTAAAAAAATTATATATCTATATACTTCGATTCTTTTGTGTTATCTCTCGACTCTAAGGCCAATAAAAATTAAACTTGGCATGCGAACTCCTTTAACATCAACGAGTGTTTTAAATCCATCAAAGTTGGTTAGGGACTTCCCCAATCCATTCTCGATGTTCATAACATTTTAGCTTAACAATGATCTAGTCTAATAAAAAAAACAAAGCAAAAACAAAAAAAACAGGCATCTGCCTGGAAGTTTTGAGAGAGAAAAATAGTAAAAAATGACTCATTCTTTCACTAAACTCCTTTGCTAATTCGTCAGTCTTGGTGAAACTTGTCATATGAGCTTCTTTGACATCATGGAGAGAGAACAGGTGGATACATGCTTTTCCCAAGGGCATTGGCATAAAGTGTAACGTAAACAGCTTTAACTCTAGAAATCATTAAGCTATTTATGATATATATATCTATATATATATATATATATATATATATATATATATATATATATATAAGGGTGGAGAGATGTGACGGAAGGGAGGCGGGAAAGCCCTCATTTTCGTTCCCGGAGATTCCAGGAATATTTTACCATAAAATTAATCAAGAAACGGATTATTGTGAAGAAAATTAATACGACAGAAAGCAAAAAGATTTAATTTTTGTTTGATAAATATAATTCTCTTCGATTGCTTGATTGTTTGTTATCTATGGAAACCAATGCTATTGAGACAATCTTGATAAAACTTGGCATATGAACTCTCTTGACCTCAAGGAGTGTTTTAGATAAATTCATTGTTATTTTTCCTGATGGGAACTATGTAGGGAATATTTTGATTTAAAATTGATCAGAAATATCTTATTCGCTCGAGAAGCAAATATGATTAAAACCAGCAAGAGAATTTCTTTCTTCCCAGGGAGAGTCGGTCCGGAAACATTAGAAAATGATTCTTGTAACATTTTGTCTTAGAATTGATTTGAAAACTTCTAATTTGTCCAGTAAAAATAAAAACTGATATTTGCAAATTCTATGCAACCACTTAATCCTGTGAGGGAGTATCCCGGAATTTTGGGGAGTAAAATCCATTTAAAATAGCCTCATTTGTCAAAAAAAAAATTGGTATCCGCGAGTACGGGAGTCGAAATTAACCCAGGAAACAAATAAAAAATTTAATTCATCTGGAGTGAAAATTTCAAATATTTAGAGCAGGTCGTGATATAACCGAGGACGTATACCATCTACTTAGTGCCTTGTTTTCATCATGAAAGACAGAAGATCGATAGAAGAGATTTCTCAATTATTTATCGTTATCTAATAAAACAAAATCATTTATACTTGATAGGAAAGAAATCAATATTTTAACGTGTCTATCAGTTGTACTAAAACTAGTATAACGCCTGTCGATTGGTAACACTCCTCCATCAAAAGTGCTGTGTTGTGTATGATAATAAACTGTATCTGATGATTAGGCTCTCCTTTTAGAGCTATGTGGAGTGCAGAAACCCATTCATAGTCCTTACTCCCATGTCCACTCAGAACCCCGAGTAATCGTACCGGTTAGGGTCTTACCCACGGGTCAAATAGATCTGCTTAAAGATTATTTATATTAGATAGGACTGCGTGAAAAACAAACAAACAAACAAACTCTTAAGAAAAAACTATTCAAAAATATGAATATCAACGTACGATGATCGTGATTTCCTAAACTCTGGATATAAAACAACCCTAGACATGTTGACATGCCGTTAAAATCAACCAATCTGCCAATCATCAGATGCCATGATCTAATAACGAAAAAATTGCCTTCTCAACAGCAATAGTTTTTGACACCCTTTTTTTAAAAGTTTTAACAACAAATTTTAAGCGTTTCTCAACAAAAATGTCAGTCATGATCATCAATATTTTAAAATTTTTTGAAAAATATTTTAATTTAAAAAAAAATTTGTAAACAATTTATATTTCAAGAAAGCATTTTAAAATTGCTGATTATTATCTTTCGTAATCTGTGCTAGATTTTAGTGACTTTTTTCATGTACCTAGTCAAAGCTTTAATCTAAGAAAAAAAAATAGGTCAGGAAAATCATTTATAGAATTACTACTAATAAAAAAGTATAACTAAATTATCAAAATGGACTCAAAAAACATTCACTTACCGGTAACTTGAGTAGAAAATAGTTTTGTGACATGAGAGCTTAATCACCCCTATTGAATAAAATAGATACAAATATAACTTACGAAGGATTTTCCAAAAAATAATGCCACCTATTTATTTCGACTCAAATTACAGCAGCTAAAAAGGAACGCAATACACTTTTAGATAGTGCATAAAACATTATATTTTCTATCAGCATTGGTAGAACATTTTCTCCAGCGATGAACAAATGACTATATAGCAAATTACTTGATAACAAATGACTACGTACCAAAAGATAATATATCGAATGACTATATACCAAACTCTGAGAGGGATCGTTCTGAAATTGAAGCCTCTTATTTATTTCCACATTCATTTGTTATGAAATAGCCGAGGGATTTCGGTTCATGCCTTTGAGTTTAGTTAGGCTGAGAACCTTTCGGCTCAGCACATGAGTTGGTTGGGTGTAAGATTGAAGCAGGTGTTAACGCGGGTGCGCGCGAGCGGATGGAGGTGTCACTCAGATGTCATAACAGTCCGAGACGATACTGGGTGACAAGGTGCAGGTGACATCACGCACCGGAAGCACGCGGAACTTTGTGTGAGAATTTGAAGAAAATAAGAGTCGGGTTTTAGACGCCAAACGAGAAGGATCGATTTTGGAGCTCGCAGGCGCGAGGCGAACGTGCGCCCGATGGGGGCCGCTCGAGTTGGGGGCCAAATGAATAAGACAGCATGGAAGATTGTGTCTCTCCTCCTTACGTCGAAACCTTTAACTCAAAGTTAATAAAAAGGTTTCGTACCTGAACAAGAAGTAGTTACGTGTTTTTGAGATTCCTGTTCTTTATATATTCTATCGTTATGAACATTACATGTCTATTTCGCACATGGCCATATTCGTGTATATGGCTACGCAACACATTGTCGAATAGAGCAGGGGGGGGTTGTTACAAAACGATATTTACCAAAGAGTCACGAAGGGCTTTCTGTCCCTGGTAAAGGCAAAACTCGACCCTAAGATAAAAAATAGTGATATTGTAAATGTGAGCAACAAAGTGTTCCATCTGTCTTACTAATTTTCCAGGGGTCTGGTTGACTTACGACACGAACGGCTGGATATTAACGAGAAACAACAGATATGAGGAACGCAATTATAGCGTTGGATAAAGCAAGTTTTCAGCTACAAAACACTATTATTCGCATAAGGATAAGTGTTGGCTATGTATTTTGAACAACGTTTAACAAAATACCGAACTCGCAAAAATCGTCACCAGCGAAGGCGACCGGCTTTTCCCTTGAAGTGATGACGGTGTCTTTGTCAGGAAAATGCTGTCCACATAACCCATTTTTCATCTGTTCTTCATTTTGTGGGCTGACGATTCTAATGAATGCGGCTCGTCACCCACACTACTTTCAGCACTACCAAATTGCATTACCCACAGTCTAAGTCTGCACAAAACCACTGTTTAGTTACCGTAAACTTTCACTAAGTGTCGATGAAAATCAGTGTAAGCCATTTTTCCTCTTGAAGGAATTCAATGACTCGTTTTTGCTTTTAACCTTCGGTCTGGTGATTGTGTTTTAACTGTATACGAAACTTGAAATAACGGAATCGGAAAATATAGTGAAGTAACTATCTTAAGTTTTATACTGCTCTGCTTGCCAGAATTTGAGTACTATTTTATCATTCATTCAACGTTTATATTCAAACACTAGTATTTCGTGCAAAGTTTTTTTCTTTTTTTCTTGTACTGGACAAAAAAGAAACAAAGCAAAAAAAAAAAATAAATAAAAATAAATAAAATAAATAAAACAAAACAGCTGACATAAACCTTTGATTAATTTCTTCTAATCATTTAGGTGTTGTGATGCTGCAATGCGCTGCGGATTTGCTACTCGAACAATTTTTATATCTTCAGACGCAGTGGTTTTTCACTTGCGGCCATGACCTTCTTTTTGAAAATAATTTCCAGTTTTATTAAATTTTTTTTAGGAAAACCTCAATTGATTAATGATGGTGGCTCAATTTCTTTGCAATTTGGCGAAGTGACAATCCCCAAAGTTTGTATACTACAATTTGGCTTTTTTCAAACTCAGACAACTGCTTACAGGCCATTAGCATAGGACTCATCACAAATTACGATATCAAATCAAGGAAAAGCAAATTCTAAAAAAATTCATATTTTTTGATATTTTTGAGAATTTCCTTTTTAGAAAACTACGACTTTTCGCTGCAACTAAGAAAACTTTAACAAGAATAATTAAGGAAAATAATCACTTCCTAAGTGTGTCTAAGCCAATGATATTTCATTAAAACTTCCTAATAAATAACATTTAAGGCTCAGGCATGACTGGACTCAGTACTCAGTTGTAATTGCAGGATTGACTCATTAACCATTACACTGCAGCATGTTATTAATTGGGCTTAGGTTAATTTGGTACAGTATTAAATGCATGAAACACCTTGTGGGAATCGAACTCACTCGGTGTGATCTGTTAGCTCAGCTCGTTAAACATTTCATTATATCTAAAAAAAACTAGGTATAGATTAGATTTAGTTCAAGACTGCTGGTAAGGAGCACTTGTTCATACGCTAATCACGCAAATCAGTAAGAACCAAATAGTTCGTTCTATCTTTTCAAACGTGAGAAATTGCCAGCATAGACAAGAGTCATAATGAAAACTTTTAGATGGGTCGCATTTAGTTCAGATGTGCTCTTATTGTGTGCACAAAATATCTGGTTTTGTACAATCGTAATTATTTGTGTATAACACGCACTCCTACCGTTGGACTACAGAATTCTGGGGAAACATTTTTGTGAATAATGCGCCCTGACTTTTGAAAATTTGTTGCAGTTAAACTTAATGCAAATTTAGAATTTGTTCAATTTTTTTATTAGTTTGTACTGACAAAGTATGAGAATTCATTTAGTTTACATTGTATTTTAAAACACTAAATTGATGTAGTATTTAGAGCAAACACACGGACGTGTTTATACAAAAATGCAACAAGCTGGTGACTAAAATGAGGTCACATTAGGAGAAAGAAAACTATAAACAAACACACATTCCTGTTTATATTTCGATGTAACGACGCAAAACACATTAGTTTTTGATTAGAGATATGATTTACTTTCAGTCATCTCATTCTGAAGATAATGAGGCATGTGACCGGGAAAAAGTTATATAGTTCTTGTGTATAACACACACGCCTAATTACTGTGTTGAAAAATCTGGAAGAATAGAGCGTCTTTACACAAATAATTACAATATTCAATCGAAAGTGATTTGCGAAATTAGTACGTTAAACATTTTGCTTATTCTTCAGTCGTTTCTTCTTCTTCTTCTTCTTCTTCTTCTTCTTCTTCTTCTTCTTCTTCTTCTTCTTCTTGTTTAGTCAAATGATAATAATTACTAATTTTTATGAAGTATAACTATAAATTTTCATTATAAATGCGACATTTTGATCATTCTTAATTTTCAAGATAGAATGGTTGGATATTTCTTGCTTTCTTTCCTCTTCTCTCTACCCCACTCTCTCTCTTTCTCTCTCCCTTTTATGTTATGTTTCTTAGATTGGTCAACTAGCGAAACCCAATTGTTTAGTAAGCTTAGCTAAGTTGTGACACAAGGCCAGAAGTATAGAGCACACCGTGAGAATCGAACTCTGCAAATCTAGCTTGTTAACCATTACACCACATGAAGTATGAAGATCTATCTAAATCGTGAGCACAGTAATGTTTTCTGTTTGCCTGTTTGTTTATTGTTATTATATACAAAGCTTTACTTAATCTGATATACAGGCCTCAGGTTGCTTACTTGCTCTTATTAAATGATCACATATCTCAGTATTGACCAGTCCTTTTTATTGTTATTAATCTTCTTTTTTTCTATATGAGCGCCATGTTGGAATTTTTTTCTTTGCAGAGAAGCACGTGTGATACAATAAAAAAGCCTTGAATAGACGCCATCTTTGATTTAAATATTTTTTCGAATTATTAGTGAACTACATTTTTTATGGTGGCTCCATGTTGAATTTTATTTTGAATTTTGATTTTAGGAATGGAGTTTATTGAATCGGATGTGTACTGTTGCGTCGGAAGTTAACCGAAGAAAATTTAATTTCTGGAATTAAATTTCATAGGAAGAACTTAAAATTAAAATTTTAGGTTCACTCGACGTGTGTGACGTCACGGATGCAGGCGAGTTTTTCGAAATCTGCGCGGTGAGAAATTTTGTGGATAAACAGATTGTGGAAAAAAAGGCCAAGAAAGAAACTGGAAAATATCCGCCGTTAAAGATCTTGATATGAAAGGCGCCGAGGAAATTAGTCACAACTGGAAGGGATAATGTGAAAGGGTAGGAACCCTGTTCTGTGAAAGAATGTGGCCCAGTAAAATGGAACGATAGAGACTAATGGAATGCTCGGTGAATGGGGAGTTTTTTTAGAATGATAATGCAATATTTTCGGTGTGTTGATTTTCGAGGGCGTTGGATGTTTAGACAACCAAGGTGAACTGGGTTAAAGACTGTATTTAGATTTGGGTAGATACGGGAAAGATAAAAATGGGAATTTTAAAAGTGATCAAATATGTTAAACTTTTGAGTAAGGTGCTTATATTTTTTTAGTTTGCTTGATGAGAAAATTGTAAATCGGTGATATCTGAGCCTCGGGGTCTGTGAATGGAAACAGGTTGGAGTTTATTTTATTACGATTTTAATAGGGCGCAAATAGTTGAGTAAACGGCAAATTTTAAGAGGTAAGAGAAATCGCAACAACCTCTTGGATTATGGTTAAAAACTATGAAAAAGAGAAAATGTAAAGACATGGAAAAGTCTATGGCTCATTAAGCAAACAGTTTTCGTTTAGTGTGTTGTTGTTGTTGTTGTTGAAATTTTGGCATACATTGATTTTGTATGATCAATGCATTGTTGATGAATTGTGTTTAGGCCGGTGAATGTATTTTTTGAAGTCTTTTGTCCGTGGTCATTCTCTCTTGGTGAAATGTGGGGTCCCATCGAACGAAATGAATGGAACGTCGGGTCATGATGTCGTTAATGAACGTTAAGAATTGACTGGAAGGATTACTTTAGAATATCTGTCTATCTTATACTATGAGTCTTATTTGCACACTGTGAAATGGTTTCAACTATTGCTATTTAACATCTGTAATTCTATTCAATAAAAAATGGTTTCAAATCTACAAAATGATAAAACACTTGTATGTGACCCGTCTATAGTGGCCAAGATATACAATGCCCTACTACGCAACCACATAGAACCCAAAATTGACAACATACTTAGGAAGAACCAAAATGGCTTCCGGAGAAATAGATCCACGACCTCATAAATTTTGACTATGGGTCGAATTATTGAAGGTGTACGCGCAAAAACCAAGAGGCAACAATATTATTTGTCGACTTTACTAAGGCTTTTGACTCCATTCACAGAGGAAAGACGGAGCAAATTCTACTCGCCAACGGCCTACCGAAAGAAACTGTCGCAGCCATAATGATGCTCTATAGAAACACCAAAGTAAAAGTCCCTTCTCCGGATGGAGACACAGACTACTTCGACATTGTAGCAGGTGTACTGCAAGGAGACACATTAGCCCCATGCCTCTTTATCATCCGTCGAGACTACGTGATCTATCGATAAAATCAAAGAAAACGGTTTCAAGTTAACAAAAGAAAGAAGCAGAAGTTACCCCGCAAAAAAACAATTACCGACGCTGACTACGCCGATGATATAGCGCTCCTTGCAAATGCACCCGCCCTAGCCGAAACCCTGCTCCATAGTCTGGAACGAACCGTTGCAGGCACCGGCCTCCATGTCAATGCACACAAGACGGAATATATGTGCTTTAATCAAACAGGCGACATCTCCACACTAAACGGTAGCTCTCTGAAACTAGTTGACAAGTTCACCTACCTAGGGAGCAGTATCTCAACAACCGAGACAGACATCGGTACGCGACTAGCAAAGGCATGGACAGCTTTTGATAGTCTATCGGTCATATGGAAGTCAGACATGACCGATAAAATGAAGCGCAGTTTCTTCCAAGCAGCGGTCGTATCAATACTGCTATATGGATGCACTACATGGACGCTAACTAAATGTATGAAGAAAAGGCTTGACGGCAATTACACAAGAATGCTGCAAGCAATATTGAAGAAGTCTTGGAGACACCACCCCACAAAGCAGCAGCTGTACGGCCACCTATCACCCATCACGAAAACTATCAAAATTAGACGAACCAGATATGCGGGAGACTGTTGGAGAAGCAGGGACGAGCTCATAAGTGATGTACTCCTGCAAACCTCTTCGCATGGACGTGCAAAGGCAGGACGACCAGTTAGAACCTACATACAGCAGCTCTGTGCCGATACGGGATGTAGCCCTAAAGACCTGCTGGAAGCAATGGACAATAGGGAGGATTGGCGAGAGAGGGTCAGGGATATCCGTGCTGATAGCGTGACATGATGATGATGATGATGATGATTTGACCCATAGACGGGACCCTAACTAGTACTACCACTTCGGGTAAGAGGGGAGCGGGGAATAATGAAAATGAAGGGGTACTGCATATTCCCCAAAGCTCAAGGATTAAAGCCTTGATATAAGGTTTAGTGTCATATCAAGGACATTCATTAGGGGAGGTTCTTACGCTTCTACAGCCCCAGCCGACTGGGATGGGGAAATGATGAAGTAAAATGTGCACACAAAGTTGTCACGTTGTCATTAGACATCAACGAACAATAAAAAAAAGGAGGTGACATGACGAGGCAACCAGAGAAGAAATAAAGTAAAGAATGAACTGTAATGAAGGAGAGAGAGAGAGAGAGAGAGAGCTGATCGATCATAGAACAAACTCCATATTTATATAGCTGACCGATCGTAGTGTAAGGCATATACATATACTTAGAACAGACGGTCGTAGAGAAAAGGGATATGCAATAAAACCAGCAATTCTAAGAATTAGAGGGTAGAATTTATGTTACAATAGAGAAAATAATGAGGTTTCTTTCCGCTTATTTTGTCTACTCTGGATTGGGTGTAAAACAGTTTGTGAGATCTTTTAGGAGATGATCACTTCTCTTCACGTCAGCCAATTTTTGATCTTTGAAAAGTAGCTCGTTTTTTCCTTTGATCGATACTTTTAGGGTTTTCCATAAAATTACAACATCCACGCCTATTGGTTTCATCTGTTTGAGAGTTACCAGACAGAATTCTTTTCGTCCTTTCTGAATATTCACTATATCAGACAAGATGTTCTATTTCAATTTCTTTCTTAGAAAATCTGCATTGAGGATAAAATGTCCTTGTTAACGTTTTACTCCAAGTTACAAACTTGAACATTTTAGATCCAAGAATTGAAAGTGCTTTACTCTTAATTTGGATTTCTACTTTGTTGTCCCTTTGCAATATATTTTTGATAAATCCTTACCTTTCATTTGTTATTTTCTAACCATTTGAATATATTGGCCAATTGGCTTTTCTTCGGCTGATTTTGAGTGTTAAAGAATAGTTTATTCTTTATTAACGTCTGAGCGCCAATTCTTTCACCGCAGCTTTCCACTCTCAACGATATAATTAAGCATAGCCTGGACTCAGCTGGTTTTCCCTCGCAGCAAGAGAAGCGAGATTGGATCGACGGTTTAGCAAGAGACCTGTTTGCCCGTTCCGAGACGGCAAGTCTCTAATTCGGTATGCTGCCTGTAGCAACACGTTATCTAGGCGTAAGTTGATTAAATCGGCCTCGAATCCAGGTATTGTCATTTGGCAGGCTGATGATCGTAAACAGATCAGATAGTTCTAGGCCATCAAACAGCCTCCCTACTCTGCTAAATTAGTTCTAAGAACCGCTTGCCATAGGTTACAGCCCCAGGAAGTTGAATGTGTGCTTCAAAGAAGTTTTCCTTGCAATTCTTGGGGGCAACTCATTTTTAGTTCTTTCGGTTGGAACTGTGGATCAGAAATAAATAATAATGTAATAAAGAATTCTACTAAAACATTTCCATCCAAAATACGCTATAAAACTAAGATTACAAAACCCACAATTATTTTCATATTAACATAACAGTAGAATTGTATTGCCGGGTTTCTTCTTCTTCTTCTTCTTCTTCTTCTTCTTCTTCTTCTTCCAATTATGATCGTTTCGATCACCACGGGGTGTTTTTTTATGTTCATCTCATTTCTTTTGTTGTGTTGTAAGGAACAAACACAGACACGTCTTTTGCTGAGAAGAAGACCCTTTTGTGTGCACACTTCTTTTGTTACTTCTAACTCACAACGTCTTTCCTTACCATATAACCCAACTACACTCAGGAGGTTTGCGCTTTGGTACATTATTCGAACAAAATATGTACTCCATTTCTCGCACATGTGGACTCTACAACATTTTAGAACAAACTGATTAAATCTTAAACTATTTTGTCGAGTTTTTAGAATTTTTTTTAGTCATATGAGATTATCCAATCCTCATAGAGTTCTCAAATTGATTTCAGGGTCACTCACACCTATTTAACCTAATGTCTAACTCACTTTTTCAAATTCTTCACAATCTCTGAAATAAAAGATGCCATTAAGCTATCATTAAACTGTAGGTTAGCTTTACTTTAGGTTGACGAATCTCATTTGTTGAATAATGTATTGCACATTTTTCCATTACAAATATTTTTATCCGTCTTATCGAGGAAGCTTAGAATATACATTGACTGTATAAACTGCAAAAATGATCAAGATTGGCTTCACAATCCTTTTGAAATGGTCATTTAGTGACCAATCATATGAGCTGCTCAGCCAGGCAGACATCTTAATTAAGATTCTAAATTTGAAAAACAAAAACAAAAAAAAAAACAACAAACAAACTAAAGCTTCAGTCTCAATACCTTTTGATCATACGTAATTCATTGATCTACTCTGTCGGTGGGACTTAAAATAAGCTAACTGCATCCCTTGCAGAGGAATAAACCCTCCCCCCAAAAAAGAGGTGTCCTAAGCATGACATTTAACAGTATGGCGAGTCTTCAGTTCTGAAGCATAAAGTATCATTTCGGTGATATTTCTCCCAGGTCTACTCTGACCCGGAATAGTAGTATCTGCTAAGGTCTTATCTATGAGTCAGATAGATTTGTGTGCAGGCTGGTTGGTTGGTTTTTATGGCACATCAACCTTTGTAGATTATTTAACGCCAAATCCATTTTTATGCAAATTGTTCTACTTAAAAAAATTCAGTTTAGCATAAGTATATAGTTTAATTGTCAAAAACATTTCTATTTCTAGCTATTCAGTTCTAGTTCAAACAGTTCTAATTCAAACAATTCAGTTTAGCATAAGTATGCAGTTTAGTTCTATTTAAGCCTTAGATAGGGCCCTATCGGATGCTACCATTCCGGTCAGAGTGGACCTGGGGAGCAATGGCAATGAAGGGGTGCTTTGCATTCCCCAAAGCCCCGGCATCATTGGAACCTCACCATCATATTATTTAGTGTTATATCCAAGATACTCGTTGCGGGGGTCTTATCCCTCTACAGAGAAGCAGTTGGTGTATTCTACAGCCCCAGTCGACTTTGTAATATTTGTATTTGTATCATATAACTGTGTACTAAACACTCTTTTAAAACTATGAACGCATAAAATAACCCATGACGGTATGATATGTCGTTAAAATCAATCAATCAATTGTAAAATGCTTTGTCATACAGTAAATATTTCATAGATTATATTACATACGGTAATGTTTAATCTATTAAGTTGATAAACATCCCAACTTTTTTTTTAGGTTTTTGTGGAAAGGCTGGTTAAACCAAATATTTGTTTTGTTTTTTTATCCTTATCCGGGTCATCACTGATTCGGAGTCAGAGTACCTGTTTGGGTCCCGTCTATGGGTCATAATGAACTGTTAGGGTCCCGTCTATGGGTCATATTGAACAGTCAGGGTCCCATGTATGGGTCATATTGAACTGTTAAGGTTCCATCAATGGGTCATATTGAACTATTAGGGTCCCATGTATGGGTCATATTGAACTGTTAAGATTGGATCTTGCTCGTTGAACATCAATGGGTCATATCGAACTATTAGGGTCCCGTCTATTGTCATATTGACCTATTAGGGTTCCATCTATGGGTCATATTGAACTATTAGGGTCCCATCTATGGGCCAAATTGAACTGTTAGTGTTCCATCTATGGTTCTATTAAAATGTTAGGGTCCTATGTATGGGTCAAATAGGGCTCTTTAAAAATTATTCGTATTAAATATGACTATCCACAAAACAAAACAAAAATATTTTAAGAAGCAACAACACAAAAATATAAATATAGATGTAATTATCGGATGTTTTACCCATTTTTTTTTATTTCTGATATTTTTTTCATGTTTATATCAGTTAAGTCTAGTATTACGAGTAGTATTACTGGTGAATATTTTTTAATATCTGAAACCAAATTTTGCTCTTTCCTCCGTCCTCGGATTTTTACCGAATAAAAAAAATTGCCCATGTACATAGATCGATAATCAATTCGGTCTGAAAAATGATATTTTTTTAGGCTGTTCAGCTTTTACGTATATCTGCCATTCTGTTTCGTGTGGTAAAATCTCACAATAAATGACTTGTGTGTGACTTTTCTTTTAACAATTGTAAAAATGTAAATCAAGACTTGAGAACCTGCAGCCACATACAGGCTTTAAACCCATTGAAATTACTCATCTCTATATTAGATACTGATATTCTAAAGTTTTCTTGCAAAAACAAATTTTAAAAATGTTATTAAAGTCAATTAAGTTTTCCATATGTTTTAAGCATTTATCCAACTCTTCCACGACAGACAGGATTTGGCACAAGGTCAATTTTAAAGTTGGTTTGAATTCAGAGTTTACTATTTCTTTAAATGATGGTCCTACCAAAGCTAAAGAGCGTCTAATATTTACCCACAGCGAGGGGAACAGATTGATTCATGCCTTTTTCAGAGATATTAGAGCGAAGTGAAATCTAAACAGGATTTTAACTCGGGTCGAAAGTTGATATAGTTATACAACTATAACCACCACATTAAGCGCGCCTCATTTATTTTAAGTAATTTTCGGACTATAATACAGGGTGGAACGATAAAGTTGTCGTCCTAAAGAAAACAACACTACAGCTTTATTTTAAAACATTTATTGAAAAAATCAGTTCACGTAACTTGATTATGTAGTAGAGCTGACATCTATTCAATGTAGCCGCCTTCAGCCTCAATCACCGCCGCGATACAGATCCGGAACTAGGAGCATGCCTTTTCCACAATCGCCGGCCGGAGCTCGGCGAATACTCGGCGGATGGCGGCGATCAGGCTGGCTTTGGTGTTGTGGGAGGTCATGTTTGTGATGTTCTCGACATATGACCAAACAAAGTAGCCCAGCGGGTTCAGGTCGGGGGAGGAGGGGACCAGTGAAAGAAGGGTACAAAGTCATAGCACTCCTTCTGAAGCCAAGCCTGGGTCTCTTTGGACTTGTGGGCCGGTGCCGAGTCCTGCTGCCACACCTAGGGTCTGCCACCGGCCACCTGATTGCACCAGGGGATCACTACACTCTTCAGCACATCCAGGTACGCTTTGGTGTTGACTTTCAAGCCGACTTCGAGGATGTGAAGTGGCATGATGTGGCCCTCACTTGAAACCACACCAAAGACCATAACCGTGGCCGGAAACTTTGTTTTCATCACCCTGGGCACGCCCCTTTCATTCGTGGCAATCCAGCGTTGTCATAGCTTGGATCCTGTTGTCATAACTTGGATCGATAGAGAGCATTAGTTGTACAGCGGCGCATCTCCGATCTTGCTCGTTGAACATTGTGTCACTTTCAGACATGATAGAAGGCTCCTATCGCTCTTGGGATTTGTACACAACTGGGCAACTAGTAGATGGTCTGCAAGAAAAAAAGAAAACCGGTTTTCATTAAACGGAAATGGAACCATGTTGTCTTTTCTAGGGCGACTATTTATCGTTCCACCCTGTATTAAGTAAAACATAAAAGAGAAGTTAACGAAAAGCTGAATCCTCTTCTTTGCCAAGAAAACCGACTTTGGAATCATCTAGAATCACAAAAGCATAATCCTAACTTCGAAAGCAGCTAAGATTTATAATGCCCTGCTTCTCAACCGTATTCGACCTGAAGGAAAAATCAGAACAGTTTTAGGAGAAATCAGTTCGTCAGATTTTGAATATTTATCGAATCATCGAAGGAATACGTACGAAAATATTCGAGGAAACACTCTTGTTAGTAGATTTCTCTAAAGGATTTGATTACATATACGTAATCTGCAAACTAAAATTTACTCATAAACATGTTTCTATCTTTGGAGAAAGAAAGATTGAAGGCCAGATTAATTTTAACGATATGTCAACCCGTCTACATTTAGAGAGGTTAGGGAATCACGTTCATAATTACACTCTTTGCTCACGAAGTATTCCTATCGAACTAGAATAATTTCTTAATATATTTACTCGACTCACAGATGGGACCCTAACAGGTAATACTACACCGAGTGAAAGTGGACCTGGGAATAATGACAATAAAAGGTTACCTAACATTCCCCAGATCTCCAAAACTGGATCCTCACCATCAAATGCAGTTTAGGACCCCCGATTTGGAGTAGGGGTCTTACCCCTTTACAGGAGATACAGTTAGCGTATTCTAAGCCCCAACAACGGGAAAATGTTAGAGTTGTGCTCCCTCTTAATGAGAAATACTGTATATGTATAAATAATTAGATGTCGCTAAAAAGCGGTTGCTAAAACGATATATTTCGTTCTCTCTTTGACCTCATAAGTGTCCCTGCAATATTCCATTATATTTTGTTAAATTGAATAGAGCACTCACTATCCACTTAGAAATCCATCTTGTGTTTCAATATGATCATCTGTGAACATCTGATCGCACGTATTTTGTTTATTATTCGTTGTTCGTTTTCTTGTTTCTTTTTTTACAATTATCTCCTGTTTCCTGCTTCTGCAAACTTTCTCTGCGACACCAGAGTTTTCACATGACAGAAGCGATTGCCAGACATCCTGCTGCAATCCTTTTTCCTTTGCCAGTTTTAACCAAATGACGCAATTCTATGAAGAAAAAAAATTGACTTAGTTCTGATCTATTTATTTTTCCCTCTAGAAATTTTTTTGCGGAAGTACACACATATCTTCTCTTTATGCATCTTTTAATTCTCGATACTTATATTTGTATATTTCTTTTTATAGTTCAGTTAAACATAGAGTTTATTGCCGCTTAAAATAAAATAAAATATGATTATTTAGGCAGCAGTTGTTAACAGGTTGATAAATTTGATTGCGTCTTAAATGTGAGTAAAAAACGTCCAGCAAAGGAAATAGAAACAGTTCTTATAAATTAGGAAATAAAGGCGTGTAAATGTGTCCGAATTCCTCAATGCATGAGTTTAATGTCTGCATACAATATCTATCTATCTATCTATCTATGTTCATATCTATCTTTCTATCTATCTATCTATGTCATCCTGTTCACATCTATCTATTTATCCATTTTACTCTGTTCATATCTATCTATCTACCTATGTAATTTTGTTTATAACTATCTATCTATCAGTCTGTTCCAAGAAAATGAAGATAACGAGTTTAGTCCGAGAAGGAATAAAGAATCAGACAAAAACATGCACAACAGTTTAAAAAAATTCCTTGGTAATAATTCTTTCTCTCTCTCTCTCTCTCTCTCTATATATATATATATATATATATATATATATATAGCTCATGCTCGTCTGGCAATCTTTACCAGTAAAACTGCTCCATATCCAAGATAGAGCAATTTATATAATAAAATTTTAAAACTGAAACAGAAAGTATATAAACCACAGTTTTCACGATCTTCATGTGATGATGAAAGATTCTCATTTGTTAATTTACTGGTGTGGTTAGTTGTTTATTTGTTCCTGTTTTCAAAATCTCAGAGACTGGGGGAGGGAATAAGAAAAGAAAAGGTTCTTTTGTGTGTTTCCCATTCCAGGCAACAAATGGAAATCCCCGACGTAACATCTCGCCCATGACATCACTACAAACATTCATTTGGTGATAAACTTACAGTATCTTTTTGGCAATAATGTCGAAGCTTATATTTCTCATGTCCCCAAATCATTACAAGGCACACAGAAGTTGTCACCTCAGTACCCAACCATAAAAACGAAGAACCATAACATTTGTCAGAATTGGCCGCATTTCTGACTTCCAGTAAGTTGGATTCAACAGCATCAAAACCTTTTTAACCAATCAAATCTTCGAAATGCTTTTTCGGAATATTTTTCAGAAGTCTACCCAATTAATGGTTAGCAATCTAGATAAGCAGACCCTTGTTACTGGGTTCAATTTCTACAGCCACCCCCCTAATTCTGGCGTTGCGCTACATCTAAGCTAAGCTCAGTAAATTACAACCCAAGAGAACTTAAGAAAACTTATTTTTCCCAGCCAAATTAGTTTTTTAGTTGTGAAGTAACGGTTAATAAGCAAACCAATTAATTGTGAGTTCTAGCTATTTTTCAGGTCATTGGCTTGAGAATAAAGTGTTGCCCCTGTTTATCACCACTAGTCATTTTCTTATTTTCAGACAGAGAGACGTGAACCTGGTCCTAGTATCCTCTCTTTCACTGCACTAAAGACGAAGGGTCGAGATATTCCGCTACGCCACCGTGGTGGTTGTTGTGCACACACACACATGCGGCGTGCTTAGTATAACGATTATCACTATAGGAAATGGAATCGGTGACCTGAATTCAAAATCTGGATGAGGCTGTTTATGTTTCATCTTGTGCTAATGCCGCTGGGAGAAGCATTTCAAAAATTATGGATGAAATAGTTGGATTGACCGAGTTCTGGCAAGGCAACCAATGTAAAAGAAGGAAAATTTGAAATTCAGTCTTGCTATCACGCCCTTCATGTGGCGGAGAGGTTGGGATACACACACACACACACACACACACACACACACACACACACACACACACACACACACACACGAGAACCTTTGTTAAACTGATCATGATGCACCGGTGAGGGTCTTATTTACCACGTGGGTATTGTAGAAAGTTATCCCTCTTTGTTCGACAATCATATATCTCCAGGTGGAGTCATACCAAAGACTTAAAAAATGGTACTTGATACCTCCTTGCTTAACACTCAGCATTATAAGGTACGTATCAAGGGTAAAGTGGAGCAATATAAGGGGAGGAGTAACGTCCTTCCCTACACCTCATTGAGGTAGCAATTGAAAAAGGAGCCTTCTGGTCACTCTTAACTAAGGACGCCAACTTTACTTACTTATTATTAAATGGTTATCAACACTTCGGTCCAATTGGACTAGGTCTTTTTCATTATAGACACTTGCCCAAGTCATAGCGATCAGATTCTTTTCTCTCAACATAGCAGAACGAAAAAGTGAACAACAATATACGCCTCCACTCGGGGTTGAGTACTCTGGAGAAGGAATATACGGTTGCCACTAGCGTAATGCAAAGCTCTTCGACCGAATTGAGCATTTCGGTATCCGATAGCACAAAAAATGTAAACAAACGAAATTTGATGCATATGTGTTAATTCCCAAGCTGACATTAAGTCGCAGGATTGGCTTAGAGATATGTTATTAGCCTGATGAAAAGTTAGGCGGGTTTTTCTCTCGGCTTGAAGCGTCTCACGTGTCTAGCCACACTGAAGAGTTGTGATACAACAAAGTATGTCTGTGGATGGCTATATATAAATCATGTTGCAGTAATCCTTGAATATTCCC
The DNA here is from genome assembly GCA_963585895.1 of Sepioteuthis lessoniana. NCBI lineage: Eukaryota > Metazoa > Mollusca > Cephalopoda > Myopsida > Loliginidae > Sepioteuthis > Sepioteuthis lessoniana. Next base: position 88,807,469 of record OY757925.1, read on the forward strand.
ATAACATAATCACAAACCTCACATAATTTTTCAAAGTTACCTACTCGAAAAATTAATTTAGAAACTGCAATTTATTATTTTTTCTTTTCCAAAGAATAAAACAGTATATAAACCCAGTATAAGAAAACAAGAGCAGCATAGAAACGTATCTAGTTACAAAAGATAAACCCTGATATCTTAAAGCTATATATTAAACAATGCCATAAAAATCAGTGCTTATTTAAATAAAGAGAAAAATAAATTCACTACATACACATTTGGAAAAAAATAATCATAGGCAGAAATTTCAATGAAACATGAATGACTTAAACACACATAAGGAGACTATTTGCCAATGTCTCCCACCAGACAAGGCTTGACACAAGGTCAAAAGCCCGCAGGCCGATTAAAGTGGGGATAAAGGGGAGGTGAAGGTCGCGAACGAGCCGAGGCTAGAACCCTGCTCGTTTGTGCTGCTTATTGAGCCACTAAGTGCAATGTGGATCTAATGTAGCAAGCAGTTTCACGAACCCAAATGTGGGTCCGGGTACTGATGCCGGGTTATAGCTTGAACTAGACAGCAAGGTCTAGTGCTATACACGGAGGACAAAGGAGTCAATGTTGCAGCTCGCCCACCCGGAGGTAGCCCAGCGGAAATTGGGAGCCTTACCGCCTCAAGTCTGCCATTGTTCCCTTGCGGAACCCAAACGGGCTCTTTTGAGCGTCCGGAGAAGGAGTGATAGTTTTCCATGATTATTGTTGTCAAAGTTGTGGCAAAACCTCATTAGTAAAGGACTAATCCCAAATTAAGATATCAAATCTAGAAAAAGAAAGTTTTAATAAGTTTTTCTATTTTTAGTATTTTTGAGAATTTACTCTTTCAAAAATTTTGACTAAATGAACTTTGACGGGAATAACCAAGGAAAATAATCACTTCCTATGAGTGTTTAAAGCCATTGAAAACATTTAAAAATTCATGTGAATAAAAAAATGGTTCAGTTTTTTACTGTCTATTTTGTTTTCGTTCAATACTGTCCAAATTTCTTTGAAGAATCATTATTTTTCATTAGGTTTTTCTTCACCTTATTTCTTCCTGCAATTTTTATTGCTTTTTGATAGAATATAACACAACGTAATCATTGCGATAAAAAGCAAAAATAAAGAAATGAATAAATAAAAAATAAAATAAAACAAGTAAGATAAAAAAGAAATGAAAATAAATCAATAAAAAAACCGACAAAAAATAATTAAAAACTTGATAAATCTCCCAAACCTTTTGATATGAACAGATTCCACCTTGTAATCATTTTTATATTGATCTTTTCCTGGTAACTGAATTTTGGCAAATCATGGTTGCTCTGATAGCTGCGATCGATACTAATTTTGTTGAGAATGACATTAGAAAGTTTAAGTGGCAAGCTTCTGAAATTAGTAGACCAGTTTACGTACCTCAGCAGCAGTATCTCATCTACTGAAAGTGACGACAACATACACACAGGGAAGGCGTAGACTGCTATTTACGATCAGTTGATCATATGGAAATCTGATGTCCTTGATAAAATAAAACGGAATTTTCTCCAAACTGTAACTTTGTTGGTACTAGTACATGGGTGCACTACATGGACTTAAATGAAACGCATGGAGAAAAAGCTAGATGGTAACTACACAAGAATGCTACGAGATTTTTCAAACAAGAGCTAGAAGCAGTAACCTGCAAAGCAGTTGCCGTACGGCCACTCACAGCCTATCTCATAAACCATTCAAGACATTTATAGCAATGCTAGAGAAGTAAGGACGAATTCCTAAGTGACGTTCTTTTATGGACTCCTTCACATAGACACACTAGGGTTTGCTCACCTGTTAGGATTTACACCAGTTCTATGCGGACACTGGATGCTGTCTAGAGGACCTGCAAGGAGCGATAAACGTTACCGATAGATGGCGTATATATGAAAGATTTGGTAAAGTAAAGAAAAGTGAAAAATTGGATAAATATCTGGAGCGTTTGAAACAATTCCACAGAACATAATAAAGAGACTGAGGCTACAGGAGATCTAAAGAAGAATTAAATTTATCCAAACCACAACGCTACTTAGATCGGCTTCAATACTTAGAAGAGTCCTGAACTACTGAGATGGTGTATGTTATGTCGTGACAGGGATGAAAAAGTTTATCATATAATAACCAGATGCAGTAAACAAGCACAAAATAAATAAAAAGTCTCGGCATTTTACTGTTTGGAAAAGATGATTCACTGAGAATTGTGCAAGAAACTAAAAACTAAAAAAAAAAAAAAATGAATGAAAAGAACAGATGAACATCGGATCAAAATTACAGCATTAGATACAAATATTGATTTTCATGGATCAACATCATAACTAATTGGTTAGTTGATCGTTTGGGTTTTATGGTATGTCAACCTTTGTTGGTTATTTAATGCCAAATCCATTTTCATACAAATAATCAGTTCTTTTTCAAACAATTCAGTTTAACATGAGTATACAGTTAAATTGTCAATAACATTTTTATTTCAAGCTATTCAGTTTATTCAGACAGTTCAAACAATTCAGTCTAGTATAAGTATAGATTTTATTTACACTCAGTTGAATGTCAAAACAGTTCTATATTAAACAATTCGGTTTAGCGTAAGAACAGTTTCAATGTCAAAGCAGTTCCATTTCAGACAATTCAATTTAGCATAAGTATATTGTTTAAATGTAAGTACTCGGTTTAATTGTCAAAAGCATTTCTATTTCAAGCTATTCAGTTTAGTCAAACAGTTCTAATTCAAACAATTCAGTTTAGCATGAGAACACAGTTTAGTTCTATTCAACCCATAGATAGAGCCCTATCAGGTGCCACCACACCAGGACAGAGTGGACCTGGGAGCAATGGCAATAAAGGGGTACTCCGCATTCCCCAAAGCTCCAACATTACTGGAACTTCACCATCAGATTGTTCAGTGTTATATCCAGGACACTCGTTGAATGGAGGGTCTTACCCCTCTGCAGAGTTGCAGTCGGTGTATTCTACAACCCCAACCGACTGGGCAATCCCAGCTAATGCTATTTTTATTAAAAATCCGCATTTCAATAATTAGAAAGGCGTTTTTTAATTATTATACTGGAGATTGTGAAAAAGACAAAAAATGTGTCCAAGTTGACAAATGGTATATGCACAAAACAGAATCCGTCCAATAAAATGAGATATTTGAAGTTTTATTGGATTTTGAGATACAAACAAGGCTAGAAACCCAAACCTAGAATTTTCAACAAAAAAGAGAAATTGTCATATAATGGATCTTGCTGTTCCAGTGGACTATCGAGTGAAAGTAAGGAAAGTGAAAAGATAGACATATTTGGATCTTGCTAAGCTGTGGAACATGAAGGTGACTGTGATACCAATTTTAGTTGGTGCACTTGGAACGTTCCTCATAGGTTTGAAAAAGAGACAGGAGGGACTGCAGATCAGAAGAGCAATCGTAAGTGATTAATGTAATATCCTTATAGTTTTAATTTTCCACGAACCTAATCAAAAATGGTTGCGAGATAATCTTCAGTTTTATTGGCTGGTGTTCGAATTCTGTGAAAATTAGTTTTCGAATATGAAAATTCAAGAGACTATACTAATTCTTTAGAAGTCTGAATATTTCTTTATAACTTTATATTCTAAATATGAGACCATATTCATTCAGTTAAAAAGATCTTCTTATAAAGATGGCTTATAAGCAGAATTATAATTTTATTCATGGACACCAATAAGAAAAAAGATACTGGTTCATTTTGGGGCATAATAACAAGCAAGAAAGCATAAATTTCTTTTCGATGTTACCATTCTCTTTTCTTTCCTTAATGTAAATGGCAGGACTCAAAGATCGACCCTGAAGATAATCCTTGCTGATACTCACACATAAAAATATAAAAAAATGATTTTATTTTTCTCTTTGCCTGAACGGTCGAAAAGAAGTAAAACTTTTTTTCTTGACAGATAAAAATGTAGAGAAATTACATTGAATATTAATGAAATAGGTTCTTCATTCAAGGCTGTTTTAACAGCATTGTCGATATATAACAGTACATTATATATATTAATACTTTCAAGAAAAACACCGTTCAAAGAAAAAAAAAAAGACTAAATAAAAAAAACTTCGAAGACGATTGATTAATTTTAACGACATGTCGACCTGTCTTGGGTTATTTTATGCGTTCATTGCAAATTAATATTTACATTTTTATGCTATTATTTCAAAAACCTTTTTGCACACTGTTATATAATATCAAATATTCCTATCAAATTTGAACAATTTGCACAGTTATATGATTTCAAGAATTCCTATCAAATACTGACTATTTATTCACTTGGTTATAAGTAATTATTTCTATTATTATTTGTTTGCACGCGGTTATATGGTTTTAAGTAGGTAATAAACTTGTCGTATGTTAGACTTTACCATCCCAGCGGACCACTGGGTGAAAATTAAAGAAAGCGGAAAGAGAGACAAATACTTAGACCTTTTCTCGAGAATTTAGAAATCGATGGAATATGAGGGTTACAGTGATACCAATAGTAGTTGGTACACTTTGAGCAGTCGTCAAAGGCTTAGAAAGAGAGCTGGAGGAGTTGGAAATCAGAAGACGAATCGAGACAATCCAGACTACATCATTATTGAGATCGACCAGAATACTGAGAAGAGTCCTGGAGACCTGAGGAGACTTGCTGTCATTCAGACTCCTGTGAAAAACCATCAACTAACACTGGTGTGCAGAGCTCTTCGTATTAATAATAATCCTTTGTAAACAATTATACCTTAAAGTATACCTTAAAGTAAATATTATTAACACAAATAATTTACAGTTATATGGCATCAAGTATTTTCATCAAATACTAATGATTTTCAAACTGATTCTATCTAATCCAGAGATGGGACTGTAACTGGTACGACACCTCCAGGTTAAACCTGGAAAGGCTACTCTACACTCCAGAGAGATCTAGTAGTAATGCCTCACTCTTAGATGCAGTTTAGTTTCATATTCAGGACACTCCGTTTTTTGTGGGGGGGTGGGGTCTTACCCATCTGTAAGGGATATAGTCGGCATTTGATTTTCACTCAGGGTTGCCGAACTGAAAAATAAGTCACTCGGTTATGTTCCTGGTTGATTACTTAATTTGGAAAGTTGGCAAATTAACTAACATATGTTTAAATGCCTGAAATACGGTTATTATGATTTATCATCGGCTTACCTAGTGAAGTGATTATCAATGAACAAAAAGCAAAGATGATTAATTAAGATAGAAAAAATCGGTTGTCTTATAATTGAGTTAAAAAATTATTGGAATAAATATGCTCAACGTGTGAATGATAAAAAAGTGAGGAAAATGTCCAAGAAAATCAAAGTATCCCTCATCAATCGAAGTGACTGTCACTAATCGAAGTGTCCCTCACAAATCAAAGTGTCCCCCACCAATCGAAGTGCCACTCAATTGCGTAATACGATTGTCAGAGGCGAAGAACGGGGGTGGGGATAAGGTTTATACAGAAGGCGTGTCTTATCATTGAATAAAACGATTTCAAGTCCTAGATGAATTAGTTATGCGCTAATACTTTAGGAAAGGCATGAACCCTTCATTTTCCTACTTGCAGCAGATAAACTATAAAGCAGACTAGGCTTTTTAGCCTTAATAAGACCAAATGTCTAGAAATGAAACTTTGAATTCAAAACCATTTGGGGATGAAGCTAGCACACCGCATAAAAGTTACGCAGTTTTTCAAGAGGAAAACAGCAGATGTTCGACTTCATTTTCCCGTAACACTTTCTAAGCCAGAGCCGCGCTATCACCGACTTGCCCAACACCATCATGTCAAGCTGAATCTCTAGCCTCATGTAGTCTTTATATGTCTCTCCATACATATTGACAGGCTGTCTACAATTAAATTGGGTTTGGCTACATGGAATTTTATAAGACCTACCACATAGAAATGCTTAGTAGGGTTTTAATCTGGTGAGCATGGGAATCAATATATTACCTCGAAGTCAGTTTAATGTCCGTAGAAGTAGTAATACAGAATGTCAGTTGAATGTCATTCGAATGTTGCTGGAATCAGTTTTGTGTCCTGATGAGATTTTGGAGGAACAAACCATTTACCACCAATAAATGTCCTGGACTTCAAGGGTCCCAAATGGTCTATATCAAGGGTCCAAAATGGTCTATATCAAGATATGTGTTTGTCGCTGGTGTCAAAGAACTGACTCCAGTTTCACTAGTAGTTTCTATGAACTCTGACAGAATATATCAGACAACCCACCGCCACCACCAGCTTGCACAACATCCTGATGATGAGCTAAACCTATCGCAGACTCCTCATTTACATGACGTGCCTCTGAAATAGTAAGAAACATGACTCATCTAATCAGGCAATATAGAACCAATCTGTCTACTGTCCATTTGTGATTTTCTCAATCCCGAGTGAGGAACAATGATAACAAGATGTGATATCAATAATGATACACAAATATGAAATCAAATGAAATATAATGGATGCTGTATAGTATATTGACTGATGAGTTGAGCAGGTCAACATTAAATTGAGATGTGATTTGATACAATGCTGCTCATTATGAGGAAATGCGCGTGGTATGATGGTTATCATAATAGAAAATGGACTAGAACAGGGATCTTCCAATCTTTTAGACTATTGACCCGCTCATTGAATCCTTAACCTCTCTTCGATCCCCAGGCTTGTACATGAAAATGAATAAAGATAACTACAAGTAAGTAGAGGGGCAGTTTCTATATTCGTCACCAAAGGAAACTGTATACCAAACCATGCTTTCCATATATATCAGTAAGTAAAATTACATGATAAACCCTGCAAAACTGATCTGTATCCCCTCCCTTGTGAATATCTCTCATGAAATATAAGGAAACAAAAAGGAAAAAACTGATTATTGTCATTGTGCAAATCATTTAATATAATGTTGAAATTCAACATAAAAGTGTTCAAACTTATCAAAATAAGTGGAAATACTGCATATTAAATGAATATGTTGCATGAAATATTGGATTGGGCAAGAAAAAGAGAGGAGAATTTGCTGTTATTTGGTGCATGATATTAAATAGATTAAAAATAAATAAACATCATTTTTTTAATAAAAATGGTTAATATTATTTGAAAGAATGTGTTTGATGAGCATCAGAATGGGCATAGATATTTGGTTGGAGAATTGGTGAGTTTTAGTTGTAAGTCACTTTACTCTTCCAGGTTTGGTTTGTTTCTCTGATTTGTTAAAACTGCATTTTTGTAACTAAAACCAGCTTCAACAATTTGGAAACTTTGGAATGCTAGTAAAAGTGCTTCATCCACTGCACTAAACTTGAGGTATTTAGTAACAGTATTTATGCTGCTTCAAAAGTTTCAAAGGCTTTTACTTCTGAACAATGATTTAATTTTGAAATCCACACACTTATCAACAAGTTAATCTTCTAAGATTTAATGTCAGCATTTTCTATTCCAGAATCAGACATTGAAACAATTCAGTATTTGCAAGCTATCATTTCATGAGAACCACCTTACCTCAGTATGCAAAAGTAATTGGTTCAAATTTTCTTTTTTTTTTCTCATAACATTACAAACAGTCGGGATTTGAGGGGGATGAACTTTAATTTCATTTATTGACCTGATACATACTTTTGTCTCACCTTTTGCATCACTTTTAAGCAAACAAATCTTGTCAACAAAGAACTTTAAGCTTAGACTATAATACCTTACATGGGCCATGAGAATATTTGGAAAAAAAAGTTGATTCAAGTAGAACAGAAAATTTGCAATATTGAAGCTTAGATGCCAAAGTTCTCTCCACATCGTTGGCCATCTCATCAATGTGTTATTGCACTGTATTTGCAGTTAATAGTATGCATCTTAGAAACAGTCAAGAGTCTTTTTTCATAACATTTTTAATTGCTGGTATTATGATCTCTTCACCAATGATATATTATTTTCCTTTCTTTTGCCATATTAAGGGAGAAAATGTATATCTTCAATCTTCCTTCATTATCAGCCCTGACAGATGCTTTAAAAATTTTCTTTAAATTTAGTTGATTTCTAAATTTTTCTTTCAACATCATAAAAAAAATCAAGATTTTTTTTTTTTTATCTGAATGAATCCTTTTAAAGTATCTTTTATCTTGATGGCTTTCATGGCCTCGTTATAGAAAGTCTTTTCATATAACTGGTACATAAGCATTGTTTCATTAGTAAATGAAGGTATGAATCCAAATTTCAAATACTCGTAAATATTGTCTGCACTTTTTTCAATATTAACAGTCACCATTGTGCTTACTAGAAATGGGCATATTAAAACAGTAAATGCACTACTATCAATTCACTGACACCATTCCAATAGTTAAGAGTGTTGAGTATACACTGTCTTTGAACTAGATGGTGCAATAGCCATCTAAAGGTGGTTCTGGCCAGCATCCATGTGCTATAGGTGCAATGTTGATCTATCTTGGTGGCAAATTAACCAAGCTAAGAATTGTATGTCACTCATCTCTCTCTCTCTCTCTCTCTCTCTCTCTGTATGAGAGAGTTGTGGTTGGGATGTTTCTGTGTATTTATGCATTTAACCTCCACCATTTTACACTCAGATTCTGTCTCTGCAGTGTTTGATCCTGCTCGAAGTTAAAGAATTGTCATTCCTGCCTTTCTGAAACTTTAAGTTTGTACGTGGTGCCTTCAATAAGTTTCCAGACATTTTTTGTACATGCATTTAAAATTGTTGTAGACTCTCGAAAATTCACTATGTTATTGCTATTCATCTTATGGGATAACTGACCTGTTTTTATGATTTCACCTTCAAATGAACGGCTACAGCAGCAATTGGAATACACCCTACTAAAGCGTGATTGTCACAGGTGGTCAATTTCAAAAATGCAATCTGACACTTTAGAAGAACGATATGCAATAAAATTGTGTTTTAAACTTGGAAAAAATGTCACAGAAACGTATAGAATGCTCTAGACTGCTTTTGGACCATCTTGCATGAATCGAGCATCAGTTTTTGAGTGGAATAAGAGATTCAAGGAAGGCAGGGAGACCGTGAGAGATAATGAGAGGAGTGGGAGGAGTAAGGAAGTCAATACATCACAGTTGATTGGCCAAAGGGTTATGGTTAGGGTTACTATGTTGAGGTTTTAAGGGAGTTCAGGAAGAGATTTGGTCGGAAGAGGCCAGCACTCTTCAAATCGGCTCAGTGGCATTTCCAGCAGGATAATACACCAGTCCACAACTCTATCCTTGTCACAGACTATTTGACCAAGATGGGCATCAAGACTTTCTCAGCCTCCCTATAGTCCAGACCTTGCTCCCTGTGACTTTTGGTTATTCCCTAAGCTCAGGGGCTGTCGTTATGAGACAATTGCGGAGATAAAAGAGGCTGTGACGAAGGTCATTGACACGCTCACACAAGAGAACTTCCATGGGGCCTTACAGAAGTTGTTGGAACGGTACAGCAAGTACATTGCAGCCGGAGTAGATTACTTTGAAGGGGACTAGAGCTTCATGTGTGTTCTATCAATAAAAGTGCCCATACGAAAAAAGTCTGGTAACTTATTTAATGATCCTTGTATGTGCACTATGTTACATAGTCAGCAATATATGTATCAGCAAGTTGTGCTTTATATATATTTTTAATTCTTATATGAATGTCAGCTTTTAACCTCAAAAGTTCAATGGACCTCAGCATTTATTGACTACCATTTAACCCAAAAGCAATTTTCGGCCCCTTAAATAGTCCAATTGACCCCAGGGGGTTGATATCGACCAATTTGCAGATTCCTGGAATAGAAGAACCGATTTCAAATCATGAATGAGACTGTGTTTCACTTCACACTAAAACACTAAAGAAAAGTATGTATCTATTTCTTTTCTTCATTCCGTACATTTCTAGTCTTAATAGAACTCTTGTTCTTGGAGAAGGATAGGCTCTGAATTGAAAATCTGAAGAATGCTGTTTATTTTGTTTATCAAGGAATTCTACTATTAGTTACTTGAAACCATATATGAACTGTTCGCAAACAAATTACTACTAAATAGAAATAGTTACCCGAAACCATATAATTGTGTGTGCAAAATATTAATATTAAATAGCAATACTTGATGCCGTTTAATTGTGCTTCGATCAATGATTACTATTAACAAATAAAAAAGCGATTTAAAAATTGATTGCAATGGAACATTAACTTATATCATACATCTTCATTGATGCATCGGGATGGGTCATCAGTGATGTTTCCTTTGGGTTCACGGGGGGGGGGGTTCGGGTCTTGCAACATCAAACCCTCTCACTCAAATGACCCAGTTGGCATTGATCTTACGCAAACTCCCATCCCGGCAGCTAAACTGTGCGTATCTTCCGCCCAAGACAAATGACCGCAGAATATAAAAAGATAAATAGACATTTATCGTATCATATAATTGTGAACTAAGAAATAGTAATTACTAAATAGAAATCGTGACTTGAAAGAAGATAACTGTATACAAAATATAATTATTAGATAGAAATGCTGGAAACCATAGCACTTTGCTCAAATAATTTGTTTAAGATAGGAAGACTTGATATCATAGAACTGTGAGCAAATTATTTGTATTAGATAAGCATACTTGATCATAGAACTGTGTGCAAATTATTTGTATTAGATAGGAATACTTGATATCATAGAACTGTGTGCAAATTATTTGTATTAGATAGGAATACTTGATATCATAGAACTGTGTGCGAAAAAAAACTCTCTAGAAAAAAACACAAAAAATGTAAATATAAACGCACAATGTACGCGATTCCCGAGCCTCTAAGAATAAAATAACCCTAGATGGGTTGAGATGACGTAAGAATTTGTCAATCATACATTGGTATATATTTGTCTTTAATTAAAATATGGAACATCAGCGCTTTATAGTAAGTTGTTAGCGACCGTAGTCGAGGGTGACTAGAAGGATCCCTTTTCAATAGCTACTACACCGAGGTGTAGGGGAGGGCGCTACTCTGTTCACACGAATGCTCCACTTTACCCTTGATACGTACCTTATATTGCTGAGAGTTAAGCAAGGAGGTATCAAGTACCAGTTTTAAAGTCTTTGGTATGACGCGACCTGGGATTGAACCTAGATCTGCCGGATTACTGGCGAAGCGCTTTATAATAGACTCATTATTTCCTCTAATAATTTGCTGCACTTCATTCTGGTTTTCATTCAAAAAACTAATGAGGCTGAACGTACTTTCTTAAAAGACGCAGCTCATAATTTTAAGGATTTTCTTGCTCTGCATTGACAATAACAGTATAGCGTTTGCTTGCTGTTCAGTTGAATATATTTTAGCAGCGCCGTCAACAAAGACAACGAAAACAAAATCAATAAAAAGAAAGAAAGGAAGAAAGAAAGAAAGAAAGAAAAATGTGAATAGTTGTTGTATGGAAGTGTTGCACCACAGAGCTATTTACTTTCATATATGGACACACAAACACTGGCGTAAGGATACATTCCTTTTTGAAAAACGAAAAACAACGCCCCTATTGTTACCATGGCAAAGGGAAAAATTACCAGTTATCCCTTACCGACACTAGTATTACATGAAACAGGATATAAAATATTTAATGATACTTATATTCTAATGATTACAAAACTCGTTCCAACGACACTATTTAGTGACACACGCGTTCAAACGGCACTTTTATTCTAATATTCTTAATTTATTGTTATATTCTGGCAAAACTTATGTCGCAGATTAGTTTGCAGTAAAACTATATAAAGATTTCAGTGTATTATTTAAAAAAAGAACGGGAACACTTTACATAACAGAAATCCGAACGAAATTTAAGTCTTAACAATGAAGATATGAAATGATTATTAATAAACTTAAAATCCACCAATCTTATTGGCAAATTCATAATTACGGCACTCTCAAAACCGAAGGTTGCCGCAATAAGGAGAGTTTGCTATACACCTTAAAGACTCAGTTAATTATCATATTGTACTTAAATGTACGAGATATGATCTCAAAAGTATTTGAATTTGATTTTAAGATTTAAAATTTAAACTTTACATGTCATAAAATGGTGATGCCTAGATGTCTGGAAATCAGTCTAGACAGGTCAGTGCTAATTTGAAAAAATATAAATAGAGTCTCAATTCTTTTTAAAGGGGAAGTTTTTGACAAAAAAAAGAAGAACGTGCTAGTAAAATACCTCTATACTAATAAAGCTCCAGTAACTTTTCTTGTTTCCTAAACTGTAAATTCATCTCAACCGTAAGATTTGAGGACATGGAGGACATTAAAAGAAATACGTTTCAGCTATAAACGCTTTATCAAAAGAGGAATTTCATCAGTGCTTTGATCAATCAAAACCTTTGTGGAATGTATATGTTTAATACCATGAGGACTATTTAGAAGAAAATTGACGTTTTATTCCTTGCTGTTTTTTTTTTTTGGTAAAAATAGCTTCATTTGTTATACTTTTTTAAAACTCATATTTGCTAATGAATAATCATTTGACCCCAAAAATAAAGGAAAATTTAAAGAAAAACAATGTTTCTTTTTAAAAAAAAACACTCAGATTAAAAAAAACAAAACAAAAACAAACAAAAACAAAATAAAACAAACCCCCCACCCCCCAAAAAAGCAACAAGCAAACAAACAAAAAAACCCCGTCAGAAACGAAACAAGGATAGGTTCTATCAATAGGATAGAGATATGAAATTCATCACCCTCAATCTATCTATCTATCTATCTCATTCATTTCATTATCTATCTATCTCTAACAGTCCGTTTACATTTGACACTGTTTATAAACGCCAGTGTCTGTCTACTTTTTAAGCTTCTGAAAAACTAGAGATCGACCAATCTGCCGATATTAAAGTTAGTGATAATTGGCAGAGAAGTTCTTTTTTAAACACGTCTAATGGATGCACTGAAGTGTCTCTTCAATCATATGTGGCACTGCCTTATTTTGGAATGTCGATTTATCCACTGAATATATGCATAAATCTGAATTAATATAACTATTTTAGTGGTCGATTTTTACAAAGATCAATTTATTCGCCAGCATATGCAGTATCTATCTATCTAGCTAGCTATCTTAATCTGTTATATATATATATATATATATATATATATATATGTCATTTACTTCACGTCTATTTTGATCTCTCTCTCTCTCTCTCTCTATCTATCTATCTATCTATCTATCATAAAATGTCGTTTGGGCCAACCCTCTTTAGTCAGAATAATCCTGATGATCCGGTTGGTGAAACCTAAGTAGATAGTTTCTGGCTCTTTAAGTATTTTATATATATATATATATATATATATATATATATATATATATATATATATATATATACGAGGTGCATACAATAAGTTTCCAGACATTTTTTTTTGCACAGGCATTTAAAATTGTCGTAGACTCTCGAAAATTCACTATGTTATTGCTATGCATCTTATGAGATGACTTACCAATTTTCAAATCAACAGCTACAGCAGCAATTGGAATACACCCTACTAAAGCCTGATTATCACAGCTGGTCAATTTCAAAAATGCAATCTGAACGTGAGGGCACTTTAGAAGAACGATATGCAATAAAATTCTGTTTTAAACTTGGAAAAAATGCCACAGAAACGTACAGAATGCTTCAGACTGCTTTTGGAGCATCTTGTATGAATCGAGCATCAGTTTTTGAGTGGCATAAGAGATTCAAGGAAGGCAGGGAGTCTGTGAGGGATGATGAGAGGAGTGGGAGGAGTAAGGAAGTCAATACACCAGAGTTGATTGGCCAAAGGGTTACGGTTAGGGGTACTATGTTGAGGTTTTAAGGGAGTTCAGGAGGAGATTCCTAGGGAAGAGGCCAGCACTCTTCAAATCGGCTCAGTGGCATTTCCACCAGGACAATGCACCAGTCCATAACTCTATCCTTGTCACAGACTATTTGACCAAGATGGGCATCAAGACAGCTCCTCAGCCTCCCTATAGTCCAGACCTTGCTCTCTGTATCTTTTGCTTATTCCCTAAGCTCAGAGGCTGTCGTTATGAGACAATTGAGGAGATGAAAGAGGCTGTGACGAAGGTCATTGACACGCTCACACAAGAGGACTTCCATGGGGGCGTCCAGAAGTTGTTGGAACGGTAGAACAAGTGCATTGCAGTCGGAGGAGATTACTTCGAAGGGGACTTGAGTTTCATGTGCGTACTATCAATAAAAGTGTCCATACGAAAAAATTCTGGAAACTTATCGTGTGCATCTCGTGGATATATATATATATATATATATATATACATATATATGTGTGTGTGTGTGTGTGTGTCTAGAAATCAATCAATTGGTATATATTAATTTCGTTATCTATCTATCTATGTTCTCGATGTAAGCATATTGAGAAAACATGAAGAAAGATGTGTCAGCCGTGTTCTAACGGGCCACTTTTTTTGGAAAAGGAAAGATGCTCCTTTCTGAAGAAGGGTCCTACCAAGGAGTTAATTCTAAACAATGAATTCCCTCTTTTCGTCTGGAATTTTGCGTAATGTCTGGCTATCAGTTATGTTTGTTGTTGGTCTGATAACTCGACCTGAACTTGTGATTAGAGTGTTTAGTCTCTGAATATGTGAGTTGGTGTTAACTAGTCTGTTAGTGGCTTCTAGGCTGATGTCGTTGGAGATGACCACTGGTAGAGAGCTGGGATGGATCCTCGGTTGGCTGACTATAGAGTTGTTTCCGGTCTGGGAATAGTCTTTCCATCGGTGTCGTTGGTTACAGCAGATGACCTGTCCCATGGGAGTTTTTACTATATAGGATCTTAATTTCATACCGTTTTACAATCGCAAAAGACCATTTATCAGTGTCCTAGTTTTGTACACGAAAAGGTTGTCTCGTATGGGGTATGAGAAGCTCCCTAGTGTTTTGTTTGTGATATAATTTTAGTATCGATTTCCTTCGGTATATGTAGTATGGTATTTCGCCGTTCTTAGCGAGATGGTTTGTGTATTTAACTGGTATGTTGCTGACAAGTTTTCAATTGTACATGTGTTCACAAAGTGAAAGAATGAAGTCATTTATTGGTGTCGCTATAAGACAGTGAAAGCATGGTGGTACCGCGTTTGCACTGGGCTACTTTTTTCATGGCAGACTTCTTAGATTCTATGCACTGCTTGGCCACCCCGGTTGGTTGTGGGTACCCATAGCACAACGTGTGGTGTTCAAAATTTTATTCTTTATCAAAATCTTGGAACAGGCTGATGCTGTAGTAGGGTTTATTATTACTGATAATGTTGGGATGCTAGTAAAAGAAAGACACGAAGAACACAAAAAGGGTTGATAGAAAAACATATATGTTTGAGTAACAGAAACAAGATACAAGTGAACCGGGTTAAACAGTAGTTAGTTAATAGGAAGCTGAGAGTCCAGTGGGGTAGTGACTCTCTGTCCACCAAGCAAGTGGTATCACACGTGATTGTGTCACGTGGGTCTGGTCAGCTCCTTTGACGCTCCGTTGACGTGTATTTATAGAGGAGGGCGAGTCCATAATGTAGGGAGTACAAGAGATAACTGTTTCGAGTACTTTCTGTCCTCAAAAACAATTGCTTGCTTACATTGGCTACTAAATGACTGGAGAACTCTTTCAGTCTACATACGAATGGGTATTTGGAGAAGTATTTTAATCATTAAGGGTTTTGGGACTATTGTCTTCATCTTTATTGTTATTTCCACAATGTTTCGGCCTTCTTCAGGTGTTTGTCGAACTCGGGAACCTTCACGGAACTTCGAACTACGTCCTTTATTGAATCCACGGGGGTCGCCTGTTCTGATTCCGTTAGCCATAACCGGGTACAAGTGTTAAGTATACCAGTATTGTTACTCGCCTGAAGCCAGGATTGAATCTGCAAATGACTGTCTCCTTAGGGAACCAACGCCTATAACCGACTGATTGCATTTCACATAGCACTAATACCCTTGGGAAAGGTATGAATCCAATTATTCTCCCTCCAGCTATGGGTAAATAGTAGGGCAGACTGGGTTCTTCAGCCTTGGCGAGGCAACTAGTCTCGGAGAAGGAAAACTCTGAATTCAAACCTGTTAAACTCCGCTTAAAAATTGACCTTGTGTCGTATCCTACCCGAGCGGAGGGGTTGGTAAATATGATAACCGTTAAGCTATGTGTCCTGCTGGACAATTCAGAGTGAATTTTTGGAAGTTATAAACTTAATATTCTTACCTAACTAGAATTACTTCTATTATATATGATTTTTTACCTATGCTCATATTTAGATTTTTTTTGAGTAGTAGTCAGTAATTAGTACATAGATGAGGGGCTACAATTTGCCGTGGTCTTACTGGAATCTCAAGCAGTTAAAGTGGTTCGGCACGCAACGCTTTTTGATGCTCTTGTCAAATGCTGCATTGTTGAACAGTTTTGACAATGTCGTTGCTAATGCCACATTAGAATTCATACAGATTCAGAGCTTTTTGTTCTGAATCTGCATTTGTTCGTCCCTTGCTGACCATAGTGCATTTTTGTATTATTCCCGACAGCAGAAGTTTGGGAATTATAATCCGATTACCCTTGCAGAGAATTCCATTTTCAATTACGAGATCATCACGGTAGGACCCGTAAGGCTGCAATCTTGGCTAACCTCTCGTCTCGAGTTGGGCCTTCCTCAAAAGGTCATGTCTATCAATTTACATAATATTGGGTCGGCACTTGTAGTCTGACGTATCTGAGTCAATTTTGTTGCTAAGAATTGCCCGAAGTCGATATGTCAATGTCTATGGCTTTCTTTACTCAACTGTTTGGGAGCCTATCTGCGAGAGTTATATCCTTTCCTAGTTGATACAATACGTAATGACCATGTTGCACTTTTGTTGTCGTTGTAGCATTCGTTGAAGGCGGGGAAGTACAGCAGTAAGATTTTTGGGATAAAATTTCCAGAGACTTATGATGACTCTTAATGATAAATCGTAGGTCATATAAGTAAATTGAGAATTTCTCGCGTCCGAAAACCATTGCTAATGGCTCCTACTTCCCATGCTTCTTTTTTGTTTTATGCACACTTTAGCCCATTGTATCTTTCAGTCACATGTTGAGCACATTGTATCTCATGTTAGACATCTTTTTTTTGTGTGTGGGATCATGCCCCTCCACGTCATCTGCATTTGGTATCGTTTGAGATGTGCTTGATAGCATCAATACCCTTTCTTTTATGGTCCTGTATATCAGCTAGCTGGCTCATGTGGTGTATCAAAGCTTAGCGTATTCTGCATATGTTCAAAGCTTCCTATTCAGACAACGTCTGGTCTTTCATGAGGAGTCATTTTTCTTGCCGAAGATGTCTCGTTCCAACGATAATCTTTTTGAATTGTCGCTCCTCTGTTTTTCATCTCGAAATTTTCGTTTTTTGCATGTAAACGGCACCTTGCCTTAATGTGGTCAATATTCTCAGAATCTTCCTATACGTATTTCTACAAGCAATTCTGAAGTTTATTTGGGGCTCTAATTGTTTTAGGAACTTTTCTCATACTATGGCTGGATTCCTCACTCGAAATTCCACGATTTAAAACGTCGAAGGCTTTCTTCATCCGATAGTACTAATATGTATCCAACCAGTTTTTATCAAAACATATTAATTATAGGTATTTATTTTGTTAAAATACAGAGCCTCCCACCTTTTTTTTTTATTAAAACACAAACATTATGGATATTTATTTTATTAAAATATGTAGCCAACCTGTTTTTATTAAAACGTATTTATTATGGATATTTATTTTATTAAAATATGTAGCCAACCTGTTTTTATTAAAACGTATTTATTATGGATATTTATTTTATCAAAATATGTAAACAACCTGTTTTTATTAGAACATATTTATTATGCATATCTATCATATTAAAATACATAGCCCCTCTTTTTTTATTAAAAGATATTTATTATGGATATTTATTTTATTAAAAAAATGTAGCCAACCTGCTTTTAAAAAATATATTTATTATGGATATTTAATTTATTAAAACATGTAGCTAACCTGTTTTTCCTCCTGTATATTCTGTGTGTTTTCGGTCTGAATAAACGGAACGATTCTCTGTTGTCGTCCATGACATGACCGGTTCAATTGCTCGTCTGGAAATTTTGCTTTGGTTTTAGTCCTTTGTTTAATGGCATATCAACCTTCATAGGTTATTTTTTGTCAATATTTAATGAAGAACATCCATGATACTATTTAATCTATAGCTGTGGGGAGTGCTAAAAAGTGTCCGTATTTGTCCGAATGGTACTACTCCGAAAGGGAACGTAATAACATGACTCGAGTCCAAACTCACTTCGAGGCCACAGTCCAACACTTTATCCATTACGCCACATTTTGATCATTTGTGTTATTTTGATTAATACTTTTGGTTTTTAAACGACAGAGTGATTTGTCTCAAATAATACAATGACAGATAACAACAATAATTCACTCACAGATAGTTGGTGAGGGTCTCTTTCCATGAAGAATCTGTGGAGGAATAGTAATTCCCGAGATTCCACGTTGAGTAATACTTCAGGTGTTAGTTCCGCAATAATACAATACAAACTTGCACAAGCAGCATAGACGCGAAAAATTAAAAAAAAAAAAAATAGAACATAAAAACAAAGACGACTTTATATATTATATCAACTATGTGCCCCCAATGGACGGATGGACTGTAAGTGTAATGTCATCGGAAAAAGCAACAGTGTGATGTTATAGCCTGGAGATGGCCCCGTTGTCGTCGGGTCTGTAGACGTCATGAAAAACATCAGGAGAGAATTTAGCAGATAAACAATATGCTCCATTCCAGAATCTGAACGGGTATAAATATTGAGCCTTACGTGTTGGAGACAGAGTCTTGTTTACAGACCGACAGGGAAGGCGGCCATTTATAAGTGGGTAACCTGTGAAAGGATGAAGTCGAAGGTAGAGGTCGAAATACGTTCTAATCCGGGATAGAATAGCAAAGGAGTTTTCGTATGTGTGTGTGTAAAACACGAATATTGTCAGTTAAATTTAATGTGTGTATATGTGTATTTCCGAACTAAAGAGAGAAGATAGGCTTGTGCTTACATAGAAGTGTATGTGTGTATATATGCGTGTGTCTTGGTATGTATGAGTTTTCGGCCACTCTACGAACTGCGGGTCATCTGGCGACAATCTATCTTGCTGATGTGTCTGTCTGCGGATCTGTCGGTATCCCTCTGCTTTGAACTAAAAAAAATTCTCTATTTATACTTTTGAGTAAAATAAAAGTGGATCAAAGTAAAATATTTTTAGTTTATCACAGGTCAAATAAAATTCAAATGCGCGGGCGTCGGTGAGAACGCAACCCGTGACCTATCTTAACCTATCAAATTCACAGAAATTACTTATTTATTTTGGAACTTAACTATTTTTGTTAACATCTGCTTTTTCTAGAATATTATATTCTATGTGTCCCTCGCTGATCGGTTTAAAAATATAAGAGTATGAATTCTATGCAATTGAGATTTTGATTCTGTTTTTCTGGAATATTCCTATCTACGTGTTCTGAGTTGATTTATCTAAAATTAAAGAAATGTGCATCCAATAAATCTTTTTCGTAAATGTCAGTCTTCGTCTTTAATCGTCAACGACGAATATTTCTTCTTTCTTTCAAAATATGTATTACTGCCTGTTGGAATTATCAGCTAAAATAGTTCCAAATGTATGTACTAGGTTCGGAGAGATAAAAATCATCGAACAACTTTCCTCGATTTCTACGCGACGGCGTGTCACGTGAGTTGTCTAAAGACGCCACATTTTGGCGCCCAATTTGTATTTCCCTTCCTTTTACCACTTAGTTCACCTCCTTTTACCAGCTAATAAAACTTGTATACATGCGTGCAAATCGTTCTCTCCTCTGATACTCGTTTATCCTTATTTTATACTAACACTATGAGTCGTCTTACTATGCAAACTTTAACACTGCCTTCTTTTAGGAGCAGTTTTCATTATTTTCTCTGATACGGGTCCTATCTATGGGTTAAATAGAACTAAACCGTGCTTCTTTCACTATACTGATTTTTGCATTTAAACTAAGTATTTATGCTAAACTGAATTGTTTAAAATAGAACTGTTTTGACATTGGAACTGCGTACTAGTGCTGAACTGAATTGCTCGAAATAGAACTGTTTTAACGTTTAAACTGAATTATCTGAAATAAAACTGTTTGACATTTAACTGTGTATTGCCCTGTCGGCTGGGGCTGTAGAATACACTGACTGCACCTCTGCAGAGGGGTAACCCCCCAACGAGTGCCCTAGATATGACACTAAACAGACTGATGTTGAGATCTCAGTAATGCTGGGGCCTTGGGGAATACGGAGTACCACTTGATTGCCATTGCTCCCAGGTCCACTCTGGCCCGGCGTGGGAGCACCTGATTGGACCCTATCTATGGGTTAAATAGAACTAACAGCATACTTATTCTAAACTAAATTGTTTGATTTAACTGAATAGCTTGAAATAGAAATGCTTTTGACAATTAAACCGTACTTACATTTAAATTGCGTGCTTCAGATAAACTGAATTATTTCAAATAGAACTGTTTTTGACATTGAAACTGTATTTACACTAAACTTAATTGTTTAACATAGAACAGTTTTGATATGTAACAGTGTGTAAATAAAATCTGTACTTATACTAAACTGAATTATCTAAATTAGAACTGCTTGACTAAACTGAATAGCTAGAAATAGAAATGTTTTTCACAATTAAACTGTACTTACATTTAAACTGCGTGCTTATACTAAACTGAATTGCTTGAAATTGAACTGTTTTTGACATTGAAACTGTATTTACACTAAACTGAATTGTTATATATAACTGCTTGAATAGTTTGGAATAGAAATGTTTTTGACCATTAAACTGTGTACTCATGCTAAACTGAATTGTTTGAAATAGAACTAATTATATGCATAAAAATGGATTTGGCGTTAAATAACCTACAAAGGTTGATATGCCATAAAACCCAACTAACCGACCTTTTTGAATTTTGGCTAGTAAGTAAATATAGCGTGGGGGGTGACAACCTGTTGAATATATACCTTTGAAGTGACGCGAAGACTTTAAAACAATAAAATTACTGTTCGAAATTAGGTATGATAGATAAACAAATGCGAAGCCCATGAAAGAAAATCAAATGTCTGTCAGTATCGAAGGTCGGTTATCGAAACAGGTAAATTAGTGAAATAGAAAAATTATCTGATTTTATGACTTTAAGAAAATTATTATAAGAGGCATTTTGAGGCACATTTTGTTAAAGAAAGGCCATAGGAGAGGTAAGTCTTCAACGAATAGTCGGGTAAAAAGTAATTCCGCCAACAAAGCAGCTGTAAATAGATAAATAAATAAATAAATAAATGAAATTTTAAAAAATATTCAAATGAGGGTGTTGAAAAAAGCGGCGTGGAATGAGAGGCAACATATGACGACTTGGTACCCGTTCCGAGACATCATCTCAATTTCCCCGTTTCGTTATCCCTTCTCAATAAGCCGGTTTGTGGTATTTGTGTTTACAGTACACATGTTTTAATGCTATGCTATGTTATGCTATCAATCTATCTATCTTAGTCTCTTCATGTATCATATACGTATATATATATATATATGTGTATCTGTTTGTCTTTTTATTTTAATGTCTATTCTATCTCTCTATTTATCTCTATGTATGCCAGTCTCTTCTCGTCTGTTTTGATCAGTGTTTCTCTCTCTTCACTCTCTCTCTCTCTCCCTCCCTTACTCCCGTCATTCTCTCACTCTCTCTCTCTCTCTATATATATATATATAGATAGATAGTATAGTTTACTATATTTATAAATTAAGAGTGTTCAATATCACTGATAGACCATAAAGATATCTATGTTTGGATAGTGTAGATCTTAAGTCAACGGATCTTGGTAACTGTCAGTTTCTCGACAAAGATAATGTAGAAAATAAGAAAACTATCACTAGCTTACCACAACACCTCAAAACGATATATTCATTGCCTAGAAGAATATCTATCTATCTATCTTACATTATGTCAATGGGTAGATAAGAATGCTCGGTTTAATACTTATTTTAGATGAAGAAGTAAATAAAAGAATGATCCGGTTAAGCCGAAGCGAAAACAATAAATAGATAAATGAATAAATGAACAAAATTAACGATCACCCTCCCACCTAAAGACAAAAAAAAAATGACAAATCCCAGACGGCGTAGTGGCCATCCTTTGAAGTTCACATTTGACAGTCTAAAAATTTAGAAGGATTTTGAGAGTAGGGAGTTATCAACTCGTATGAGAGGTCAGAGAATATTCAACCGTCAGCAATGGTAGACGACCGGTATAGAGCATGTTTGCTCGAAGTCAGAGAGTATATAAAGAAAAGTCTAGTTCGTATCACAAGCTAACCTAAATTTCACTCTCTCTATCTCTTTCTCTCTCTCTCTCTTACTAGAAAAGTCAATCGTATTTTGATTGGTTACTGATGGACGAATAATTAAAAATAACTGAAATTTCTTGCGTTTGTATTGGTTAGTATTAACGTGACAAGCAAATATTTTTTCATCCAGAAAGGAGTCAGAAAACTGCTAACTTCTCGGGAAACCGAATAAGGAACAAGAAATCGACCACTCTTCGCAGAAAGAACAGGTGAAGAACTGATTTTGCTTTGTGTGTAATACTTGCCACTCTTCAAACGAACTTTATCCAACATATCAATCGGACGCAGCTATCCATCACTCACTCCTCTGACCACTAGGTATTACACACACACTTTTGTCTCCGCGTCTACTATAGTACATACCTTGGGGTTATTGACCTTGTATCAAGTTCTGTTTGGTGGGAGGCAGAGACAAATATAGGCTACTATTGTACACACCTTGGGGTCATTTGACCTTGTATCAAGTCCTGTCTGGTGGGAGGCAGAGACAAATATAGGCTACTATTGTACACACCTTGGGGTCATTTGACCTTGTATCAAGTCCTGTCTGGTGGGAGGCAGAGACAAATATAGGCTACTATTGTACACACCTTGGGGTCATTTGACCTTGTATCAAGTCCTGTCTGGTGGGAGGCAGAGACAAATATAGGCTACTATCGTACAGAAGTATTGGGATAAGTATGGTCCCTAAATCGTAGTCGAGTTAAATACACCTTTCTAGTAACTCGTGACTGATACATAATTCGTTTTAGTGCAGCTATGGTACATCTATCTATTTATATACATAAATCTGTGTATATAAGTCTCATTCTGCTTCGATCAACTGTAATTACCTGTGTATAAGTCGCACTATTTTTCCTTTTTTTTTTAGCCTATAAGATAAGAGCGTGTGTTATACACAAAAACTATATAATTGACTTTTTAAAAAGTGATACCTATAGTTCAAAGTAATGTGTTTAACGATGTTACAAAGTAATATCGACTGGAATGTGTGCTTGTTTATAATTTCGTTCTTGGTAATGTTTGTTTATTTTCGCTACAAGGCTGTAGCATTTTTGTGTGAACAAGTCCGTCTGTTTGCTATAATTACTGTGTTACATAACATTACGTAAATTATATAAGTTCTTGTTTTTATTTAGTGGGAAGCGATAAAAATTTGATTACGAGATTTTTTTTCCAGAATTTTGTAGTCCAAAGTTAGGGGTTCGTGTTATGAGTGTGTGTTATATACAAATAATAGTGGAATTTATTTATCTGTCCGAGGTCGCATATTGAATAAATATCTCATTATCCATTGTAGTGTGTATGCGTTGTTAAATCTTCTTCGGTTCGTACTCGAACTTTTTGTATTGATAGCAGATTGAACAAACATCTTTAACCGACATGCCACAACAATAGTTTTGTCAAATGCCTGTTGACGTCGACTCTGCAAACTTCATAAAAACATTTTAAAAGTCACAAGAACAAAAGATCATTTTCTCATTATAGACAAATCGAATTCTGACTCTTCAACAATGACAAACTTATTCATGTCACGGACATTCTTCATTTTCTCTCCGTTCAACTCAAATCCCGAAATTTCCATTCAATTTCAAAGATTTTCTAACAGAATTTATGCTTTTTCTTATTCTTATTCCTAGAGTCATTTAACGGAAAATTCAAATCGACTTGAAGGAATTTTCTCATCATCATTAACGTTTCGTTTTTTTTGTTTTTTTTTTTGTTTGTTTCATCAATATTTAACCGAGCAGAAAATCAAAATATGAAATAAAAAATTATTTTTATGAAATAAGTGGGTAGAATGTTCGCCAATGGTCCAGGAGACCTGAGTTCAATCCCATCTCGCGTCATACCAAAGACTTTAAAAATGGTTCTTGATACCTCCTTGCTTAACACTCAGCAATATAAGGTACGTATCAAGGATAAAGTGGAGCCATCCAAGGAAAGAAGTAGCGCCCTCCCGTAAACCTCGGTGTAGTAGCAATTGAAAAGGGAGCCTTCTGGTCGCTCTCAACTACGGTCGCCAACTTTACTTTCCAAGGAATGGAGTAGTGCCCTCCCCTACACCTCGGTGTAGTAGCAATTGAAAAGGGAGCCTTCTGGTCGCCCACTTCTACAGTCGCCAACTTTACTTTTACTATAGCACAATTTAGCAACTCCAGATATTTTTGGTGAGGTCGTGAAGTTGACAAATCACAAAGTACTCTGAGATGCCGAGATCGCTTGATACTCTTCGGGTGATATTTTCTTGATTTGCTTCCATGGTAAGGAGTAAGGGTCTGGAATTAATGCTTTTGGGCCTATCTGACTTTCTTTGATCGTCGAGCTTCTTGCAACCCGGGAAAAATTTCTTCAACCATCTAGTGACTAAACTGTGATCAACTGCACCTTCCAACTTTCGCACAACATACGTTTTTGGTTGCTTCCAGTTTGAAGTCATAAATCATAAATTCCTGAATTAGACAACTTTGCACAATTATTTGAATGAATTTCAAATTAATCAAGGAGTGAAATAATGCACAACGACGTTTCAGTGTACCAACTACCACGATACTATCAACCTCAGCAAGTAGCTACCACGGCTTGAACTGCTTCGATCACGTGATATACGCGCCCCAAACTAACAAGTACGAAAATATTGCAAAACTTTTAACTTGTAAATCCTGTCTTAATTCCTGACCTCAAACAATCCCTTTCTTCCATTTCTATAGTAAAACCAGTATAATATACTTGCGTTGCATTCATCTAGTAATAAACCTATGCAATCAGTAGCACTTGTTTTCTATGTTGGCCGCGCTTAGAATACGCTAACTGAATCTCTTGCCGGGGGAGGAGACCAAGACCCCCAGCCCCGAAAAAAGGGGGTTTCTGAGTATGACACTATATAGCATCTGGTAAGGTTCTGAAGATCTAGAGAGTGTGTCATTACTCCCAGCTTAACTCTCACCCGAAGTGGTGGTACTTATTGACTATGAGTGAAATAGATCTCCTGAAAAATGATTCGTATTTGACAAAACCAGGAGCGAAAAAAATTCTTAAAAAAACTACACAAAAATATAAATATGAGCGTACAATGAACTCGATTATATAATCTCAAGGTATGAAATAACACGAGACGGATTGACATGCCATTAAAACCAATCAATCAATCAATCAGTAACACTTGGTTTAATTCGAGACCAATGACCAAAACTTTCTTTTTGATTTGAGCTTCACTACTATGATAAAATCATTAGGAATGATATATATATAAAAATCATTTACAGTGAATTTCTATAATAAAATGAGTTACTATGTATTTCTATAGCAAAATTATTAGCAATGGATTTTCATTATGAACTTAAGAGCCATATTCCCTTAGTAGTGTTTGTATTCATTCCTGATCATTGACATTGCTTTCTTTTCTAATTCTCAATGTATTTCTATAGAAAAATCCTTATCAATACATTTACATTGGCTATATAAAGGATTCATTCTTTCAGTGATGCTTGTATTAATTCCTGACCTCAGACAATCCCTTTTCTTCCAGCTTTTTCAATAGATTTCTATAGTGAAATTATTATTAGCGCATTTGCATTCGATACACAATGGATTTATTCATTCAGTAAGGCTTACTTTCTATTTCTTTAGTAAAATGCTCTTGCTTGAATATTTTGACATTTTTTATGAATCCTACCAATGATATCACATGTTTCATAAACAGTGCAGATCTAAACTAATTAGAAACACATGCACATTCATTTAGAAGTTGTGAAAATTAGAGGTAAAAAGTAGAAAAACAAACAAATATAAGGATTTGTCTAAGTCTTTTTATCCGAATTTGCATTATAAGAATCTGTATTTTATTTTTGACTGTTTTTCGCTGATGTGTAACCATTTTGTGTTTATAATAATGCTCTCATCAAAGCCATATCACTACCCCCTCTCTCTCTCTTTCTCTCTCTCTCTCTCTCTCTCTCTATATATATATATATATATATATTTCAGTTAGGATAGCACAGTCATAGTTAATGGAGTTTGGTAACTGTCAGTTTCTCACCTGTGCTTTCATTAATCACAAAATTCATATAATATAGCCGCGTAAAAAAAACCATGCAGTATAAACTGGGACGCCCTTCCCATCAATCCTCACTCACAAATTAAACCATCGTTCCCATCATGCCCCACAAAATTAACCACTCTTACCATCATTCCCGCAACAGTATATAAAAGTCTGATGACCCCTTAGGCGAGAAACTGAGTTACCAAGCTCCATTGATTCTATGTCTACGCTGTCCAAAGTTTGAGATATGCTCAATCACTGATATTGAGCACTCTTTATTAATAAGTATGGCAAACTATATCATCAATATTGATGTAATGCACAAAGGGGACAAGTAGAGCACTCTGATTAATCGCTGACATAGAGATAAACAATTTGAACTCCTCTCTAAATAATCCTTTCTTTTCAGCCCTTTTACTTCAAGTTGAAGCTGATAAAAAAAAAAAGAATCCAATAAAAAGAATTAGATGAAAAACGCATTTCTTCGAAAACAAGACAATAACACTTTATACAACATAAAAAGAAAACTTTGGATTTAAAAAAAGAAAGAGCAACAAGATGAACAAGATAATTTCGGGAAGGATCTCACTAACTTAGTAAAACAAACAAATAAAAAACACACAAAACTTTACAACAACCAATATAAAAACTAAAAGAGGTTATAGATAAGATTAAAAAAAATCACCCAACTTCTTTATTCTGGTCGACAAGACGGGGAACATATACGAACTCAAATCAAAACAACACAATAAATTACTAAGAGAAAATATTACTAAATATACTCAGAGAAAAGCATCTAACATTACAGAACTAGAAATAAACCCGGAAGCAAGAGAAATCGCAGGCAATCTGAACTTCGATAACTGCACAAACAAGCGTTTGTAAGATCTAAAGAAAACATAGAAAAAAAGATAGGCGTTATAGAAGGCCCCTGGAAACTGAGGAACCACACACACACACACACACACACACACACACACACACATAAAACATTATTTAACAATAAAAAATACGAATACAGCACATATTCTAGATATATTTGGGACCTAAAAAATCAAATCAAAACACACCAAAAATAAACTGGAAATTAAACAAAAAACGTACCCTCAGTTTACAAAAACACCTCAAAACACCTTTGCCTAGAAGAAAAAGATGGATGTAATCGCTGTTATAGAGCAATAATCGAAATTTCTTTTAATTTATTAAATTAATTTCACGAGCAGGATAGACCCACACACCAGAAATACACATTGGTAAACAAATGAAAACAGTCGATAAGAAAATCCAGCAAACATACAGTTCGCTTGAAAATAAAAGGTGACGATATTAACTGAATATTGTCTAAACGGTGGCTTATTACAAAAGGAATTAAACACGTCGCTACGCCTGTACACTCGGTTTAAATGTAAAAATAAACATACTATTAAAAAAAATAACCTATTTTCAATTTATCAAAAAGATTTTATGGAGCCGATTCTTTCCCGCAGCAGAGCTATTAAAAAGGCATACATATACATGATGGTAGTTCAACCCACACTTTGTAAAAGAGTCGAGACGAACACTGGACGCACACTCCCACAACGCGATGGACCTACCAGAACGGGCTCACTCACAATACGTACTGTTGACCAAAAACGAATTCACACCCACTTACACCCTGACCTCTACCAAGAAGGAGAAATAACCCTATTCCTTCCAATGACCACGAATTCTAGACCATACAACTTGTTTTACAATAAAAAAATTTCACCTCTAAAATTTTTGTTCGTTATAATTTTCTTGTATTCATTCGCTTGTCTGTAACAACACTTTCCCCAAATAAAACAATTCCATAAACTTAGGAAAACAAATTACTATTAAGCAACCTAAAAACTGTCGACTCGAAAGACTAAAAAAACTCTTTTTTTTTCTTCAAAATAATGATTAATAAATAATGCAATAAAATAAATAAATGAATAAATAAACGAATAAGATATCAATAAATAGATAAATAAATAGATAAAAATTGATGATAAATAATTAATAAAACAAGCAAAAATTTCTCTGGGATTTTTAGACAAACAGATCACCCGACCTCGGCCAGACAACCAGACCTAGTGATAGTCAACAGCTAAAAAAAAAAAAAAGAGAAAACGAGAACCTGCCGAATAGTCCCGGCAGACTACAAAATGAAAATAAAAGAAAGCGAAAATAGAGATAAGTACAAAGACCTCGCTAGAGAACAAAAAATAACCTATGGAACATTAAAGTGACAGTGATACAAATTGTGGTTGGTGCATTTAGGAAATCCCCACAAAATGGATGAAGAGACTGTAAGACTTGGAAATAAGAGGACAAGAAGAGACCATTTAGACTACAGCATTATTAAGATTGGCTAAAATACTGAGGTGAGTCCTGGAGACTTGAAGGGACTTACTGACTCTTGAACTCCAGAAAGAACCCATCAACTAACGCTGGTGTGAAAAACTCTCATAAATACTCGAAAATAATAATTTAAACATAACAGAGTAGATAAATGAACAAATCACAACGTTAATATTTTGTAGCCGCGTAAAAAAAGCCACGTAGAATAAAATAGAACACCCTTTTCAGAATGCCCCATAAACATAATCACTATTCCCATCATACCCCATACAAAAGTATATAAAAGGACGGCCAACATGTTTGTTCACTTAGTCCAACGATTGCATAGATGAAAACCTTTTTTGTTGAATCTAAGTCTGTGATATCCTTGAGGACTTTTTATTAAAAGATACAACACACTATTATAGTGTGGTCCGATTCAAAGAAGATTGTCCTCCTCATAGAATTGAATGTCCCCTTGGGAAGAAAAGCGGGAGGAAGCACAAGAGCGGAAGAAAAACCGATACGAGACACTGCGTGCCGACTGCGTGGAAAATGCCATGTGATTTCTATTGAGGTTGGTTGTCGTAGTTTTCTGATACTCTCAGTCATTTCGTTTCTTTCAAAAATAGAAATCACTGGCCGCACTTTGAAAGTTGCCTCAGATCGTCTTCAGACCACGGTGCAATATGCATCAAGTTGGATTTGGTCGAGAGCGAAAAGTCTTCAGCATAAATGAAGTGCACGCGGAATCACCATTCCCATGTTTTGGTAACATCAAGAAACGGTTACTGTAAGCGCATAATGACATCAATGGCCGAAAACGTGTTTTAAAATCACAAACTGCACTAAAAATGAAAATGACCATACAATGTAATTTATCCTTTAAGTTGATCTGGCATATATATAAATATATATACCCTGTCCGGTGGCAAAAGCTGATTGGTAGCGCCAGGAATGGCAGTACCACCTTGAGCTACCGAAACTGTTATAATTCCTGGTTGACAGCTGATGAGGATGGGGTATCGCACGTACTTTCACACGCTGTATGATGAACACACACACACGCACACACACACACACATATATATATATATAGTATTTAGGTTTTTATTATTTCATATACTTGTGTTCTACTCGTATTTAAAACATTAAATCTTCTTTAGGAAATTTTGAATAGTTAAGTTTTGGTTGTTGCTTTTATAGTAAACGTTGTTCTTATAGGATGTGATATATATATATGAAAATTATATAGACCAGAGGTCTTCACGGACAACTAGTTCCCATAGGACATTCAGAGACACAAATCTGGAATTGAACAAAATTAACCAAAACATAACTCGATTATATATATATATATATACTTACATCTTTACATGTCTACACACGCACACATACATACTCCCTAATAATACATACTTACATATACAAAGAAAATCTACGTAGACCAGAGGTTTTCGTGGACCATTAACTCCAATGGGACATTTACATACTCGAATCCAGGAATTAAAAAAAGATCCTCTCAAAACAATCTTTACTATAAAAGCAGGAACCAAAAATTAACCTTAAAAATTTTCTAATACAGACGTCTGAAACACGTGTAGAGCACAAATATATGAAATAAAAAAAAGGCTCAATACTAAAGGACAATTTCTTACATATATATATACGTGTGTGTGTGTGTGTGTGTGTGTGATCTCAATTGCTAAACTTTAGAAAAAAAAAATTTTCATTCTAATGAAGTTCTCTTTCCAATAAAGAAAGAAATATTATTGAATCCATTATCAGTGTTGGTTTATGCATTTTCCACTTTTATCATCTTGTCAGATTTACTAAAACTACTAAGCTTAGTAGTTTTGGTACGCTTTTTAGACAGTCGTGAAGGGACCAGCTCCAATGTTAAAATTTTTAAATTTTCATCTTCAAAAGGACAAATCACAGTTATCGGTTTTATCTCTTCCGCGGACTGAGAAGACAAAGGTTTATTTTGGATTGAACAATAACATTTTTCAAAAAATACAAATCTCTTCGTGGACCTTCCTATTATATATATATATATATATAAATGTAGAATATATATATATATATATATAGTATGAGAGTGTTGTTGACAGTAAATCACTATGTGGTTATGTGTCGAACCAAGTGCAATATAATATGGTGAGTGCTCAATATCTATGATAGAGCTATTATAATCATAATATATATATATATATATATATATATATAAACAAATAATTCTCATAAACAGTATCCTTTTACAATAATAGGATTTTATAACATTAAACATTTAGTTATGATCTTAGTTGTTTGTATACGAGTGTTTAATAACCGCACGCATGCGCACATGTATATATATATATATATATATTTCTGTCTGCTTATATATATATATATATATATATATACATATATATATATATGTGTGTGTGTGTGTGTGTGTCACCGTGTCGGGTTGAGCAGTAGAATATGCTGAATGCACCTCAGCAGAGGAGTAAGAACCCTCCTACGAGGCGACCTCTTGGCCATGGATGACAGCTGGTAATGGATGAGGATGGGATCCTTTTGCTGAACAGTCCGTGACTTAGCAACCAAAAGTATCATGTGACTTGCAACACTCCGCTTTAGCCCTGGACTAGATGGGCAGTCGGAGAGGTCCGATCCGATCAATCGGCTAGACATGTCAAGTCTTAGCGCCTATATGATTGTTCCGATCGAATTCTTCAAATTGCTCTTGTGACAAAAATTACCCAACCTTTTTGTTTCTTAAACATGTTAGATGAGGATGGCTGAGGCTCCGTTACATTGAAACAGCAATTCTTGAAATCCTCTAAACTGTGTGCAAACAAATGGTTAATGTTTGATAGAATTACTAGTGTCAGTATTTGAAACCATTTAACTGTTAGCAAACAAATGCAAAGTTGCAAACAAATGAGCTTAAACTTGTTTAAAAATAAAGTTACCGCTTACAAATCATTTTTGTTATAGGATTTGGCTTTAAATAACCAACAAGGGTTGACATGCCATTACCCCTCCTCAACATATATATATATATATATATATATATATATACGCATCTATTATACACATATTTACTCGACCCTTCCGTATGAGCAATATATGACATAAGGTCTATTATATGGTGTTTAACCAGTTCGAATTCAAAGTTTTCCTTCTCCTAGACCGGTTGCCAGTCTTCCCTACTATTCACCTATTGCTGTTGAGAGAATAAATGGATTCATACTTTCCCCAAAGTTATTAGTGCCATATGACATGCCAACAACCTCGTCTAGGATTTGAACTCGGTTCGGTGGGTTCAAACTCCACGACGGTGATAAGGAAATTTTTATATGATTATAGTTATATATTATATTCACACACACACACACACACACACACACACACATTATTACTGTCAACAATAAATAATATTTTTGACTCGTTTTTATAGTATGTAATACAGGTAAGGTATTCGCATGTCTAATGGGTTTTACTTACGGTTTAATGTTTTATCTCACGTATATAATGCAGTTGTCTACCCCTGCTTCTCTTTTTTTCTTTCTTTATCTCTGTCTTTCTGCCTGGAGATATAGATTTTTTGTTGACATCTATCTATCTATCTATCTATCTATCTATCTATCTATCTATCTATCTAAGCTTCTTTATCTATCTATCTATCTATCTATCTATCTATCTATCTATCTATCTATCTCAGTATCTATCTATCTATCTATCTATCTATTTATCTATCTATCTATCTTCGCCTCTCTCTCTCTTAGCCTCTTTATCTATCTATCTATCTATCTATCTATCTATCTATCTATCTATCTCAGTCAGTATCTATCTATCTATCTATCTATCTATCTATCTTCGCCTCTCTCTCTCTCTCTCTATCTATCTATCTATCTATCTATCTTCGCCTCTCTCTCTCTCTATCGATCTATCTATCTATCTTAGCCTATCTATCTATCTATCTATCTATCTATCTAAACCCTCCACACAATGAAGGCGTGATGTAATGTCATTTTTAAGCGAAGTTTAGGTTTGAATTTAGTATTTTCCTTCTCCATCAATGGTTGCTTAAACAAGTTTTAAGAATCCAATCTGACTTAATTTTTACCTATAGGTGGGGGAAAAATATTGGGATACACATTTTTTCCAAACTGCTTTAGATCTATCTATCTATCTATCTATCTATCAACTGATAGTTAAATTAACACAATCTCGGCAGCGTTTAACAAAAGAACAAAGAATAACGCGTGAGCGGGCGTGTGTGTGTGTGGTGAACTTGTAGATTGTAAACTTAGAATTTTGTCACTAGACCCAGATAATCCTTTTTCGATTCATCATTAATCCCATCTAAGTTAACGTTATGTTTTCGATTATCCCTCCTAAAGTTGTCTTCATTCCATTCCAGTGCATTTATTTTCAAACTATTCAGAATTCTATCTGTTTAGAAATAAATAAAAAGGTTTCTAATATTCTGAGTATCATATAAATAAGCATCGAAATATCTACAAATATTTCTTACTTAAAAATCGAGATGTGTTAAAAAGGCCATTTTTTTATAACTTCAAATTTAAGAAGAGACAATCTTTTAAGAAATTTTGTCTTTTGATCGCCTCCCCAACAAAATCAATATTTTCGGTCAAAATTGATCCAACACGCGTATTTACTTGCAAAATTCATAATTTTAATAAAAAAATTTGAAAATTTGAATTTCTTGTATTTTATACAACACATATTTTTTTAAAACTATCAATGAATTTACAATTAGCTGGAAAGTAAGTGTAAAGGTTTAATTATTTAGGAAAAAGACGGAGTTGATTGAATGAAAAAACATTAAAATCGGGAGATAAATGGCGAAGACACCGAAATCTGAATAATAAAAACGTACAAATCTTTTAAAAATCATGTAAGCTCCTTGGAAAAACCCGTAAATGAAATGTCAGTTAAAAATTTGGTAAATAAGCTCTTGCCTTTAAAATCTTTTGTCGATTAAAAAATAAGTTTTCTATATGTATCCTAATAACCAACAAATAATTTTAAAAAATAGGAACTTTTTAAAAATAAATAAAACGAATTCAAAATTTATTGATTTTGGGGGCAAAAATGGTTGGCTCTGTCTCAATTTTCAACGAAAAATATTATACTTGTGTCTTTTTTTAACTTCTTAAAGTCCAAACATTCGTTCTCACTCAAATTTAAAATATGACCCTCGATCGTATACAACAATTAAGAATCCCATTGACTTTCTGCAAACATTGTTTATAGTGTTACATTCATTTAATTTGAGGCGCTTGTAATATAACGGTTATCGTGCGAGGAAATGAATGCGGCGACCTGAGTTCAAATCCTGGATAAGACTGTTTGCATTTCACATTGTGTTTATACCCTTGAAAAAGGTATGCATCAAACTGTTCTTGTTGCTGTGGGTAAATTATAGGACAGGCCAAGCTCCTTAACCTTGTTATGGCAACCAGTCTAGGAGAAGGAAAACTCTAAAATGGTTAAACTTATTAAACTCCGCTGAAAACTGACCTTGTATCGGATCCTGATCTTAAAAGGAGTTTGGGTAAATAAATACAAATAATTAAGTTTCATTTTTTAACACGTTGAAGGTCATATAAATAAAACTTAATATATTAATAAATTCAGCAGTCTATCTTGCTACTTAATCAGATATTGATTATTTTCGAGAATATTTTTTATAGACAGGCAATATGATTTCTTTGTGTCTTTGTGGAGGAGTGTTGAGAGAGTTAGAGTATTTGGGGGCGGGGGTTATCATCGACGACAAATATTTATAGTATTCATATTTTTGTAAGTAAGAATAAAACAATTGCAAGCAACTACGTAAGCAAAGAGCACACATCTGGTTGATCAGAAAGTTGCAGCTGTATCGAGAAATACGCCCCAGATTTCCAAACGAAAACAGTTACAGACTATGCTATGAAGAATCTTCAATATTTCTCCATGCACAAGATTCTGTGAATTTTGAATATTATTAGCAAGACTACGGGCTGCTGCTCGGATAGAGTTAATTTCCTGATTTTATGGCTTGAAATAAGATATTGTTACAATTCGGAAGAATAAATTCTGCGAAAAGAACCTGTCTATCTAAAGTCGGAATTTAATGATATTTTATTAATGAGTCAGTGTCACCGCGGCGTAGTGGTTAATAAATGACATGGTTGTGACATGGTTGTAAGTGAGTTCGAGCTTTAGTAGCATTATTACCATATTTACCCAACCCCTCCGCTCGAGCAGGATATGACACAAGGCCAATTTTTAAGCGGAGTTTAACAGGTTTGAATTCAGAATTTTTCCTTCTCCTAGACTAGTTGCCTCACTAAAGCTGAAGAACGCAGTCTGCCCTACTATTTAACCATTGCTGGAGGGAGAATAATTGGATTCATATCTTTCCCAAGAGTATTAGTGCCATGTGAAATGCAACCAGTCTCGTCCAGGATTTGAACTCGTGTCGCCGTGTCCGTATCCTATGACGATAACCATTACACCACGGGCACCTCCAAAGTCGCATTATTACGTTCACTTTCGAACAAATACTCTTGGTAAAGGCATGAACCTTTTTATCCTCTCAGCTGTGGGTTAAGTAGTACCACCACTGTTCTTCTACAACGACGGCTTTCACATTAAATAACCCACGAAGGTTGATATTCCATTAAAAAGAAAGAAACCAAATGAATAATTATCTATGATAATAACACTGTGCCCATTAAATGCTAATTAGAATCCTTTTCTTCTTCCTAAATAGAAACACCATTATCATCATGGGCCGCTGTTAACAATGAAATGTTGATTAGAATCCTTCCCTCCTTCCAAGACAGATGCATTGATATCATTATGGACTGCTGATACAACGGAAACCTAAAAGGTTCACAGATCTTCCAGTTATTTTTTTTAATTATGCTTTTTTCTTTTACGGATACGTGTGTAGATATTTATTATGCTCGGTTTAATCTGGAACTATGTATATAATTATAGGACACACTGTGAGGACCGAACTCACTACTCTCTGTGAGGCGAAGATAATCATCGCCCTAAAACTGTAGTTGTTATTCATGAACCTTTGCTTAATCTGACACAAAGGGTTCAGATTGCTTAGTTTCTGCAAGTCTTAAATGGTCACCCACCTGTTTTCCTTCTCCTAGACTAGTTGCCTCACTAAAACTGAAGAACTCAGTCTGACCTACTATTTACCCATAGCTGGAGGGAGAATAATTGAATTGTTTAACCTCAGTCACACCAGTGTATTTGT
This sequence comes from Sepioteuthis lessoniana, assembly GCA_963585895.1. Taxonomy (NCBI): domain Eukaryota; kingdom Metazoa; phylum Mollusca; class Cephalopoda; order Myopsida; family Loliginidae; genus Sepioteuthis; species Sepioteuthis lessoniana. The sequence continues at coordinate 88,843,612 of OY757925.1, forward strand.
TATCAGCTCGTCAAGTTTGCTAATCAGCTTATAAATGAGGGGCACCCAGTGAGGATTGAAATCACTACATAGCGGAAATATTATGTGTCAGACTAATTTGCTAAATATTTCCTAATTAAGAGGCTACTAAACAGCAAGGAAAATGTGTTGAATGTATGTACAAGGTGGGGGCATAAGAAATTGGGCAGTTAATAATGTAACACAATGCAAAACCATTCTATTACTTCTGTCCCCATCATGTATCGTTCTTTGAGTTTGGCGGGGGCGAAGATACGCACGTAGGCGCACGTGAACAAGGTGCTTGCAACGAATAAAGTTAAAATATGATAATTTTTTTTCTTTTACTTCAGCTGTTAATGTCTTTCGTTCTTGCTACGTCTCCCTCCCTTCCACTTTCTATCTGTGGGCGTCAGAGCACAGAAGCCATACACACACATTCTCTCTCTCTCTCTCTCTCTCTCTCTCTCTCTTTCTTTGTCTCTCTCCACATTTTTTTTCTTTATCTTACTATTCGCCTTCTCTTTTATATCTGTTACATTCTCTCTCCTCCTTACACCCATTCTCCTCTGCTCTCATTCTATTTCTCTACCCATCTCTCCCTTGTCTCTCACTTTGTGGTTGGCATATTGCACCACCCACATATTCTCTTTACTGCTTTCCCCCTTTTTATCTCCTCATATACCTTTCTCTTATTTCTCTATCGCTCTCTCTCTCTCTCTCTCTCTCTCTCTCTCTTCCCCTTCTCTATCTATACTGCTTTTCACCTCTCTGTCTCTGTCTCTCTCCCTGTCTGTCTGTCTGTCTGTCTGTCTGTCTCTCTCTCTCTGTATGTGGTTAGAAAACGCACAGCTTCTTTTTCTCACTTTCTCTTATTTCTTTCACGGTAGCTCTGTAACTCTCTCTTATCTTTTCACTCGCCTTCTCTCTTAAATCTATCACTTTCTGTTTTCTTTCATCCATTCCCTCTCTCTCTCTATATATATATTCATTCCTCTCTCTCTCTCTCTCTCTCTCTCTCTGTAGTTGGCATCGAACCCAACCTCCTCATTCTCTCTCACTTTCTATCTTATTTATCTTCCCATTTGTTTACTTCTCTCTCTCTCTCTCTCCTTTTTCTGTCGCTCTCAAGCTCTCTCTCTCTCTTCTCCCCATGTTCCTCTATATCTCTTCATCTCTCTCTTCTCCTCTCTTTCTTTTTCTGGTTGTCATAGAATACAACCCACACATTCTCTCTATCAATTCTTTATCTCTCATTTTCTCTGTCTCTTTATATCTCAATCACTCTTTCTCTCTTTCTCTTACCCTCTTTATCTTTCCTTTTTCTTTATTTCTTTCTCTCGCCCTCACATTTTTTGTGGGTGTTACAAAATACAGCCCACAACTCAAGCATTTGTCTTCCTTCTCTTCACTTTTCATCTTCTCTTTATTTTGTATAAAAAATGATATTGCAAACGTTTTTATTGGTGCGAAATATAAAGTTGACTTCTTTAGTATAGTTTCTTTCTTTTTAATGGCATATCAAACTTCGTGAGTTATTTAATGCCTTAGCCATCCTTGTAGAAGAACAGTAGTGATACTATGTAACCCATAACTGGTAGTATAAAAAGGTTCATGCCTTTCTCAAGGGTATTAGTCCGAATGTGAACACAGTAACGTGACTGGAGTTAGAACTCGCTTGCTACGATGTCACAGTCCAGCACATAAGCCACTACACAAAGGAAGTCCTTTTGGAAGGTTTTTGGAGACGAACATTGAACAATTTCTTCAGTGTTTATTATTCTATTTTAATAACAGACGAATCTATTTTTACAGACCAGTCTTTTAACCGTCGCTTCCCACTTAATGTTGATTTGGGAGATGATCACAGAGCGATTATCAATGGTTATGCAGATAACTCACCAGGACAATTTTTGCGGGAAAACGCTGAGAACAATGCAATCATGGAATCGATACTGGGTGTCAATATAGCTCAGCCATTTGTTTAGTTGCCCACTCCTGGCCGCAATGCCACATATTCTTTGCCTTTCCTAGAATTCTGTGTCCACGCGGATGACGTGGCTACGTCTCTCGGTCAGCCACTTCAGTTTCCCAAGTCTAATAGTTTATGCCAATGATTTTCAGAATATTTGTGCTGGCCCTTGTTGTGGCGTTTTGGGGGTCCCATGGGAATGCTTTCCAACAGCAAACACACTGCATAGAACCTGTTTATAATTTTGTAAAAATTATTCTTGCCTTTTCAATATTCATTCCCAACCAAACACTCTTTGAGGCTTAGAATATGCTAACTGTATCCCCTAGAGAGGAGTAATCCCTGCCATAAAACGGGTGTGGTGAGTATGACACTAAACTGTGCCTGATGGTGAGGCTCCAGTTCTGAAGATGAGCACCACTTCATTACAATTTCTTCCAGGTTCTCTCTGATCTGGAGTGGCAGCACTTGTTAGGGTCCTATCTATGGATTAAATTGGACTGCTTTGAAAATTTTTAGTATTAGATAAGAATACTTGATACCACGTAACGGTAAGTTATTTGTAGTAAGAATTGTTACTTGAAGCTATAATTGTCCACAAAGGATTATTATTATTAGTTATTTGAAACCATATAACTGTGTGCAAAAAAATGTATGTTATTAAATAGAAATTTCTACTTGAAACCTTATAATTGTTAGTATTAGATAGAAATACTTGAACTATACAACTAGACGGAAGTTATTTGTATTAAACAGGAATAATTGATATCATATAAATGTGCAAAAACCTCTAAAAAAACAACCATAAAAAATACAAATAAAAAACGTACAATACATTCGATTCCCTAACTTCTGGTCATAAACTAGACCAAGACAGGTTGATATGTCGTTAAAATCACATAGCACTAATACCCTTGGGAAAGGTATGAATCCAATTATTCTCCCTCCAGCTATGGGTAAATAGTAGGACAGACTGGTTTATTCAGCCTTGGTGAGGCAACTAGTCTAGGAGAAGGAAAACTCTGAATTCAAACCTGTTAAACTCCGCTTAAAAATTGACCTTGTGTCATATCCTGCCCGAGCGAAGGGGTTGGTAAATATGGATATGTCGTTAAAATCAATCAATTGTTCATTGGTATGTATTTGTTTTTAATTAGGGCTTTAATAAGAGTATGGTTATACATTTTTCTTGAATTAGGTTTTATGATACACTTATTTCCTAAAATCATAATAGCACTTCATTCTGGTTTTCATTCAACAATCTAATGTTATAACAATATAAATCATGTCAAATGAAGCTGAACGAACTTCCTAAAAAGATACAGTCTATAATTTAAAAGCTTTTCAAGCATTGACAATACCAATAACAGAGTAGCGTTTGCTTAGTTAAAAATATTTTAAAAGCACCACCTTGATCAGTCGGCTGGGGCTGTAGAATACACTGACCGCACCTCTGCAGAGGGGTAAGACCCCCAATGAGTATCCTGGATATGACACTAAACAATCTGATGGTGAAGTTCCAGTAATGCTGCGGCTTTGGGGAATGCGGAGCACCCCTTCTTTGCCATTGCTCTCAGGTCCACTCTGTCCCGGCGTGGTAGCACCTGATTTGGCCCTATCTATGGGTTAAATAGAACTAACGGCATACTTATGCTAAACTGAATTGTTTGACTAAACTGAATAGCTTGAAATAGAAATGTTTTTGACAATTAAACCGTACTTACATTTAAACTGCGTGCAAATGCTAAACTGAATTATTTGAAATGGAAATGTTTTTTTTTTTTACTGTGCTTACTGTAAACTGATTTGTTTAATATAGAACTGTTTTGACATTTAATTGAGTGTAAACAAAATCTGTACTTACGCTAAACTGAATTATCTAAATTAGAACTGTATGAATAAACTGAAAAGCTTGAAATAGAAATGTTTTTGACAATTTATCTGTTTACTCATGATAAACTGAATTGTTTGAAATAGAACTGATTATTTGTATAAAAATGGATTTGGCGTTAAATAACCTACAGAGATTGATATGCCATAAAACACAAACAAACAAAAAAAAAAGCACCACCAACAAAGATAGATAAAACAACATCAAGAAAAAAAAAAGATGTATACAAAAAACTCAACAAAAAATGTAACGATAAGCAATGTACACAATTCTTTAATATTTCGGCATAAAATAACCCAAGAGGGTTTGACATTGGATTAAAATCAATCAATCAATCACATGCCACATCTTTAATGGAAATATTGATCTTTAATTTCATCCCACATAAACGTTAAGTATTTATTTGTGTCATTATATATGGAATCATTTGATTGAATAAAAGTAAATATCTCCTCCTTCCTTTGGTAGGCATTAAGTTCACTTTGATTATGCAAATTAGTTAACACCGAAAAAAGAAACACTTAGTTGGCCAAAATGTAACAAAATAATTTTACGGAAATTTTGTCGACTACTTCCTTCTTAAATAAACTTTTAGTATTTACTAGTTGATTGATTGATTGATTCTAACTGTACGTCTATTCGTATGGGTTTATTTTATGCCCAGAGGTTAGGGAATCGTGTATATTGTTTGTTCATATTTAGATTTTTGTGTCGTTTCTTACGAGTTTTTTTTGCACAGTTGTATATCAAGTATTCTTATCAAATACAAATAATTTGCACACAGTTATATGGTATAAAGTATTTCTATCTAATACAAATAAATTTTACACATTTATATGGTATCAAGTATTCCTATCTAATACAGATAATTTGCACACAATTTTAGGGTACAAAGTATTCCTATCAAATACAATTAATTTTTACACATTCATATGATATCAAGTATTCCTATCTAATGCAAATAATTTGCACACAGTTATATGATATCAAGTATTCTTATCTAATTTCAAATAATTTGCACACAATTATATATCAAGTATTCCTATCTAATACAAATAATTTGCACACAGTTATATGGTACCAAGTATTCCTATCTAATACAAATAATTTGCATACAGTTATAAAGGAAGATACACTGTAACCCAACAGTACCAACAGGAGCAAAATTGGTATCGTTGTAATTTTATATTTCGTTGGTATATAACAATATGAACGATATCTGCTCCTGGGGTGAAGTCTCCTTCGCAAAAAAAAAAAAAAAAAAAAAGAAATGTGAGACAAATTACAAATAAACTAAAAATTTTTTTAGAGGTTAGACGATAATCTTAATTGACAAATTTAACGCAAAAGAAGAACCACAAAATTAAAATTCTAGCTATATATATATATATATATATATATATATATATATATATATATATATATATATATTTTAAACACATTCGTGTCTCACCTCTTAATACATAAACAGTCTAACTGAACACACCTCCATATTACAAAAAAACAAAAAAACAAACAAAAACAAACGAAAACTTGAAGCCCTATAAATGAAGATCAACAAACATTTTTTCCAATAAGAACAACTTTGAATATAGCGGCCACATTCTAAAATGTCTATAATATATTTTCCCCCTTCAGTCCTCATACCACCTGTAAAATTTCCGTAAATTTCCTTCCCACTCTCCTATTATATATACAGATATGACTCATCAGTGTATAAATTATTTGATCAATAACTTTTTAAAGATGGCTCCTGAGGGAGCTGAAAGTATTTGGGAAATAAGCGGCACCTTCTTAAATATATTCTATCCCAAAATTACAGGATTCATTCGATGACTTGAACGGATCAACGACAAAATAGATAGACATGAAGTTGACGGAAAAATGCCGCATATATATATATATATTAAGAGATGAAAAAGGGATTAAAGAAATATGAATATTTCTTTGGGGTTATCTGATTTTTAATTGTCCTCAATTAGTTTCATCGTCATGAGAAAACGTTTAATTGAAGAAATTTTACTTTTATCAAATTGAACTACTTAAGCACTTACAATACTTGAAACCATTTAAACTGTTTGCAAACAAATGATTCATATTAAATAAGATTATGAGTGCTTAGTAACATGTTGAAACCATTTAACTGTGTGAAATCAAGGAATAACAGTATATGAAACCATTTAACTGTGTGAAATCAAGGAATAACAGTATATGAAACCATTTAACTGTGTACAAGTAGAACTAATAGTGTTAGATAGCAATATTTGATTGAATGAACTTTACCTCATTAAAAACTAACTCAATCAACAAACTATTCTTTTATAATGTATATATATATATATATATATATATATATATATATATATATATAACTGGGAAAAATCTACAGACCATCATTGGTTATTATAAATTTACTTCAGCAGGCCAATCTATGAGAGAAACGAAACTCTACAAATTGTCATCATACCACAGAGAGAAAAAAATTTGATAAGAATATTCTTTAAATAGATTCTCACTCATTTTTTAAAAATAAGTTTCATTAGATTTAAAGTATCAAGTCAACTATTAAATAAACGTGATGAACTAATCTTTAAATGCCGCCATGAAAATAGATTTAAACTCATATGCAAAAGGTTGATAATAGAATATTGATAATGATAACAATAGTAGGTAAAATTTATGGTGTCCGTATTACTATAAATATAATTGATTAATGTAATAACGGTAAGAAACAGAATCTGTCCATAAGAAGCAATCATATAAAAGCGAGGATAGATAAGACTCAACAAAATAGCAAATATAGGCTGTGTGGTAACAGAGACGAAACGATCAATCGTATCATATCCGAATGCAGTAAATTAGCACAGAAGGATTTCAAGACTAGACTCGACTGGGTGGGCAAGGTGATCTACTGGGAAATGTGCAAGAAATTTTAATTTGACCATACCAACAAATGGTATATGCACAACCCAGCACCTATCCTAGAAAATGACACGCATAAACTCCTATGGGACTTTGACATACACACGGATCACCTAGTCTTGGCCTGAAGACCAGACCTTATAATAATCAACAAAAAAAAAAGAAGAGAATTAGTAAAATTGTCGACTTTGCTGTCCCGGTTGACCACAGAATAAAACGAAAGAATGTGCATAGAAGGATAAGTACCTTAACCTTACTAGAGAATTGAAAAAGCTGTGGAACATGAGGGTGGCGATTATACCAATTATGATTGGTGCTTTTGGCACAGTAACTAAAGGATTATTAAAGTGCATGGAGGACTTGGAAGTTGGCGGACGAGTGGAGACAACCCAAACGGCCAGAATACTGAGAAGAATCCTGGAGACTTGAGGAGACTTGCTGTCACTCCAGTGAAAAACCATCAGCTAACGTCAATGTGAAAAACTCTAAAGGAGTAATAATAATAATAGATTCGCAACAATTGTAATGATAATTACCTTTTAATCATTTGTAATATAATTAATAAGGATTAATGATTATTATAATAATATTAATGATTTTAACGGTAATTAGAATAGCAGTTTACAGAATAAAGAATATATAAAAATAAGAAATCAAATAAAGTCTAAATTTTAATCTTAAATGGAAATCAAATAAAAACAATAAAAAATTCAATAAACAAGATAAGTTTGATATTAGTAATAGTAATTAATAATCGGCATGTTTTCGTTAATTGATAAATAAATAAATAGATTTTTCTTTAAATAGGTTAATTTTTTTACAAGATTTCAGTTGCTGAAGGTTTTGTGAGTCGTGTTAAATATTTTTAGATACCTAAGGATACATGACACAAGATGATGCGTATGTTGATATCACTTCCAGTAAAGGAGATATTGCTGCTGAGATATGTGAACTTGTCTACTTATTTTTGTGGCCTGTCACTTAGAGTGGAGATGACTCCTTCTTGTTTTAAACACATGAAGTTTTATTTCCATTCATGTGGAGACCAATTCCTCATGCTGCTTACTCCAGGTTATGTATTAGGGATTCGGCCTGGTCAGGTGCATTTGCGAGAAGCGCTCGATCGTCTTCGTAGACTTCGTCTGTTAGTTTCTGTTGGATATCGTCTGTTCTTAGCTTCTTTTTTTCTTTTTTTTTCTAGTGTAAAGCCATTTTCTTTTATGAGATTTATCGACGTTCAAGTACGTAGTCGAGACAAGTTATAAACTAATCTAATGCTTACGTATCTCCTCACAAAACTAGAGACAATATTGAAGAAGTCAGAACCAGATGAACAAACCATTTCTTTCTTGTTAATCTAAAGCATCTTTAAAGCTGTAAAAGTTTCTTTGAGAAAATAATATGCCTGTTGCATTTGTTCCATCTTTCCTCTAGATATGGAATCGAGTGCCTTGGAGAAATCTACGACCAAACGTGTTGCCTCGTTTCGGGGGATACGCAGAATCCTCGAGGTCGTGCATCAATTTCCGTGAAAGCCGTTCTGATTTTTCCTAAGAATTTTCTCATTTTCTGGTTTTATATAGTTGAAAAGCACTTGAGCACCTATCGCAGTAAGACTTATAATATTGTAGTTTTTAATGATTCCGAGGTCATTTTTCTTTGGAAAGAGAAAGATGTCGCCTTTTTTATTCATTCCTCTGTTTTGTTTTTTAATAGAATGTCTTGCATAATCGTAGAGCTATGCCATCAAATTTCTCTATGTTCCATACGTCAGGAGCTTTTTTGTCGAGGCTGGCTTTTATCTTTTAGTTGTACTATGTCATTTTTCCTTCGTAAACTATACTAGTTTGATGTCTCGTTAGCTATTAATAATTTTTGATTGGTTTATCAGTGACTTTAGGTGGCTTTCCAATCAAACTCTTGGAATATTCTTTGCACTTCTCAAGTTTTTTTTTCTTGGCCAGCAGGTTTAAGTTTTACTATTGAGATATTCTCCCTTCCGCTAACTACATTTATTGCCTACCAAGATTATTTTGATTGTCTTTCTTCTACCGAACTTCTGATTTTATTGATTCGACCTTGAATGTATTCTAGTTATTCTTTTTGATTGGTGTTAATTCTCTCTGTGCTTTCTTAAGTTTTAGGGCATTTGTTTTTTTTTTAAATTAAAGATGCTTTTTTCATGTTGTTTAATTTTTTCTATAATTGTTACCTTCGATGGAACTCTACATTAGGCTCTTGGTTTAGTTGTAGTGCTCGGCTGCTGCTTCTATATGGGAGTTTTCGTATTCATTATTTGGAGTATGATTTTAAGATGTGTCCTGAAGAGTATCCGAGTTGTTTCTAGAGTTTTTGCATCATAATTTCTAATATCACTATTAGTGATTAAGGGCCAGTCATATTGTGAAGCTTTAACTGTTTGTATCTTATTTCTGCGTAGACTCAAGAAAATATTTACCGCAATGATTTTGTAATTGGAAGATTGTTCTTCGAAAGAGGAGCATGCTTCAGTTCACAGTGTTATTTATTCACTTCTTATTGATGAATATATAGAATATATATATTCTAGTTGTGCTTTAAACTTATTTGGGTTGGTGTAGGTTCATAGGTTTCCCTTCCTTTTTCGGAATTTACAGTTTCGGCATGCTAGTCTGTTCTCAGAGAATATATATATATATATATATATATATATATATATGTGTGTGTGTGTGTGTGTGTGTGTGTGTGCACGTTATCCTAGTTTATATGATATGATATAATATAAAAATATAAAAAGAAAAAGAAAAATTTCCAAGAAAAAGTACTCGACGCCATTACAGCAGAATAGGTATAAAACGCAGAAAAATATTAATAAATGTCAAAACACATGCACACATATGTGTGAAAACACACACACACACACGCACACAAACACAAACACACACACATATATATACAAAAAAAAACAACAACAAAAAACACAAAAGCAAAACAGCAATTGATAGTGAGATTTTTATTAGACTAATACTCTTAAAAATGCTCAACCTAATAAAGCAATTTCTAGTCCAATATCCAACTGAATGATAACTTTATAGAGTCTCTATTCGGACAGAACTCTATTTATTTTTTATTCATCCAAATTTTTGATATAACAGAGATGACTATAAAAGAAGACTAAGTAGAATCATTTATTTCTTTCAAAATAGGAGCTATATTATCATGGACTATTGAATCCAACGGATTCACAATTCGTCTCGTCACTTATTAATATTTGTAGATTTCAACGTGAATGACTTCTTATCGAATTCTTTATTCTCATGTTAATTCACCATAAATGCGAATAGACAAAAAAGTTATTTCTCCTGGATTTGTTCTTTTGGTGTCAGGAGGCACTCGTAGTATAACGGTTACTGTTGCTGGAAATAGACAAAGAGATCCAAGTTCAAATCCTGCACGAAGCTGTTTGTATTCCTCATAGCGCAAATACTCTTGGAAAAGGTATGCATCTTTCTATTCTCCTTCCAACTATGCGTGAATAGTAGGGCAGACTGTGATTTTTAACCTTGGGATGACAACCAGACTGAGAGAAGGAAAACTCAAAATTCAAACCTAAAATATTTGACCTTGTGTCGCGTTGTGCTCCTGGGGAGGGGTTGGGTAAATGCAAACACAGGAGTTTTTTATCCTGTTCATTTTTACTCATTGCTTTACAATCATTTCTTACTTTTCATTGATTGATTGGGTGACCTTAATGACATGTCAACCCGTTAGAGTTATTTTATGCAGAGAGGTTTGGGAATGGCATCATTGTACATTTATATAAACTTTTCCACACAATTATACGATTTATTAAAACAAATAATTTGTACACAATTGTATGGTTTCAAGTATTCTAATCTAATAGTAATAATTTATATACATTGGCCTAGCGGGTAGAGTGTTCGCCAATGGTCCAGGAGACCTAGGTTCAATACCAGATCGCGTCATACCAAAGACTTTAAAAATGGTACTTGATACCTACTTGCTTAACACTCAGCAATATAAGGTACATATCAAGGGTAAAGTGGAGCAATTCAGCGAAAGAAGTTGCACTCTCCCCTACATCTCAGTGTAGTAACTATTGGAAAGAGAGCCTTCTGGTTGCCTTCGACTATGGTCGCCAACTTTACTTACTACAATATATTTACTTACTTATATGATTTCTAGCTGTTATTTCTATTCCATAATAGTCACTTATTTACAATCAGTTATATAGTTTCAAGCAACTAATAATCAAAATTCTTAGCAAACAAATGTAGTTTCAAGCAACTAATAATAAAAATTCTTAGCAAACAAATGTAGTTTCAAGCAACTAATAATAAATATTTTTAGCAAAAAAAATGTAGTTTCAAGCAACTAATAATGAAAATTCTTAGCAAACAAATGTAGTTTCAAGCAACTAAATACAAATAGTTTAGAATAGCTTTAAAAAGATCGTGCATTGTGGGTTCTAAAAAAAGGACCCTTCTTTTCGGCCCGGTCCCTCCAGAGAATCAACATGACAGCGAGCAGTGAAGGGGAAATAGGTCAAAGTAGTAAACAATGAACAGCAGTGGGGTGGGGAGAAAGAAAGAGACGAAAAAATAGTTTACAGGTTTCTTTGTTTAATGGCATATCAACCTTCGTAGGTTATTTAATGCTAAAGCCATCCTTCAAGAAGAATAGTTGTGGTACTATTTAACCCATAGCTGGGAGGACAAGGGAGTTCATACCTTTCCCAAGGGTATTAGTCCAAAAGTGAATGTAATAGCATGACTGGAATATGAACTCGCTTACTACGATTCCGCAGTCCATCGCTTTAATCATTACACCACAAGCACACCCCATCGGTTTGCAATTATACAGTATCAAGTATTCCTATCTAATACAAATAATTTTTAAACATATATATTTGCACCTAATAACCACTATCACTCCGAGTTAGAATGAACCTGGGAGTAATGACAATGAAGGGATGCTCTAACACTTCCTCAAATCACCGGAAATGGAGAGTCACCATCATATGTAGTTTAATGTCACACCAAGGACACCCCTTCTGAAGGGGGGTTTCTCTATCTTCAGGGATACAGTTAGCGTATTTTAAACCTATCATCAGGGGGGTTATTTTGCGTCGAAATATACAGAAGGTAATACATGTCCCTTATTCCATGTAAACATTTCAAAACTTTTAAAATAGTATTTCAACTTTTCCTACCTGCCCACCCCAGCCGCAATGGCCATCACAAATTTAGTATTCACAAATAAACCTCAACTCATTGCAATACCTCCTCTTTGTTCTTCCCGATGATCTATATGTATAAATGGATATTTGTTTACTATAAAGGCTGAAGAGGAATAACGTTGGGCGAAGATTTATATTTTAAACTGATCTTGTCAAGAAAGGACATAACGCTAATTTCAAATATTTGACTCACGAAGTTGACCAAGAAAAGACAAATGGTTATTGCAATATGATGCTTGAAAGTGGACAGGCTTAACAGACATTACTAAAAGCAATAAAATCCAACAAATGCATTTTTGTCTTTTCCCATTTAATAAGCATACGAGGTGCATACGATAAGTTTCCAGACTTTTTTGTATGGGCACTTTCATTGATAGTACATATATGAAACTCTAGTCCTCTTCGAAGTGATCCCCTCCGGCTGCAATGCATTTGTTGTACCGTTCCAAAAACTTCTGGGAGGCCCTATGGAAATCCTCTTGTGTGGGAGTGTCAATGACCTTCGTCACAGCCTCTTTCATCTCCTCAATTGTCTCATAACAACAGCCTCTGAGCTTAGGGAATAACCAAAAGTCACAGGGAACAAGGTCTGGACTATAGGGAGGCTGGGCAATTGTCTTGATGCCCATCTTGGTCAAATAGTCTGTGACAAGGATGGAGTTGTGGACTGGTGTATTGTCCTGGTGGAAATGCCACTGACCCGATTTGAAGAGTGCTAGGAATCTCTTCCTGAACTCCCTTAAAACCTCAACATAGTAACCCTAACCCTAACCCTTTGGCCAATCATCTGTGGTGTATTGACTTCCTTACTCCTCGCACACATCTTATTATCCCTCACAGACTCCCTATCTTCCTTGAATCTCTTATGCCACTCAAAAACTCATGCTCGATTCATGCAAGATGCTCGAAAAGCAGTCTGTAGCATTCCATACGTTTCTGTGGAATCTTTTCCAAGTTTAAAACAGAATTTTATTGCATATCGTTCTTCTAAAGTGTCAGATTGCATTTTTGAAATTCACCAGCTGTTACAATCAGGCTTTAGTAGGGTGTATTTTAATTGCTGCTGTAGCTGTTGATTTGAACCTGAAATCATAAAAATTGGTCAGTTATCTCAGAAGATGTATTGCAATAACACACTGAATTTTCAAGAGTCTATGACAATGTTAAATGCCCATACGAAGAAAGTCTGGAAACTTATCGTATGCACTTCGTATTTCCAGAAACTGTCATTCACTTCATCTCAAGACATTTCCAGAGATACTTACGATCGAAATTGATTTCAAAACTTGCCATATACTTGAAGGCACCAATCGTCTCGAAATCAAACTCCTTTTATTTCTGATATAAAAATAACACAATTGGTAAATGCATTTACTTAGTACGAGTTTTAAAAACAATGTCTAGTTCCCTTGTCTTACAAACAATTGAATGGAAATTCTTTCTTTATTGTGTGTCTGGAGCACTGTAAGAAAAGGGTAAATTTTTAAGAAGACAGCATCCGAAAGAAAAACATCTAAGTGTCACAAACCCGCAATAAAAGTCGTTCTGTGAACCCCACAATATATATATATATATATATATTCTATCTATGATATTGAGCCCTCACGCTAACAAAACGGCTGGAGAAGAAACTAGACGGCAATTACACAAGAATGCTGCCTGCAATCTTGAACAAGTCCTGGCGGCAACACACCACAAGACACCAACTGTACGGCCACCTGCCTCCTATCACGAAAACTATTCAAGTTAGGTGAACCAGACATGCAGGACACTGCTGGAGAAGCAGGGACGAACTCATAAGAGATGTACTCTTATGGACCCCCACACATGGCCGTGCAAAAGCAGGACGAACAGCACGACATACATTCAGCAGCTATGTGAGGATACTGGATGTTGTCCTGAAGACCTGCCTAGGGCGATGAACGATAAGGAGGAGTGGCGAGAGAGGGTCAGGGATATCCGTGCTACCAGTGCAACATGATGATGATGATGATGATATATATATATATATATATATATATATATATACTTTGATATATCTTTTAATAATGTGTGCTCAATATTGATAGAAGATAAATATTTAACTTAGGATAGCGTCGACATAGAGTTAACAATGTTTGGTTAATGTAAGCTTTTCGCTGCACCGATGATTCTATGTCTGCGCTATCGTAACTTATATATATATATATGTATATATATAGGTATGTGTGTGTGTGTGTGTGTGTGTTACGGATTTCGTGATTTGAGTTCTTTTTCTGTTTTGTTGACTCGAGTATGTATCGCGTGTTCATAAAGCTATTTTTGCACTGCAACAGCCACGGTGACAAAGCTCTGTGTGCTTGTGATCAAACGAATCTATGATAGATAGCAACTTTGGGCTGCTGTATTGAATGAGGTTTTTCCGAAGAGAGGCTCCTTACCTGTCTTTTTTGTAAAGGGGGCTCAAATTTTCGTCGTCCTTTTGTTTCCTGAGAAGCAAACAGGTTCCCGACTGTTTTTTTTTTTCTGGATGCAAGATAGTTTTCTGGTCATGGTTTTATGGCATATCAACACTTGAACGTTATCTAATGTCTAATCCTGTTTTACATATATATTAAATATATGTGATTTGTAAACGAATAGTTTGTAGGTAACATAATTTTCAATCGAGCCAAAGATCATTTGTTTTCTTACTGTTAAATGGTTTCAAGTATTGCTATGTAATACTAATAATTCAATTTAACATCAGTCATTTGTTTGCACACTGTTAAATGATTGCACACAGTTAAATGTATAGTAAATTATTAAATAGATCTATTTGGCCCATGGATTGAACCCCAGTGGGAACTAACACTCCGGGAAAAAGATACCAAGTTTTAGGTATTTTGATACGGTGAGGTGCCTTGGGGATGTTATTTAGCAAGTTGCCTTGGGTGCTGTTATATGGCGAGTTGCCAAGGGCGTAAGTTGATATGAGTGCTAATACCTAAAACTTGTTATGTTTTAGGTATTTTGAAATGGTGAGGTGCCTTGGGGGATGTCATTCAGCAAGTTGCCTTGGGTGCTGTTATATGGGGAGTTGCCTAGGGTGCCATTTGATATGAGTGCTAAAATATACCAAGTTATAGGTATTTTGGTATGGTGAGCTGCCTTGGGGGATGTCATTTAGCAAGTTGCCTTAGGTGCTGTTATATGGCGAGTTGCTTAGGTATAGTTATATGGCGAGTTAAAGGAAGTTGCCTTGGGTGTTGTAATATGATCGAGTTGCCTAGGGTGCATGTTGATATTGAGGGCTAAAAAATACAAAGTTTTAGGTATTTTGATATGGTGAGGTGCCTTTGGGAATGTCATTTAGCATGTTGCTTTGGGTGCTGTTTTATATGGCGAGTTGCCTAGGGTCCAAGTTGATATGAGTGCTAAAAGATACCAAGTTATAGGTATTTTGATATGGCGAGTTGCCTTGGGTGCTGTTACATGGCCAGTTGCTTAGGTACTCTTATATGGCTAGTTGCCAAGGGTGTAAGTTGATATGAGTTCTAAAACTTGTTTTGTTTTAGGTATTTTGATATGGTGGGGTGCCTTTTGGGATGTCATTTAACCGATTGCCTTGGGTGCTGTTATATGGCGAGTTGCCTAGGGTGCAAGTTGATATGAGTGCTAAAATATACCAAGTTATAGATATTTTGATATGGCGAGCGGCCTTGGAGGAAGTCATTTAGCAAGTTGCCTTGGGTGCTGTTATATGGCGAGTTGCTTAGGTACTGTTATATGGCGAGTTAAAGGAAGCTGCCTTGGGTGTTGTTATATGATCGAGTTGCCTAGGGTGCATGTTGATATTGAGTGCTAAAAAGATACCAAGTTTTAGGTCTTTTGATATGGTGAGGTGCCTTGGGGGATGTCATTTAGCAAGTTGCCTTGGGTGTTGCTACATGACGAGTTGCTTAGGGTACTGTTATATGGCGAGTTATAGGAAGTTGTTTTGGAGGTTGTTATATGGCGATTTGCTTAGGGTGCAAGTTGATATGAGTGCTAAAAGATATAAAATTATAGGTATTTTGATATGGTGAGGTGCCTTGGGGGATGTCATTTAGCAAGTTGCCTTGGGTGCTATTATATGGTGAGTTGCCTAGGGTGCAAGTTTATATGAGTATTAAAAGATACTAAGTTTTAGGTATTTTGATATGGTGAGGTTCTTTGGGGGATGTCATTTAGCAAGTTGCCTTGGGTGCTGTTATATGGCGAGTTGCTTAGGGTACTGTTATATGGCGAGTTATAGGAAGTTGGCGTGGGTGTTGTTATATGGTGAGTTGCCTAGGGTACAAGTTGATATGAGTGCTAAAAGATTCCAAGTTTTAGGTATTTTTATATGGTGAGTTGCCTTGGGTGCTGTTATAGTTCCTTTCTGTCTGAGTAAATCTATCCAACTTCAATTCTTTTTTACAGGATACTTATCATCGTAAGAATTTTACACGGTCATCCGTACGAATCTGTTTGTATTTCCCAAAACGTTTATTCTCTTGTAAAAGGAACAAATCTAACTATTCTCACTTTAGCAATGTGTAAATAGTAAGGCAGACTAGGTTCTTTAATCTTGGTATGGCAACTGATCTGTGATAAAAAAAACTTTAAATTCAAACCTTTAAAACTCCGCTTAATTATCGATCTTGTGTCGCACCATGCTCGTGCGGTGCAGTTGGTAAATACATCGTTGTACTTTACCCCCACCAATCTTCAAATCTCTTAAAACCGTCAATAAAACAGATTTAAAAAAATGACTTTACGCAAATAAACATACTTCTCGTTGCTACTCGTTTCAAGAGGTGTGTCCAATCATAAGACGTAACGTGAACTGAGCATGAAAAGTTCTCTGTGTAGCAATTAAACTTTCACCAGTCTTTAAAAAAATCTCTTCATCAGCAAAGTACCATGTGCACTGGTCAAAATCATGATCATAACTGATCGTATTTGAAAAAATCTGGTAAAATATTGGCCAGATAGAGCAACCATTACCACTTGCCTAAGTTTGCTTTCACCTAACAGATAACAGTTTAAAATGTAGGATGTATTTCAGTTGCACCATATAGAATATACTAAGTTTTGTAAGTCTGGCACACAGACCTCTGATAACTTAAATTACCTGATGTTACTTTACCCCCTGCAAACTATCAGTTGTTCCATTTCAGTGATTTGTCATGAACTGGTTGTTTAATAGCGTGGTTATCAACAAGAAAATAATATCACTTACCCTCGATGACGGGAAAGTTCAAATACTATGGTCACAAAAACCATTCACATTTATTTCCAGCAGTGATATTATTTTTCAAAGTCGAATGCAATTTCTATTTATATTTATATCCCGCAGGTGACAAAATTGTTACCCATCCATCAATGAAGGTGCAACAGTTGCGGACTGTTCTTGCAAAAATCAGCATATTACTGATATACTCTCGATACTGCCAAGAAAAACAAAAGCAGTTGTCACCTTGGAGATAGAGTATTCCATCTCTCTGGCTTTGGCAACAGCTATTTTATCCCAGCTACATTATGCCAACCACACTATCATTTTTCCTTTCAGATTGTAAACCTATGAGGATTAGAGACCGTTCAAAAGGGATTCATTACTTAGAAGGAAAAGAAATCGAAGTGGATTTTAGAAGAATAGAGAAATACATTACGAACGTGTAATAGCCTAATGGATTTTCGAAGGGTAGTAAGTTGGTGACCGTAATCGAGGGCGACCAGAAGGGCCCCTTTTCAATAGCTACAACACCGAGATGTTGGGGAGGGTGCTACTAAAAATTGTTTTGTTTTTATTATATCAGAGTTTAAACTATGTTTTGATAAGAGTTATTTTGATGACAAAAGGAATTTTGAAAACAAAGTGTGACAGCTCAAGGTCGCTATGAGTTCAAAGCGATTTTGTTAGCTAAATTAAGAAGTGAAATTCAGCTGAGGGTTGGTAATTTTTTTTAAGTCATCCACCAACATCGACTCTAAATCGGTTTAAAGTATTCATAAATTAACCAGAATAGTAGAGAACAGAAGCAGACCAGGCCAGATCGGAAGAGATTGGATGAGAAGGCAAAAAGGCAGGCAGAGAAACAGCTTCCTGATTACTGAGCTTTATTGACCTTGTATCAAACAGCCCAGAGTTGAGAAAGCGCGAAAGCCGACAAAATACGACGCTAGGAAGAAAAACAGACGTAACCGCCATTAAAGATTGCCTTGTACCAGACTGCCCTGTGGATAGAAGATAGAAGATTTTAAACTTGATTCGTTGTCTGGATCTTAAAAACACAACGTGGACGGATAGCGAATCATTTCATGATCTTACAAGATATTTCTGACCAGCGGAACATTCAACGGAGATAAAGTGGAATTACCCCGTTTTTTAGCAAGAGGCGACGACACTGTCTTACAAGGTAACATATATATCATTTGTTGGGACCCATTTCTACAAGACGAGGAGCACGAAATTATCTTGTGTATTGCTTTCTCTTGTTATTTTTTATACTTTAGGTTGTGTAATGATTCTTTTAAAAATTAAATTTCGTCATAATTTTGTCTTTCCGTTATCCTCTACAAAGGAATCTGTCTTTAAGAAACATTTTGGTGCATTTCATTTCTTTACCACCGTATTATCGATTGCGGTATATAGAAATATTTTCGTTTATGTTTGGAAGACGAACAAGTTCTTGACATACAAATGATTCACAATTGATTAAGCCTGACCCTAGACATCTTAGCGGGAATTATTTTAGCAATTTTACATTTATTGATGTTGCACACATTATTCCACGAGAAACATTATTGTTGTTGTTGTTCCTCTTCCTCCTCCTCCTCCTCCTCCTTCTTCTTCTTCTTCTTCTTCTTCTTCTTCTTCTTCTTCTTATCATTATTATTATTATTATTCACTTATTAGAGCTTTTCACATCAGCGTTAACCGATGGTTTTTCACTGGAGTCTGAGTGACAGCAAATCTCCTCAAGTCTCCAGGACTCTTCTCAGTATTCTGGCCATTCTAAATAATGCTGTCGTTTGGATGGTCCCTACCCGTCCTCCAGGCCTTTTAATAATCCTTAAGTTATTGTGCCTAAAGCACCAATCACAATTGGCACAATCGTTACTTTCATGTTCCACAGCTTTTTCAATTCTCTAGCAAGGTCAAGGTACTTATCCTTCTTTTTACATTCCTTCAGATTTATTATGTAGTCCACCGGGACAGCAAAGTCGATAATTTTGCAAATTCTCTTTTTTTTTTGTTGATTATTATTAGGTCTGGTCTTCTGGCCGGGATTAGGTGATCCGTTTGTATGTTAAAGTCCCATAGGAGTTTATGTGTGTCATTTTCTTGGGTTGTGCATATACCATTTGTTTGTATGGTCAAATTTAAATTTCTTGCACATTTACCAGTAGATCACCTTGCCGACTCAGTCGTGTCTCGCCTTATATTCATTCTGTGCTAATTTGCTGCATTCGCTTATAATGTGATTGATCGTTTCGTCTCTGTCACTGCATAGCCTACATTTACTGCTTTGTTGTGTCTTATCTATTCTCGCTTTGATATGATTGGTCCTTACGGCGTTACTTTTTTTAGAGTTTTTCACACCAGCGTCAGATGATCGTTTTCCACAGGAATCTGAGAGACAGCAAGTCATCTAAAGTCTACAGGAGTCTTCTCTGTTTCCTAGCCGAGCTTAACAATACTTTAGTTTGGATGGTTTCCACTCTTACTTTTATTTCCAAGACCTCCAGTCCCTGTACAAATCCTTTGGTGACTGTACCGAATGTACAAAATACAATTGGTATCACAGTCACTTTCATATTCCATAATTCTCAAGCAAGGTATAGGCACTTCTCTGTTTTTTCGAATTCTTTCAGTTCTACCCTGTGCCCAGCCGGAACGACAAAGTTCATTTTTCGGCAGGTTTTTTTTTTTTACTATTACTATATCTTCTCATCTGGCCGAGATTAGCTGATATGTTTGTATCTCAAAATCTCAAAGATTTTCCCGGACAGATTCTGGGTTGTGCATATATCACTGGTTCGCATAATCAAATTTAAACGTCTTACAGAATCTCCAGCGGATCACCTTCCCCACTCAGTCGTGTCTAGTTTGATACTCTTTTTGCGTTAATTCACTGCATTCGTTTATTATGTGATTGATTGTTTCGTCTTTTTACCACATAGTCTATATTAGCTATTTTGTTGCATCTTGTCTATTTTTGCTTTGACATAGTTTGTTCTTATGACATTGTTTTGGGCAACTATCAGAAGACATTCAGTTTCTCTCTTTGTGTGTCTCTTTCTTAGCCACGTCCATGTTTTCCCGAATGAGATTTCGCTTGTTTGTCGCTTGAAATGTCGGTACAGTTGCTTTTCTTCCCATTTTTGTTTTCTGGTTATTTTTGTTCCGTTGATGTTTGTGTTATCAGTATTGTTTCTGGTGGATGTAATCAGACTTCCTCCACGCTTTTTTTATGTAGTCTTCTTGTCGTTGTATCGATGTATTGACGCTATCTTGAATGCTGGTAAGTCCTCTTCCTCCTTCTTTTCTTGACACATACAGACTGTCTACGTCATCTCTAGGATGTTTATTATTGTACGGATTTTTTTACACCAAGTTTAGCAGGTGGATTTTCAGTGGAGTTTGAGTGACAGTAAATCTGAACTGGTCCCCAGGACTCTTCTCAGTATTCTACCTGATTTTAACAGTGCTATAGTTTGGGTGGCCTCAATTCCTCTTCAATTTATCCAATGTCATTTTCAAAGCATTGGTGACTGTTGCAAGCCCACCAACTACAATTCCTATCGCCATCACCTTCAAATTTTTCATCTTTCTGGCAAGATGCAAGGATTTGTCTATTCCTCTGTTTTCATTTTTCTTCATTTTTGCTCTGTGGCCTGCTGGAACATCAAAAGGGACAAGATGAGAAATTCTGTCTTCTTCAAAATTAAAACGAGGTCTGATCTTCGGGCCAGCATTTGGTGATTCGTCTGTATCTCAAAATACCATAGAATCTAATGCGTCTCATTTTCTAGGAAATATTCTGGTTTATGCTCGTACAATATGTTAGTATAATCAAATTTTAATATTCTGCATAAATCCCAGCGGATCACTTCGTCGCACTTAGTCTTATATCACTTTTGTGCCAGGATTCGCTTATAATGTAATTAACTGTTTCATATCTTGCTATTCTGCGTATCCTTAATTTTTACTTAGACATAATTGGTTCTTAGTCACTATTTTGTGCTGCTATTTAAAAAGAGATTCAGTTTCTCTTTGACGTTTCCTTTCCTCAATCATGTTAAAATCGTCTTGTGTGTAAATTCTCAAATTTGTCCCTTATTTTTTTTCATCAGCATCATCAGAGGGTCTTTCATTGGAGTCTGAGGGACATCTAGTCTCTATGTCTCCAAGACTCTTCTGAGTATTCGAGCCAATCTCAATTATCCTTTTCGCCTCATTTTTCATGAAGGTTTTGTACTTTTGTTCAGGTTTCTTAGAAGGATACGAATTTCATCAACAATCAGCTTTACTCTCGCATAAAATTGATCATTTATTTCAGTGATGTTGTCTGTTGGTATATGTTTTCATAATATGTTTACCTTTTCGGTTTCTATCTTGAATTTTTACCAGTCCTGATTTCTTAGGAATAGAAATATAAACTTCTTTTCGGTCATAAATTTTTTATTTATACTACTCTGGTTTCTTAGGCTAATATTGATGTTGTGGTGCCTTGTTACGTGTTATTTTTGTGCTTGATATTTTATGTTGTTGCTCTTATAGGCAGTTCTTCTTGAACTTATTCTTAACGACGTCAGAAAACCAGTCTTTCTTAAAAATCAACCTCGCTTCGTCGGCAAGTCTTTGGCTTGTTGTGTTGAATTTGGTTTCTCACCAAATATCCATTATCTTTTTCCTATAACCTCTTTGTGCAGGATTGCTTTTAAAATAACAAGGAATTACATTTCTATTTGTTTCTCTAGTTCACTTTTTTATTTCTATCAGATGCATTGTTGCTTTGGTCTTTTTGTACGTGATAGAACAACCAACACTCGCATGATGCTGGCCGGTCCCTCTTGTGGGCTATTAGGGGAGCACTTGCCGATCATGACACTCAGGTCTGTGATTAGCGTCTAATGATTAGGTTTGGTTTAATTTCTTTGTTTTAATGGTATATCAACCTTCATGCGTTATTTAATGCCAAAATCATTATTGTTGAAGAACAGCAGTTCTACTTTTACTTAGATTTATTATTTATATCGTTATTACTGCTGCTGCTGCTGCTACTCTTGCTGTAATTATTGCCTTACGAGGGTAACATGAATGTTGCAGCGAATTATTTGTTACGAATTCGTAAGATATATAGCATTATTGCAAAGGAATTTTTCTGTTACTGTGATAAAAACAAATAGAAAGTGGCTGGGTTTAAATAGACATCGTCTTTTTATGCATTACTTTTGTTAATAAGTAATAGTTTACAAAGGGAATATTGCGTGAGTATTAATTTTTATCTGTCTACAATATATGTCAATGTGTTCGTGTTCTTTTTAAATACTTACTTGGGTGTGAGTCTGGAAATTCCTTTGAAGGAACGACTTCTTTATCGTTGTGAAATGTTGGGATTGATACTTTTGGTTCGTCTGTCTTCAGGGACTGCTGGACTGTTATTGTGTTGTGTTTGGAATTTTGAATACTACCTTTTGGCGGAAACGAGGATAAGTACTTTCCGGTAAGTATAATATACATAAGTCTTTTTTATTTTTATATTTGGCGACACTTGTGGATTGGGGATCGTTGCAACTATCCGTTTTGATTGATTGCTTATTGCAATTATTTGTTGAATTTATTTTATTAAGGTAAGTTTTAATATTTTACTGCCAATGTCGCTTTGTTATTATGAAAGCTAATATTTAATTTTTTTCTTCATTTTTATTCATATTTGTGTGTGTGGGGGGGAGCAGACTCACTTTCGAGAATATTTATTGATCAAGACAACATAGAGTTAGCAGGAGTACTTATTTTAATAATACCATCTCACTCAATATTTTATTGACTAATTACCCTTCAGGTCTCATGATTTCGACTCCAGCTATGACAGAAAATGAATAAATAATATACAAAATAAAGTAGAACCCCCGCAAAAAAGGGGTATTACTTTCGAATTAACTTCATATGCGTCCGAAACCCCAAAAAGAGCAACAAAGAAAGGAAATTCATTCGTAAGATTAAATCTGCATGTATGCAAGCTCAACTGCGTGAATAAAATGCTATTGATTCCACTTCCTTTATTGAGAACCAGTGAGCATGCGTGAGCGCATGTGTATGGACGAGTAGGCGTATTTGAAAATGTTTTTTTTTTTTTTTTTTACTTTATGAATTTGTTGTATACATTACTGAATACTAATGCCAATGGCGCTGGCAGCAGTAACGAAATGATAAATCCATTTCTAAGAAGTATTTTTGTTTGGTATGAATAAGACCCGTTCAACAGTGAACTATGTGTTTACGAGGTGTTTACGATTGACAACTGGCTGATTGAACGATTTTATCAAAAAGCATTCATTAGGAAACGGCTAGAGTCTGCAAGGATCTCATAATTTATTAGCAGTTCAGAGGAGGATATTTTTTAGTATTTCTTCTTGATTAATTTTCACCCGCAACTGCATTACAAACAATTTTTGCTAGATGGGCGTGGTTATCCAAACAGAACACAGTGCCCTTTACAAGGACACTGTCCATAGCTTTAAGGGATTTTATTGGATGAATAGAGTTTCTTTTCCTTTTTCTTTGTTATGAATATCATTTAATGTCAATCATTTAGATATTTCAAATTTTTCCCCTGCTCAAAAATGCAAAGCCTTGTCGGTATTATTTTACATTGCTTTTAATATCATTTCTCCTCTCTGATATCTTCTTAGAAAGTGACTGAGCTGTGTTTGATCTTGCGCACATACTTCACAATATTTACAGTATCTGTTGTTACTAACTGGTCACTAATCTAACTTCTGAGCTGGTTCATCGTTGCTTAACTTGTTATTTATTAGACTTTGCTTTGTCTGGTGCACAGATTGGTTATAGTACTTACTGTCACTAAGTGGTCACCCATCTAAGTACTGAGCAGGCTAATCGTTGCTTAACTTGTTATTTACTAGACTTTGCTTTATCTGATGCACAGATTGCTTATAGTACTTACTGTCACTAAGTGGTCACCCATCTAAGTACTGAGCAGGCTAATCGTTGCTTAACTTGTTATTTACTAGACTTTGCTTTGTTTGGTGCACAGATTGGTTATAGTACTTTCTGTCACTAAGTAGTCACCCATCTAAATACTGAGCAGGCTAATCGTTGCTTAACTTGTTATTTACTAGACTTTGCTTTGTCTGGTGCACACATCTAAAGTTAATAACCGTACTTGCTGTTACAAAGTGGTCACTCATGTATGTACTGAACAGACTCGTTCTTGCTTAACTTCAGTAATCTGGTCGTATCTGGTGCTTTCAGCGTGATTTGACTACAAGTCACGTCTTTTTCTTTGTAAGAAGTTTTGAAAATTCTCTCCAACGTCATTTACATAGGATTGAACATATCAACGACGCTGACCTTTTCAAACTTAGGCTGAAGTTCATGCTTAAATCATTGGATCAGTCAAACAGAGATTCGTCTGTTAAGTACACATTTACATTCAGTTATAATTCACAAGGATTGAGTGAGTCAAAAGTTATGGAATGTTTTGATAACGAGCGACGCAATTCGTCAGCTCTGGATAGTTTTTCGAGATCATGAAAGTAACCAAACAAACTAAATTGGGAGAAGCCGAGCTCGCCTGATACTCTCCTTGTACTACTCATCGGATTGGCCTCTATGGCTTGGAGCACAGCTTTGGAATACACTGTTTTATGCCTGTCTTTACATTGCTTGATCGTCGAGCTTCTTTCAATATGAGCGAACTGAGGCTTCACCTTTCGCACAACAAATGGTTTTGGTTGCTTCCGCGGCGTTACGGTCCAGTTCGAATCTGTAAAGGATAATTTCTCGAATTAGTGTACACTCCACGTTCATCTGTGTGGCTGTGTGAAGTAATGCACAACGTGTCAGTGCACCAACTATTGTTCTACTATCAACCACAGCGGGTACCTTCTTAAGGCTTAACCTGCAGCATTTATAGCAATAAATTAATGTGTCAAGTGCTCATTTTTTTTTAATCCCGATAATCCCTCCTTTATCGTAAACAAGTCAAAGCAAGAACCGACACGAAAGGGATAAGCATTTCTAAATCATTCTTTTCTATTTGACTGATTTGACTGCAATTATCTCAAACTGGAAAAAGATTGCAAATCTTTAAAAATCATTACCTTTCCAAGTTCACCTTATGAGAGAATTGAAGATACTTTCTCATTCAAACGAGTGATGTGACATTTTTTTAAGTAGAAGTTTCTAGTTATTGCGGACTTTTTTTCCTCATCTTGGTAGTTTTTTGTTTTTTTTGTGTTGTTTCTTCTTTCACTACGTTTCGGCCAAATTTCACCTCTGGCCTTCTTCAGGTGATTTACCGCGACCTCGGATAGGAATGCTGAGTCTTGTAACCGTATCCCCAGTAATTACTGCCTTCCATAGTTGTTCTCTATCGCACCACGTTTTTGACCAAGTAAACCTCTGGCCGGCTTGGGTAGGATTTGAAACCGCTATCTTCTGACAATGCCCACCTGGAACCGCAGAGACTCAACGCCTCTATCCACTGCGCCACGGACCCCTTCGGTAAATCACCTGAAGAAGGCCAGAGGTGAAATTTGGCCGAAACGTAGTGAAAGAAGAAGAAAAAAAACCTACCAAGATGAGGAAAAAAAGGCCGCAGTAAATAAAAATTAAGTCTCAGATTAAGAAACCTCATCTCAAAATGATTCCAATTAAAGACAAGTAGAAGTTTCTAGTTTATGGTTATATTTATCAATCTGTTTTATTCAAATGGAAAATGATAAATGAATTGATGAATTTATCAACCTCTTCACCAAGAGCAGGATATGACTCAAGACCAATCTTTAAGCGGAGATGGTTTGCCTTCTCCTAGACTGGTTGCCTTACCAAGGTTAAAGACCCGAATAGCCATAACTGCAGGAAGAATATATGGATTCATATCTTTTTAAAGAGCCTAAGCACGAAGTGAAATGCAAACAGCTTCGACCATGATTTGAACTCGAGACGCTGATTCTATTTCTTATAACGATAAACGATAAACAAAGGACGCCTCTGTAAACTAATATTATAGAATACGTTTGAAATAATAAGATTAGACTTACCCGAAAATGCCCGATCATAAAAGTAAATAGCTGGACTAAAGTTAAAAATTACATTAAAAACAAATTTTTGAAATGCGA
The DNA here is from genome assembly GCA_963585895.1 of Sepioteuthis lessoniana. Classification (NCBI taxonomy): domain Eukaryota; kingdom Metazoa; phylum Mollusca; class Cephalopoda; order Myopsida; family Loliginidae; genus Sepioteuthis; species Sepioteuthis lessoniana. Next base: position 88,869,991 of record OY757925.1, read on the forward strand.
AGGTAGAATCTTATCGATTGTATTGGCTGTTTTTGTTGGTGTGTGCATGTTCGTATTTGGTTTGTTTGTATATATATATATATATATATATATATATATGTGTGTGTGTGTGTGTGTGTGTGTTGCACTTGTGATACGCTTAAATGTTCTTAGAAAAATATAATGTTACCCCACCGACAGGAGTATTGGTCATAAACCACTCCTAAGTCTCATAAAGCCATAATATACTACTACTGAAAAATGTCAGATATTACAATAAATAAATGTTGGACTCAAATCACAGATTTGAGTGATATGATCGGCAGATGTTCCATTGATAGCCACCATGGGAGAAGCAGGTATGCTGCCCTTTCAAATTCCACATTTCCGTGAACGGCTATGAATATTCGTTCAAGATCATAAGAACTGAAAATATTAGAAGATTATTGTGAGCGTAGAGCACTATAGATTTTAGAAGAATACAATTATTCGATGATTACTTGCTACTTGCAGTTAGAAATTGTAATTAATAATGACCATAAGTTTATTAGAGCAGACAAGAGCATAAACCTAAAGGAATTGAGAAAATATCGATGCTTTCTTTGGGAGAAACGGAAATTGTGAACTGTGATTTATTATAACAGCAGTGAGAACGATCTCAAAGTGCCTTGCAGAGACGTTGGAATTATTCCAGATCCAGGAGGAACTGAAATGGCACAAACCACTTTAAAGTCGGTGAGAATATATGGGAGAAAACAGCAGAACTGAAATGTTATCTGATTCCCGATCATGACGGCCATATTTATTTTGAGTAGAAACAATATACGCTGGATGTTCAGAAAGTATTAATATTGATACAGACAGACATGAATAATGAATGAAATATTAAGTTTCTTCAAAATATTACCCTTAGCATTTAACACATTTATTCCAGCAAGTTTTCCATTGGTCGAAGCACTTCTTTTGATAGTGTGTGAAACTACACTGTCGTGTTTCATTTACAGTTGTCTATGTCTTCAAATCTCAATACTGAGACGAATTTTCTATTAAAGAAACAAAAAACATACTGAACTAGGTCTGATGAGTACGGAAAACGTTGCACTTGCACAATCTTGAGTTTCGCAAAAGAATTGCTGATTAAATGGTATCGAAACTGATCATAAAAATATCGAGAATTCAAACTGATTAAATAGCAATCTAGACGTCTATACATCATTCCTTTATTGTATAAGTTACTCAGCTGTACACCTGTTTTCATTTAAATCTTAAATTTTAGAACTTAAAAGATGTTAAGATTCAGTTTTGATTCTTTTTTTCATATCCCGAATACTTTATTTACACTGATATACTTTCCTTTACAAGAATCAAAGAAATTATTGATCAAGTCACATACAACGAATGAAATGTAATGATTCGATGACTCATGACTTCTTGTGACTATTTTGCATCGACAGAACCACCTAGTAAAAATATAACGGTGGCTTTGGGTTTTTTAAAATAAAATTTGACACAGTGTACTGTTGATACTATATATATATTTACCAACCCCTCAGGTCGGGCAGGATATGACACAAGGTCAATTTTCAAGCAGAGTTTAACAGGTTTGAATTCAGAGTTTTCCTTCACCTAGACTTGTTGCCGCACCAAGGCTGAAGAACTCAGTCTGCCCTACTATTTACCCATAGCTGGAGGGAGAATAATTGGATTCATACCTTTCCCAAGGGTATTAGTGCTATGTGAAATGCAATCAGTCTCGTCCAGGATTTGAACTCGTGTCGCCGTGTTCATTTCCTACGACGATAACCATTACACCACGGGCACCTTTATAGTGCAAATGAAATTCGAACTCGCTTACTAAAATGTCACAGTCTTGCACGTTAACCAATACGCTGCAAACACTTCCCCCCAAAGAAAGACTGATTATAACTGGTAGTAACATTAGCAACAACAGAAATAAATTTAAAAAAACCCAGTAAAACATCCATGAAAGAATTAGAAAATAAAAATGTAAAGAGAAAACAACTGTAGAGATACTTCAAGCGACAAACTAGGCGTTTAAGATGATCCGAAATATCTATGAAATGGAAATCAGAAGAGAGAAATTAAATAAACCAATAGCAACACCGTATTTTTAATCATCGAATTCTTTATATAAGGAAATTCATTTCCTCCAAAATAGAAGCATCAACATCATCATGGATCGTCGTCTAGTAATTTCAATAGAGTGTTAATCAAAACGTTTTCAAAAGTCGGTAAACGAAATATCCTTTGCTGCCAGCCACACTTCCCCTTCAACCAATGGATCAGCGTATTTTGGTGTTTTGGCTTTTGGAAATATTTTTTCTTCTTCATTATCACTTCATGAACCATCAGATTTTCTGGAGGCGATTAACAATTGATATGTTTATATTTATTTCCCAAAATCACGCGTACACAAACAAACAAATGAATACTACCTTCGCCATTTTGTTTTTAAATCAACAGATGTCGCGCTTGTCACTCGCAAGCATTTTCCGGTGCCTGTCTGTTTGACGTCAACTAATCAAAAATAAATCTTTGTCTTCTCACCGTAAACTAATTTTCCTGCCGCATTTAACATGAAACTTCAAACCAAATGAAAGGACATTTGGAAAACAAAAAAAAAACAAAAAAATAATAAATAAAACAACAATCAAACGAAAGTGACAAATCATTGACGGAGCTCGCAAGATGCTGGGACATTTTTTTGTGTAGGAAACGTTTTTACCTGTCATATAGCTGCATACTGCATACATGTTTATCGACTTAATTAAAAATCAACTTTCGCTGACTGTATCACCGGCAAAGTGGTGAGAACTCCCACCAAAAGAGGTTTTCTGGCTATGATAACAAACTACATCTAATGGTAAAGCTTAAGTTCTGGATGTCTATGTAGTGTTGAGTACCCCTTCATTGCCATTACTCTCAGATCCACTCTGACCGGGGTGATAATACCTGAAAGTGTCCCATTTTAGGGTCCGTTTAAAAAATTATATACATTTAAAAGTACCGTGTGGAAAATACCCTCTTAAGAAGCGAATATGCCAAAAATGTAAATATTATTACCCGATGAACACAACTCTCTCGGTATAAAATAACCTTAGACGTGTTGACACGCAATCAAAATTAATCAGTCAATAAATCAATCAACCAACATACCTGTAAAGTAAGTAAAGTTGGCGACGTTAGTCGAGGGTGACCCAAAGGCTCCCTTTTCGATAGTTACTACACCAAGGTGTAGGGGAGGGCGCTACTCATATCCCTGGATTGATCCACTTTACTCTTGATCTGTACCTTATAATGCTGTGTTAAACAAGGAGGCATCAAGTACCATTTTTTGAGTCTTTGGTATGACTCGACCTGGGATTGAACCCAGGTCTCCCGGGCCATTGGCGAACACTCTAACCATCATGCCAATAATAATAAAAATACTCAGTTGAATAGAAATTCTGTGAGACAAACTGGATGTTTTCACACATGTTCAAGATCAACCGTAATCAGATTATTTCAATTTGTATTCATCATCATCATCATCAAGGCGTGCCGACAGCGGGGATTCCTTTACCTCTCTCTCACCATCTATTCCTATGAGCTGTCACCCTTGATAAGTCCTCAAGACGGAATCTAGTGTTGGCATAGAGTTGATGAATATAAGTTTTTGCTGGTTGGCCCACACTGGTGTGTCCATATTTAGGAGTCCAAAGAAGAATATTGCTTCTGAGTTTGTCCTTACTTCTCTAGCAATGTCCAGGATGTTTTGCTCGTCTTACTTGGATGGCTTGTGTGATGGGAAGTAAGTGGCCGTACAGTTGCAGTTTTTAGGGTGCTGCTTCCAGGATTTTTCAATACAGCACTCAGCATTCAAGCGTGCAACCCAACAATAATACTAACACAGCTCCATTTTTGAAGAATTCCCATTTCATTTTATCAGAGAGACCAGATTTCCATATGCGCGTGTTGAAATTGCTTTCAGTAGATGAGATATTGCTACCGAGGTATATGAACTGGTCTGCTAATTTCAGACTCTACATGATCTCAGACAAAATAAAGTTCATGTGTTTTAATAGATCAGGGTTACCAACCTGAAAAAAAAAAACACTTATGACTTCTTTAACCTTGCAATGTGATCAAGTTAATTCTCATTCTTTTTATTTCTTAAACAGTTTGTTGGCTATGTTAAAGTAGCGAACGATATAATGTTATAAGAGGATAAATTTTCTCTTTATTTTCCAATGCAGTTATTTCACATTTGTGCATTATGAAGCAATCGTGATGTCAAAGTATCTTTGACATTGTTAATTTCTTCTCGGAACATGAAAAACAGGTTTTAGAAAAGAAGTCAGATGTTCGATCGATATTTTTAAATCAAGCAACCTTACACCACATCAGTAAAAAAAAACAAAAAACAAAATCGTGACACAGGCACGACTTTTGATATTTATATCCTGTGAGGATCGGAGATTTTATAAGTAGCAGATTACTTAAACTGTCTCTTTCAATCGTGGTAATGTGTCATGTCGACCTGGAGAGGATTAAGATCTTCCAGGCCGTTTTCACATTACCTCCAGCGGATGGATTTTGACAGGAGTCTGGGTGGCTGTAAGTCTCTAGCGAATTGCAGAACTCTCCTAAGTATTCAAGCAAAATTTAGCAGTGCAGTCATCTAGATTGTTCCGATTGTTCCTCTGATCACTAGTTCATCCAGTTTCTTTGCCAGGTTTTCGGATATTGTTCCTAGTGATCCAACAATGATTAGTATCACTGTCACATTCATATACCATAAACCTTTTAGCACTCGACAAGGTCCAGGTATTTATCCAGTAATTTTTGTTTTGCTTTTCCTTCCTTTTACTCAGTGATCTGTTGAAACAGCGAAGTTGACTAATTGACAAGTTCTTTTCTTTTTATAAACTAAAATCAAATCTGGTCTTCTGACTGGGATTCGGTTATCGTTTGTATCTTAAAATCCCTGAGAATTTTGTGAATCTCGTTCAGGTTCTGGTTTGTATATACATCATTTGTCTATAAGGTCAAAGTTTGTCTATAATGTCACAAGTCCAAAAAGATTTCGTTCTAACCGAGTCATGTCAACTCTTGTTCTCCTTTTGCCCCTGTTTGCTACACTTGCATATGAATTATTACTTCATCTCTGGCTCTCTCTGTCTCTCTCTACACACAGCCTACATAAACTATTTTCCCGAATCTTATTTATTCTAATTCTTATGGTAATTTTTTCGATTGCTACTGAAGGTGATTCAGTTTCTCTGTTCCGGTTTCCTCTACGCAGCCATATTCAGGTAATTTCATTTATCTTCTGAAATGTCGTTACAGTTTTTTTTTTCTTCAGATTTCTGTTTACTCGATTTAATAATTTCCATTTTTTTGCCCTTGTGTTATTTTCTATTGCTGCGGTTATTTGGTGCTATAATTATCTCCCTTTGTTTTCTTTGTATTTTCTTCATGTCCCTGAGTTGCCATATCCTCACAAATCTCACTGCTAGTTTGTCTTCTTTTCGTTCTTTTCTTGTAACAATGAGTTGACGTCATCTCTTGGGTCTATCGACATCAATTTTCTCATGCTCTGGACCATGTTTTTCAGCTCCTGACTTGGCCAGTTTAAAAAGGATACGGAGTGCCTTACAAAGGACATTATGGTTTTTTTCCCGCTGTATCGTTTGGTTTCGAGCAGTTTTTGTTTTCGAGGTTTTCATTTTTGACTTTTTTTAAATTTCTGATTGCTAAATCGTGACAGTTTCTAAAATATCCTCAGATATTTGTCGTTTTTTTTCCTCCGTATATTTTGATGTTTCTTGAATCGGTATACCAATTCCTTCTGTTGTTTTACGTTTTCCTATGTTGATTGCAAGATTTGTGCCTTTTTCTATTTCTAATTTCATCTCTATGTCTTGCCTCGAGATTCCAGCCGTTTCTATTTGTGTTTTCAGTTCGTTTTTACTTCTGGCAAAAAATTTGACATCATCCATGTACATGAGAATGGTTTATTTTTCCTGTGTTCCAGTAAATTGAAACCCCCTTTAACAATTTTTAGGGTATCATTTATATTGCCATGACGAATAGTAAAGGGGAAAAAGATTCACCCAAGAAAATCTTTGTATTTTTTTTCTCTTGTTCATTGTCTTGAAGCTGTTCCACTCGCCAGTTGATTACTTGCACGGAGAAATTGAATATTTCTAGACATAACAAAACATAGGTTTGTAGAGTCATGTATACACCTTCCTCGGCATTTTTTTTCCTTTTTCCTTTTACTTCACTCTTTGTTAGTGTCAATCGATGTATAATAGATCATTCGTGTTATCAGTTTCATTTCTTTCCCCATCATTGGGTGTTGGAAGGTGTCACAAATTAAACCGCTATGCACGAATTACATTCATGAAAAGGTTCCAGTTCATCCACAAATGATTGTTATCAAATTCCGTGTTAATAAAGATTGTTCAATCCTGATCAGTATTAAAATCGGAAAGATATCTGATATAGATACGCCGAATGAAGAATATGAAAAATTTGTTATCACCCATATAGAAGCAGCAGCGGAGTGCCTATCAGTCCCATCGGAATCACTAGTAGTTAGGAAAAACGTGAGATAGCATAAAAGAAGCATACTTACTCAAAAAAAAAAAAAGCAAAAGAAAAAAAAAAGAAAAAAGACAGCCGACAAATGGCAACGCGCAGAAACTTAAGAAATACCAAAGAGAACTAATCATCACATACCAAAATGAACGATTAGAATACATTCATGGCTTAATCGATAAAATTAGAAATTCGGTTGAAGATAGAAAATCACGAATAACTTGGCAGACAATAAATAAGAGTGGAAGGAAGAGTATCTTAAGAACAAAACTTAAAATTACCAGCCAGGAAGAAAGATTTTACAAGTGGAAAAAAAAACATTTCAAGGACCTCGTCGGAAACCGTCCTGAAATCATTGACGGACACTCTTTTATAACGATAGGGGCGGCAAGACGAAAAGTTAGAAGCACTTCCCACCTCTTGACTAGTATAGGGTGGACCTTCACATTTCATTAAAATCTTTTAAGAGATATCTCCTATAATTTCCAAAAGAATTATTCACATTTGATAAAAGAATGGCGGAACTTTTGCTGTACGGACGGACAGACATTTGGTGATTTTTAATAAGAGAATGAATTATCAAATTCATTGATGATGATTTTCCGGTTCTAATTTTTAGAAAATTCTAAATAAGTAAAATCTAAACTTTGAAATCTCCAAATTAGAACAGAATGCTACATACTAGAATTTCATGTTCTTAAGTCAAGTCAAACCAAAATGATTTAAAAGAATAAAATAGTTTTCTTCCATTTTTTTTTTCAAGAATGTGCTTCTTTAGTAAATCGGTATTCTTTAAATTATGTATCGGAAAGGGTTATTATAGGGAAATACCATCCGTATATTTGATTCTATTTTAGATGATTGTCCATTTTAAATAAATCTGTTAGATTACATTTTTGGTATAAGCCCTAAACAGCTTCTTGTTTAAAAACTGTGACAATTTGACTTTGCATTCTGGGAAAAATAAATTTTTAACTGCTATGATATATCAGCCATCTAATTTGATATTTGTCAAATGGAAAGAACTATCTCAAGGAGTGTCAATGTTTGATACTGAATAGATACTAACCAATTTGGGAGAAGTCTCCGTGACATAGTGGCTAAACAGCTGGACAGTGACATCGTGGTTGACGAGTATGAATTCCAGCCTCGCTATTACGTTCACTTTCTAGTTTGCTACCAAAATCTAGTGTGTCTGAATATCAGCCACCAACCTGCTTGTCAGTAGAGGTCCAGCAGTCAAGAAGAACAGACCTAAGATGCTTCCCTTCTACTCCAGCTGCTGAATACAAAATACGTCTCGAATTTCATAACGATATCTTCAAAGGAATTCGAGAGAGAGTCGCAGTGCCGTGGTGGCTAATGGACTCAATTGCAGCCTCCAAGAAAACGAATTCAAACTCTACTTGTTCTATTAGCTTCACTTTCGGACTTATACGATTAAATCTTTGGTTATTGGTGAGTGTTACATCTTTCGTGATGGCTGAGTGTTACATTTTTCGTGATGGGTGAGTGTTACATATTTTTATGGGTGACTGTAGCACTTTTAAAAGTTTTTAAAATAACTTTTTGAAACTGTCTATTTATTCCGTAGCCACCTTGTAATAAAAAGTGTCCCGTCGGCGGGGCTTAGAATACACTGTTTATCTCCCCTTGTAAGAGGTAAGACGTCCTCCAAAAAAAAAAAAGGAAAAGAGATGTCCTGCGCATGACACTATACTACATCTGAAAATCTTGCGAGTCGAGTGTATCACTTCATTACCATCATTCCAAGGCTCACTTTAGTGGTTCAGGGTCCTATCTATGGGTCAAATAATTCCAAGTCTCACTTTGGTGGCTGTTAGCGTGTTATCTATGGGTCAAATAAATTTGTTTAAAATTAACTCATATTCGATATAAATAAGTGAAAAAAAGTAAAGTTGGTGACTACCAAGGGTGACCCGAAGGCTCCTTTTTCAATAGCTACTACACCGAGGTGTAGAGGAGAGCGCTATTCCTTTCCCGTGATTGCTCCACTTCACCCTTAATAGTACCTTATAATGTACCATTTCTGAATCTTTGATATGACTTGACCTAGGATTGAACCCCGGTCTCCCGGGCCACTGGTAAACACTGTAAATTATTTATATTAGATAGGAATACTTTATATCATATAACTTTAAATTATCTGAATTAAAAATAGTTACTTGAAACCATATCACTGTGTAAACAAATGATTTTTATTAAATTTGGAATAATTACTTGAAACAATATAATTATTGACAATAGAATGGAATACTTGAAACCATACAACTGTGTGCAATTTTTTTGTATTTGATAGGAATACTTGAAACCATATAACTGTGTGCAAATTATTTGTATTTGATAGGAATACTTGATATATAACTGTGAGCAAAACCTCTTTAGAAACAACTACAGACAAAATGCAAATATAAACGTACAATATTCGCATTTCCACAATATTTAGACATAAGATAAACCCAGACGGGGTGACATGCCATTAAAATCAATCACTCTAAGCATAAAGCAACCAAAATTTGGTTGGTTTTATGCTATAAGAATCATTATAGGTTATATAATGCCAAATCCTATATATAAATATATATTAGATATATATGATTTGTGAACACATTTTGTTGATAACATTTTTAAACGAGTCTTAGCTTTTTTTTTTGTATACAGTTAAGCAGTTTCAAGTATTTCTTTCTAACTTGAATAATTCTGTTTAACATTAATCCTTTGTTTGCTGACAACGAAGTGGTTCCAAGTATTGCTATTTAACACTAATTATTCAATTCAACACGATTCATTTGCAGACATTCAAATGGTTACAAGTATTGCTATGCATCACTAACAATTCAACTAAACATCAGTCATTTACTTACTCTCAGTTGATCAAACAGATCTATTTCTAGTTATTAAATCAAACAACTTATTTGTTTACACACTGTTTAAATGTTAAACAGTTCTTTTTGACTCATAGATAGGACCCTATCTATGAGTCATGATCAGAGTGGATCTGGGAGCAATGACAATGAAGGAGGTACACGACATTCCTCAAAACTCCAGGACAAGAGCCTCACTATCCGATGGTTTAGTGTCATATCCAAGATACGCTTTGGTGGGAGTCTTACTCGTCCACAGATACAGTCGGTGGGCTGGCAACTGGAAGTATGCAATGATTCATATAATCCTATTTACCAACCCCTCCGTTCGGGCAGGATATGACACAAGGTCAATTTTTAAGCGGAGTTTAACAGGTTTGAATTCAGAGTTTTCCTTCTCCTAGACTAGTCGCCTCACCAAGGCTGAAGAACCTAGTCTGTCCTACTATTTACCCATAGCTGGAGGGAGAATATTTGGATTCATACCTTTCCCAAGGGTATTAGTGCTATGTGAAATGCAATCAGTCTCGTCGAGGATTTGAACTCGTGTTGCCGTGTCCATATCCAGCGACGATAACCATTACACTACGGGCACCTCCGATGATTCATATAATAGCCAGGAGAGTGTTATATGAGACGTAACAACAAAGATGTTTGCTATCATTAGCAATTAGGTATCTGTTTGGTAGGGTGCATTTAAAGAGGAGAGTACGAATCTGAAGGACGTATCTCATATTGGATGTCTACGTTCATTAATGAAAGAAGAAAATATTGTATTTGTTAAAGTTTCGATTCAAGATGATAGCCGGCACAAACTTCCTAATATGACTGTAGAACATGATCTTCTGAGTTGGGGATCCATTTAATCAATCCATGAAAAACTGGGATATCGCCAAGTTTGTTCCCAAAGCAAATGTCTAACAAACCCAAGTTCAAACGTGTTGGCAGTTTCTTTTTCAACTTTTGGAACGGTATAAAGAGCTGTTTGAATTTCACGAGGCGCTGAGACCATTTGAAAAGGTAAGAATCCAACTATTTCCCCTCCAGCTATAAATGAATAGTAGGGAAAACTGGTCTCCTTTACCTTGGTATGGTAACCGGTCTAGGAGAAAGAATTCTCTGAATTCAAACCTGTTAGATTCTGTCTAAAATTGGCCATGTATCACGCCCTGATCGTGTATAAGTGTTGGATAAATACGTAAGGAAGTTTCTGGAGCCCAAGATCAAATATTGATAAGATTTTGATACATAATGTTATCTATGAGATAAGTCTGATTTTATGACCTGCTAATATAAATCATCATCGATTCTTCCCAAAACTTCAAAGTTTAACAGTCATTTGATGATAACTGTTGTAATTTTGTAAACAAATGATCCTGGATGCGAATAGATGAGATATCGAAAAAAGGTCTGCTGCCGGAAGAGAGAAAAGCTGATATAGTTCAAAATCTCGTCCGATAGACTTGGTGTAACAAGATAATCCTTGATTCAGCACCCCAGGCTGAAAACGACAGGTCACCAGACTCAATCGACCATTTAAGTAGTGGCGGGAGCTTGGCCGAGCAATGACACCTACACGAGATGGAAGTGAGTATTCTTTCGTGAATCCCAATAAAAGAATATGTAGCTCTCGATTCTTTCTCTTTTGGTGGCTGGGATTCGAAGACAACAAGAAAACATTTTAAAGAGACAGAGAATAGTCGTTTTCTACAAGAACGAAGAATATCCGGCTCGTTGTTCATTTCTACCGGCTTCTACAGCTTGAGCGATGAGAATAAAACAACCGAGGTCTTAATAATTGAGATGAGTTGTATTTTTATATTTCTACTCCCCCATCAGATGATTAGCCATCACTAATATATCAGTCGTCGGTGTCTATGTTACACTGTGTTTTGACATACAAATGGTGTGCTGCTCGTCGACTGTATACTGCATTGTCAGAAAGGTAACGGGTAACAAAGAGATTATTAAACACTAGCCAGACTGATGGAAGTTGTTCGCCGGGATGTTAACGTAAGGATGTCATCCCCTTGCACAACAAAGCCACCTTAAACACGTCTCATTTTCTGGGACAGATTCTGGTTTGTGCGTATAATATTTAGTAGTATGGTCAAATTTCAGTTTTTAACACGGTTTCCAGTAGATCACCTCCCCCACATTTTTTTGTACACCTTTTTCTCTAATTTGTTATATTCCTTTACTGTGTGTTTTATAGTTTCATCTCAATCCCCGGATAAGCTGCATTTTCTTTCTGTCGCATATCATCGACTTTCATTTTGATATAATTGGTCCTTTTGGCGTTACTTTGTGTTGCTATTAGAAGAGATTAAGTTTCATTCATGAGATTACTCTTTCATAGCCATGTTTACGTACAATCTCACCAACTTGAAAAATCTAAACAGTTGTTTTTCTTTCTATTTCTGCTTCCAAGTTTTCGTCGTTTTATTTTGGTCTATATCTATATCACTGCTGCTATTGGCTGCTATTGGCTGCTGTAGTTAATCTTGCTTTGTGGTTTTTAATGTAGTCCTCGAGTCCTCGTATTGATGAATTTACGCAAAACATCAGTGGTGGTGGCAGTGAATCGTCTTCCTCCTTTTCTTGTCCCATATAGTCTGATAATGTCCTCCCTCGGATGTAAAGCCTTGTGCATCGTCATCAATTGTCTTGTCCTTTCGTCCTTTTGTCTGAGTTCATCCCTTGTCCATTTTAAGAATGGCCAAGAATATCTTCGGGTGTTTAGTTTTTGATAAGACTTCTGTATAGCTTCGAGATTTCTGCTACGAGGTGCCTTCAATAAGTTTCCAGACTTTTTTGTACAGAAGAGGCCAGCACTCTTCAAATCGGGTCAGTGGCATTTCCACCAGGACAATGCACCAGTCCACAACTCCATCCTTGTCACAGACTATTTAACCAATTGGGTATCAAGACAGTTCGTCACCCTCCCTATAGTCCAGACCTTGCTCCCTGTGACTTTTGGTTATTCCCTAAGCTCAGAGGCTATCGTTATGAGACAATTGAGGAGATAAAAGAGGCTGTGACGAAGGTCATTGACACGCTCACTAAAGAGGACTTCCATGGGGCCTTTCAGAAGTTGTTGGAACGGTAGAACAAGTGCATTGCAGCCGGAGGAGATTACTTCGAAGGGGACTTGAGTTTCATGAGTGTACTACTAATAAAAGTGCCTATACGAAAAATTCTGGAAACTTATCGTATGCCCCTCGTATATAGTTTGGTTTTGTGTAGTTTTCTCCTTCTTCTGAATTACTCTTTCTTTATATTTTCTTTTATCTCAGCTTGTTTAATTTTGTTCTCTGCCAATATTCCTAAGTATTTTTAGTTTTTCTTTTCTCCATCGTTCCGATGCTTTCATAGGAAATGATGCAATTTCGTCGCCAAGGAAAGTTCTAGAAAAAACGGGTCAATTTTGGCGCAATTGTAAACCTAAAAAAAAATACTCACGCACATGTTCCAGAAAATTCAAGAATTTTCGGAAAAAAACAACTAAAAAAATTAAAACACTCGACCACATATTTTGACCAGTCGAGTGTAATAAAAATACGCACTCACTTTCCTCGTTAGGAATGGAGGTGCCCGTGGTGTAATGGTTATCGTCTTAGGAAATGGACACGGCGATACGAGTTCAAATCCTGGACGTGGCGGATTGTATTTCACTTAGCACTAATACCCTTGGGAGAGGGTTGAATCTAATTATCCTCCATGGGTAAATAGTAGGGCAGACTGTTTTCTTCTTCTTGAGGCAACTAGACTAGGAGAAGGAAATCCCTGAATTCAAACCTGTTAAACTCCGCTTAAAAATTGACCGTGTCATATCCTGCTCGAGCGGAGGGGTTGGGTAAATATGGTTAGGAATTTGCAGAGCTAACGCACATGTGCATGATTCACAAGTCAAAATATCGTCAAAGGCATTTGAGAACAATTCATTTGTTGCCAAGGCAAGACGAATACAATTCTGTCTCGAAGTCTTATAGCAACCTTTCGAGTTTGAACACTGGACGGCCCGTATCAAGTTAAGCCTTTCAACTCCACGTGTTGGCTGAAAATTCACTACTATCCACAGTGATTAAACACAGGAATAATTTCATTTCTTTGCTTTCAGATCTATCCAAGAATAAAAATTCCCTATCGATATGGTCATTCTATTTCTTCCATTGTTTTATCCCCACTGTTCTTATCAGCATGGCACATTTTTCGATACCAAATTCCATTCCAATATTCTGACTGTATATTCCTATCGTTTGTATCAGGGTCTCCAATTCATTTACATTTTTTGCAGATATGTTTATATCATCTATATACATAAAAGGATAATTTTTTTTGATTTTGTAAATTTGTAGCCTCTTGTGCTCTTGCAAAGTACTAACTGGTGTTTTTTGAATGAAACCAGAGTGACGTCAGGTTTCTTCAGATCTCGAAGATTCTTCAAAGTATTTCAGCTGATCTTAACAATGCTTTGGTTTGGATAGTCTAATTCTTCTGGGTCTTTTTAAATATTTATTAACTTAAGGCCTGGTCTTCTGGCTGGGATTAGGTGATCCGTTAGTATCTAAAAATTCCAGATAAATTTATGGGTTTCATTCTCTCGGATTTATTATTATTATTATTATTATACGCATTTGAGAGTTTTTCACATCAGCTTTAGCTGATGGTTTCTCAATGGAATTTGAGTGATAGCAAGTCTTCTTAAGTCACCAGGACTCTAAGTATTCTAGGTGATCTTATTAATGCTGTCGTTTGGATGGTCGCCACTCGTTCTTTTATTTGCAAGTCATTTAATCCCTTTGTCAATCCTTTGGTGACAGTACTGAGCGCGCCAATTACAATTGCTATCACTGTCACCGTCATGTTCTATAGTTTTTTCCATTCTCTAGCAAGGTCTTAGTACTTATATTTTTTTATCGAAGTGAATTTTTCAAACCAGTATCCATGTATGTCATTATAACCTACCGTTTTAGACTTGGTACTATTTTGAATGTTGCTCTGAGTGAGTCGAGGGGATTTTTCGCCTTCTGTGCTTGTTCGAATCCTTCTAACTCTTTTCCATGCTGCTTATCCATTCGGCTTTTCTGTTATGTTCTTTTCGTTCCCATATTTTGCTCCAAAATCGTTTTGCTTCCTTTGCATCTGGTTGTTGTTCTATCCCCATGCATTTTCTCTTACTTGCTGGTTAATTATTATTATTATTTTACTTCTTGCAAGTTTTTAATTATTATCATTCAATATTTTTTCATCTATTTTATATTTTTTATATTCCTTATTTTATATTTTTTATTTATTTCATTTTTTTTTATTATTGTATACCTACATTCATCGGCTCATTTGGAGCAAAATATGGGAACGAAAAGAACATAACAGAAAATACCAGGTCGTGTCATATCAAAGACTTTAAAAATGGTACTTGATACCTCCTTGCTTAACACTCAACATTATAAGGTACGGATCAAGGGTAAAGTGGAGCAATCCTGGAGTAGCACCCTCCCCCTACACCTCAGTGTAGTAGCTATTGAAAAAGGAGCCTTCTGGTCGCCTTTGACTGCAGTCGCTAATTTAACTAACATTCATTCAAGTTCACTGGGAAAAATATTGTAGTAATGTTTTTCTTTTTTGTGATTTGAATCAATTGGACCCTGAAATTTATCGGATTTTTTAATTTTTCGAAAAAAATTACATTTTCTTAGGGGGTTCACTTTCAAATTCTAATATAAAATAGAATGATTACCCATTTCCGGAATAAGAATAAAAAAAAACCCCAAGACGTAAAAAAAAAAAAAAGATTCCCCCTGTCAGTTTTTTTTGTAATCTTTTCCATCGTGAACTGTCCTTGCAATGGGTGATCATTCTACATTGATTGAAAATGTGAAAGAGAACCCCCATTATAAAATGTGAAATGATTATTTTTTGTTTATCTTTTTTCTTTTTTTTTTGAAAAAAAAAAAAAAATGCGGTGAGATTGAAGGTGTTAGTTCAAATACCACCCCCACCGCTAAAAAAGATTGTAGAAAAATTCAACTTGAACGGATTCACTCGTAGAATTTTACCATTTTTCAATAGTTTAAGACGGGTAGCTGCTTGGTTTAATGCTCGCATAAGCGAGAAACTGATAGTCACTAAACACCGTTGACTTTGTGCCGACGTTATCATTACTGAAATTTACATATGCTCTATCACTGATATTGAACACTTTTTATTTATAACTAACCCAAACTGCATCATTAATCTATATATATATATAGAGAGAGACAGACAGACAGAAATTAAATTCTTTTAAAACAATAGGAATAAATTAAGGACACACTTTTCACATGAGTTCTTCATTCATTGTGACAATAAATCAATAAGATTTCAATGTATTTGCACGTAGATTATTAATTGACATTTGTCAATCATATGCGCAGACGTTTTAATGCCAACCAGAACGCAATACAGTAACAATTATTTGAAATGCATTTGAAAGAAAAAGATCCTCAAATCGAGGCTAGAGTATTTTAAGACATCTCAGCGTTATCACCTAATTTTCCCTTGTGTTGTAATTTTCATTCTTTTTCTTTTTTCTTGGGCTCCTACATAGTCTTTGTACGATACCAACAGCGAATCTGGATGACTTTAAACTGATTTTAAAATTGATTACTAAATACATTATCCAATTACCATTATACAGTTTAGCTAATTAGTTCCAGGCTTGCTACAATATAATCAGTAACAATTGGATTTAGGTTGTCGCTAGTTAATTAATGTTTTCCTCTTTGTAAAATCAATAACAATTGATCTTCTTCACAAACACAAGAGGGCGCTAAATTTCAACGCAAGCGAACAATACAGTTACAACATTTAATAGGTCAGAAATATTTAAAAAAACAACAAAAACAACACGTCAAAAAATCATGGCATGTGATTAGTTGTTGCACTTCATCATTGGGGGTTTAGGTTGGTTTCTTTATATAATGGCATATAAACCCTCTCGGGTTATTTAATGTCAAAGCAATCTTTGTAGAACATTAACGGGAATGTTTAATCCATAGTTGGGAGGATAAGCGGGTGCATACCTTCCATCAAGGTATTAGTCCGAAACTGAATGTAATAGAATGATAGGATTTCGAACTCACTTCCTTCGAGGACACAATCAAGCACTTTATTCATTACACCACACGAACTAAACCCCCCCCCATCATTGGATGGTAAAAATGTTTCATGCTTTGCCCCGCAATTTCTGTTCAACATCTGCATAAAGTAAGTTAGTTAGCGACCGTTGTCGAGAGCGACCAGAAGGCTTCCTTTTAAATAGCGACTACACCGAGGTGTACTGGAGGGCGCTACACTTTTCTCTGGATTGCTCCACTTTACCCTTGATACGTACCTTATATCGCTGAGTGTTAAGCAATGAGGTATCAAGTACCATTTTTAAAGTCTTTGGTATGACTCGACCTAAGATTGAGCCCAGGTCCCCTGGACCATTGGCGAACACTCTACCCACTAGGTTATATATTCATGTATATACTTATCCAACCACTCCTCCATGGCCAGGATGCAAGACAAAGTCAATCCTCGATTTTTTTAAAAATCAGTTTTTTTTTCTCCTAGAGAACCAAGGTTAAAGAATCCAGTCTACTCTACTACTTGGGAGAGAGTGAGTCCCTGTGGTGTAGTCGCTAACATTCTCGATTCCGATATCGCAGTGAGCGAGTTCGATCTCCAGTCACATTATCATGTTCACTTTCGGACTAATGCCCTTTGGGAAAGCTATGGACACACTTATTTTTCCTACTCTGGGTTGAATAGCACCAACACTGTTCTTCTACAATGATGGCTTTGAAATCGAATTACCCACAAAGGTTGATATGCCATTAAATAAGGAAACTGAAGAAACTACTTGGAGGAGTCAAAAGTTTTGCAATATTCTGGCACTTGTTAGTTTGCAGTTCGTATAATACGTAATTGAAGTAGTTCAAGCCGTAGAACCTACCCGCACTAGTTGATAGTATCGTAGTCGTTTGTGCACTGACATGTGGTGCAATACTTCACTGCATGTGTGATCTGAAAACTGCACAGATCAATGTGAAACGTAGTCTAATTTAGGAACTAAAAGTTCAAACTGGGCCATAACATTGAGGAAGCGACCAAAAGCATTTGTTGTGCCAAGGGCAAGGGTGCATTACAGTGTCCAGATGATTGAAGAATTTTCGCTTGGACTGCAAGAAACTCGACAAACAAAGTCTGGTTGGCCTAAAACTGTGGATTTCAAGCCATCAAGGAAGTAGTACTCAAAGAGTATCAGGTGAGCTCAGCATCCCAGTGTCGTTCGTCATCTTCATTACCTCGGCGAAAGGATCTGAAAATGTGAACTTATGCCTCACATCACCAAAATATTGCCAAACTTTTGACTCCCCCGCAAGTATTTACCTCTATATTTGCTGGAAGAGAAGATGAATTTATACCATCTCCAAAAGAAACAAAAAATAGCCTCTGTCATGATTTTAACTCTGCACACCCACACCCACCCACCCGCACAGTGAAAATAGAGTATCTTTACTTCTCGGTGTTAAAAGAAATCCTTTGTGCATTCTAACTGAAATTGAAAGTTGCATCGCAACCATTATTATTAATGAATGCATTTACCCAACCCCTCCACTATGAATAGGATGCAACATCGGTTAGTTTTGAAGCGGAGTATAAACGGTTTGAATTTGGAGTTTTCGTTCTCTTTGACTGGTTGCCATAAGACAATTAAAGTGCTCAGTTTGCCCTACTATTTGGGAGAACAAACCGTTACGCCAAACGCTTTTTTCTATTCATGTATTAGTTGAACGAGGTAACCTTTGATTCATGGTCATGAAATTGTTAATTTGTTTAGTTTTAAACCAAGATTTGCTCTTAGAACTTTCATTAGGCTTGAATTTTAGTCTTGTTATTTACGTATTGTTTCAGGTATGAATCCAACTATTCTCACTCCGACAGTAAAGGAGACGGGATTCTTTAGCCTGGCTAAAGCGACTAACATAAGAGAAGGAAAACTTTGAAATGCGCTTAAAAATTGATCTTATGCCACATCCTGCTCGTTGCAGAGGAGTTTAGTTAATAGATAATCATACTAGATGCTTTTGCTTAAAATTTGACTCTCCTTGAATCCTGTAGGGAAACCCTCCTCCAAAAATGCAATGTCCTGGGTGTGATATTAAGCTACATTTGATGGTGAGGCTTTAATTCAGAAGGTCTTAAGACAGTGGAGCACCCCTTCACCACCATTATTCCCATGTCCACTCAGATTCTGAGTGTTAGTACATGTTAGGGTCCTATCTATGGGTCAAATAGATCTACTTAAAAAAAATTTTGTGATCGATGGGTTTGTGTACCAAACTAAAAACAACTACGAAAAAAATGTACAATGAACATAATTCCCTAACCTCTAGACATGAAATAACCCTAGACCGGTTGATAAGTCGTTAGAATTAATAAATTAATCATAAAATTTGATCTTTAATATTCGACACATACACAAGAAAATGGTATTTTTATGCTTAAATATTCAAATGAGATCTTTGTCTATTGTTTCATTTAAATCATATTAATAAAAAAAAACTGCACTTTAGTTTTTAAATGAAAATAAATTTATTAGTTATACAGACAAAAAGTAATATTGATTCATAGATGATGAAAGACAATAATTTAAGTAATCTAAATCATTTTCTGATTGGTAAGCTTGTATAAGTCGTTTCCTGATAACATATTCTATAACAATTTACGGTCTTGTAGTTTTATATGATAAATTATTCTCTTGGAACTCTTTATATTTAGAATATATTATTAAAACTATGTTTTTTTAAATTTCCTTTTTGTAATTTTACTTTTAAATTTCTGTTTCTTTTAATAAAGTATATTAAACTTAATGAAGTTAATCCTAATCTCTTTTTTTTTTTGATTAAAAGTAAAACAAGCCGAAATACAAAACTGTTAAGTGGAAATAGGATTTTTTTCAAATTCACTGAGGTTACACGCATTCACTTGTGGACAGTTAATTTCTTTTCAAGAGATGCAACACTTGGGTTACCAATTGGCACTTAAATGCGTTTTTTTTTCGTTGCAAACTTGCTTGTCGGACACAACACGCAAGTTTATTTATTAACCGGCACCGACACGATTCCTCATACCAAGGGCATTTCGAATGTGTCCATAATAACAAATTTAAAAAAATAAAGAAACTATTTTTTGTCAATTATGCAAGTTTTTCTGACTTATTCAAACTGGTAATTTTTCCCTGAAGTTTGAGTGACAACAAGTCTTCTCAGGTCTTCAGGACTCTTCTTAGTATCCTGGTTTATCTTAACAGTGCTGCAGTTTGGATAGTCTCGATTCTTCCGCTGATCAAAGATTCTTCCAGAATCTTTTCCCAGACCTCGAGGACCGTGCCAAGAGCTCTAACGACTGTCACGTTCCACAGCTTTTAATAACTCTCTGGTAAGGTCTAAGTTATTGTCTATCTTTTCACTTTCTTCCATTTTTGCTCTGTGGTCGGCTGAGATTAAAAATAATCTGACGAGGTAGCTGATGGAGATCTCAAAAGAGTGCCTTGCAGAATGTTTTGAAAAGTAGAAGGGACGCTGAAATAAGTTTCGGGGTACTTCCCGGACAGACACCACATTTAATAATAAATATCTTACAAAAGAGAATTTCTTCCAAGCACCATTTGGGTCAGTACTACTACATTGATGCACCACATGGACGCTGACAAAACGTACAGAGAAAAGGTTTGATGGAAGCTACCCAAGAATGCTACCAGCTATATTGTTGGTTATGTTTTTTTTTTTTTTTACGAATGCCCGTCTAGGGGTTAAGTAGGCTAAGAGAAACACACTCTAAGAAAAAGGAAGGACTGGCATTCCTAAAAAAACCCGTAACCAACTGAAAACCATTCAAACTACAAACACGAGTGAGTTCAAGTCTCCTTGAATACCCCATTAACTAGACCTCGTGCCATGCACGTTCTCTGGCGAAAGCATCGAGCTGGAAACATACACGTATGCAAGAACAAAATAAATAAATTATACAAAATACAAACCTCTTTGTGGACCTACTCATTTAGAATATATATATATATATATATATATATATATATATATATATATATATATATATATTACAATTGAATAGAAGGGATACGCATGTTTTATTTGTTTCCTTCGTAGGAACTGAACTCATTTTAAGAAATAGGCTCTTTCTTTTCCATTCGCCTAATTACTTGATCACACTGCTTGAGACTTTGAATATGCTGACTGTGTTTCCGACAGAGAAGTAAGACCTTCCAAAAGGGAGTATCCAAGATACTGAAGTATATTTTATGGCAAAGTGTCCGTGTATAATCGTTAGAAATGGACACAGTGACACAAGTTCAAATCCTGGAAGAGGCTGATTGCATTTAAAATATCACTAATAGCCTTAGGAAAGATATGCATCTATCTATAAATAAATAGTCGGCCAGACTAGCCTCTTCAGCCTTGCTTTCGCAACCAGTCTAGAAGAAGGAAAACTCTGAATTCAAACCTGTTAAACTCCGCTGAAAAAATTGACTTTGCGTCGCATCCTGTCCTAATGGAGGGGCTAGTAAATACATACATTTGATGGTGAGACTTCAGTTTTGGAGATCTTGGGAGTTTGGAGTACCCCTTCATTGCCATTACTCCCAAGTCGACTCTGATCTTATGAGATAGTACCTGTCAAGGTTCCATCTTGGGGTCAAAAAGATATGTTTAAAAATAATTCGCATTTGAAAGGACCATGTGCGAAAATAACCTCCTAAGACACATCTACACAAAAGCGTAAATATGATCGTACAATGAACCCGATTCCCGAACCTTTAGGCATAAAATAACCCTTGACGATGTGACATGCCGTAAAAATCGATCACACCATCTAATTACTTGACTTGTTTCAACTTGCTTCCCATCTTGTGTTTTCTCATTTACTTGTATCAATACAAGCATTTGCACAATGTGTTTAATTAGATTGAATATCTGTGCGTTTTCCTCTTTTATCTGAAATCGTAAAAAATATAATAAAAAATTCTTTTAAGCAACACTTTGAAAAAACTAAAATTTAAGAAATTCAGTGAAATGATTTTCTAAAGTGGTTAAAAGCAATGAAACTGAAAAAGATGATAGAAAATGCAAGTCAAAATCAAATTCCAATGGTTGACAATGCTTCATCTAAAAATAAATATTGTTATATTTTATTTGAAATCACTCTTCCTTTGATTTTTACCGTGATAATAATTTGTTTGATATGCTTCCTCGACCCTCTTCCCTTTTCTCATCAACCTTTGAAAAAATCTTAGCACAAAGCATATACAATATAAATGCAGTATCTATGTACAGATCAGATTCTATCTTATAATTTATCCAATTGTTCCTAAGAATGTTCTCTTAAATTCCTTTTATCATTTTTCTGAAGTTTAATCTAGTTTTATTTATTTATTTTTATTTTCTATTTTTATTTTTTATTTTTTTTTACATTATTGCTGTTTTTGATCTGATTAGGCAATTTGTTCCAAAAATATATCGCTTTATCAGCAAAACATCCAATTGGTTAGTAGACTTAGTTTTTGAAATCTGCCTTGACAGTAAATTTCTACTTTGAGGAGAAACATTTAACAAAATATCCATTATAATCAGAAATTCCGTTATTTTTCAAGTTTCAATTAGATTAAATCTCGTTCATCTTTCTAATTAAGTAGTCAATCTTAATTTCTCCAATTTCTCAGTGTAACTGTAATCGTTTTCTTTTTTTTATAAGTTTTGTCACTCTTCGTTGTATACCTTCCAGTCTCAATATTACTCTCCAATTTTCTTGTGTAGACACTGGTGTCCAGGCCTGATCAATATAGTCTACATGGGGTTTCATTTGGGTTTTATATATTCTTAAAACAACATTTGCCAAGAAATAAAAATTCTAACATCCAATTTCTCATCAAAGCCAAACCCTAGATGCCTTCTCTCATTTATTTTTTGTATTTCCTGATTGCTTAATCTATATCTTTGATATTATTGGATTCCATGTGTTGCACTTTACATTTTTCAACGTTAAATTCTAATTTGCAAGTATCTTCCCAATAGGACATTTCATTTAGATCCAACTGTTGATAATAATCTAACAAGTAATTTATCATCATCATCATCATCATCATCATCATCATCAAATATCTAATTGACCAGTCGGCTGGGGCTGTAGAATACACCGACTGCTTCTCTGCAGAGGAGTAAGACCCCCCAACGAGTGTCCTGGATATGACACTAAACAATCTGATGGTGAGGTTCCAGCAATACTGGAGCTTTGGGGAATGCGGAGTACCCCTTCATTGCCATCGCTCCCAGGTCCACTCTGGCCCGGAGTGGTAGCACCTGATAAGGGTCCAATCTATGGGTTAAATAGAACTAACCCGTGCTTCTTCCACTATACTGATTTTTGCATTTAAACTGCCTATTTATGCTAAACTGAATTGTTTAAAATAGAACTGTTTTGACATTGGAACTGCGTACTAGTGCTGAACTGAATTGCTCGAAATATAACTGTTTTTGACGTCTAAACTGTGTACTTATGCTGAACTGAATTATCTGAAATAAAACTATTTGACATTTAACTCTGTGTATTGCCCAGTCGCCTGGGGCTGTAGAATACAGTGACTGCACCTCTGCAGAGGGGTAAGACCCCCCTTAACGAGTGTCTTGGATATGACGCTAATCAATCTGATGGTGAGGTTCCAGCAGTGCTGGAGCTTTTGGGAATGCGGAGTACCCCTTCATTGCCATTGCTCCCAGGTCCACTCTGGCCCGGAGTGGTAGCACCTAATCGGGCCCTATCTATGGATTAAATAGAACTAACAGCATACTTATGCTAAACTGAATTGTTTGAGTAAACTGAATAGCTTGAAAAAGAAATGTTTTTGACAATTAAACCGTACTTACATTTAAACTGTGTGCTTATGCTTAACTGAATTATTTGAAATAGAACTGTTTTTTGACATTAAAACTGTATTTACACTTAGCTGAATTGTTACATATAACTGCTTGAATAGTTTGAAATGGAAATGTTTTTGACAATTAAACTGTGTACTTATGCTAAACGGAATTGTTTTAAATAGAACAGATTATTTACATAAAAATGGATTTGGCGTGAAATAACCTACAAAAGTTCATATGCCATAAAGCCCAACAAACCAAAATCTGATTTTATATCATTAGGTTGGTTGGCTGGTTGGTTGAATTTTATGACATATCAACCTTTGTAGGTTATTTAACGCCAAATCCATTTTTATGCAAATAGTTTTTTTTTCAAACAATTCAGTTTTTCATGAGTACACAGTTTAATTGTCAAAAACATTTCTATTTCAAGCTATTCAGTTTATTCAAACGGTTCTAATTCAGTTTTGTATAAGTATACATTTTGTTCACATGTAGTTAAATGTCAAAACAGTTCTATATTAAACAAATCAGTTTAGGGTAAGTAGAGTTTCAATGTCAAAGACAATTCAATTTCAAATAATTCAGTTTAGTATAAGCACGCATTTTACATGTAAGTAGAGTTTAATTGTCAAAAACATTTCTTTTTCAAGCTATTCAGTTTAGTCAAATAGCTCTAATTTAAACAATTCAGTTTAGCATAAGTATGCTGTTAGTTCTATTTAACTCATAGATAGGGCCCCATCAAGTGCTACCATTCCGGGTCAGAGTGGACCTGGGAGCAATGGCAATGAAGGGGTGCTCTGCATTCCCCAAAGCTCCAGCATCACTGGAACCTCACCATCAGATTGTTTAGTGTCATATCCAGGACACTCGTTGTGGGGGGTCTTACCCTTCTACAGAGAAGCAGCCTGTATAATCTACAGCTCCAGCCGACTGGGTAATACACTGAGTTAGATGTCAAAACAGTTTTTTTCAGATAATTCAGGTTAGTATAAGTACACAGTTTAGACGTCAAAACAGTTCTATTTTAAACAATTCAGTTTAGCATAAATACGCAGTTTAAATGCAAAAACAGTAAACTAAAGAGACAACGGTTTAGATAGGACCCTTATCAGGTGCTACTACTCCGGGCCAGTGTGGACCTGGGAGTGATGGCAATAAAGGAGTACTCCGCATTCTCCATTACTGGAACCTCGCCATCATATTGTTTAGTGTCATATCCAGGACACTCATTGGTGGGGTGGGGGTCTTGCCTCTTTGCAGAGAAGCAGTCGGTGTATTCTACAGCCTTCATATCATTAGGTAACTCCTTTATGATTATATAAACAACAAATGTCGCAATACAAATCCCGAAGGAACAAAGGAGAATGTACCGGTCGAATCATGTGATATTTTTTCTTTTGTTTTGTTTCAAGAGTAGAGTATGAAGCAAATTAGCATAACGTGTAACTAAAAAAAAGTCGCTTAATATTTCAGCAGAGGAGTCTTTCCAGTTCTCTGTTAAAAAGGTTAATGCTAAAAAAATATTATAAATAAAACATTCAAACATAAAACAAATAAGTGGATGTAAATTTGTAAAGTAAACTTCTAAAAATCATTTTTTTTTTTTAATCAAAGATATCACGATGGTATTACTTCTGGTAGAACATTGAACAATCAAAGCAGATATTATTAGATATTATTTATTTCCAAATTCGACAGTATTGAAACTTTGTAATAAGAAATAAAATTGCAACCAAAAATAAGATCGCATAAATATCAACGATTTACTTAATTTTGGATGGCTACCAATTCATACTTTTGCTTACAGAGTTTCAACTCTGTAGATTTTTGTGGGAAATAATACCTAATGATATCCGTTTTGATTGCATAAGGCTCCGCAAGAAATGATAAAAATCTGGTGTCTTTGTTTTTGATGAAAATTAAACGTTTTATCGAAAAACATTTACCTGTGCACTTATCAGTTGGTGATGCTGTAGCGGTCTTTTTGCTCAATAACAGCTTTTTTTTTTAAATCTAAAATATAAGAAAATGATGACTTAACTCTAATTCGAACCTTTAATCCTTTGCTCGTTTCAGCAAGCATTTACCATTGGCATATAAAAAGAAATATATAAAATAACTTAAAATAATAATATAAAATAATAATTTAGTAATAATCAAATAATAATCAAATAATATGTAGAATATTACTGCTTATTAAATTAGACTCAGAATGACACAACCCTGTTAGGTGGAGCCGACTGCATCGCTGCAGAGGGGTATGATCCGATCCCCGCCCAGATACGAGTGTCCTGGATATAATGCATCTGATGATAAGGCTCCAGTTCTTGAGCTTTGCAGGAATATGGAGTACCCCTTCATTAGCATTACTCCTAGGTCAACTCTCACCTGAAGTGGTTGTACCTATCTGGGTCCAATGTATGAATCAAATAGAACTTTTCAAACTTTTATTAGGGATTATTTATATCAAATAGAATTATTTGTATTAAATAACAATACTTCGAGCTATTTAACTGCGTGCAAACAAAAAAGCCCTGGCCTGTTTAATAATAATGTTACCTACAAACTATTCGCTTACAAATCAAACATATATATATATATAAAATTAATTCGTGAGTCAGGACTATCCTCCTACAGTTTCGCCTAAAACGGCTCCTCAGGGTACCTAATACGGTATTAGGTACCCTGAGGTGTCGTTTTAGACGAAACTGTAGTAGGATAGTCCCGACTTACGAATTAATTTTTGTAATTTTGCTCTACCTCGTATGGAGCACTCTTTGTAATTGTAGCATTGCAGCATTTTGCGGTGGGTTTTTGTTCTTTTGACCAACTGATTGCATATCTCTTGATTTCTTTCAATTTGTGTGACAAGGTTGGCCTTTTCCTTTTTTTTTTTTTTTTTCTCCCGATAACCTTTTTCTTTTTTCCCCGGGTAGTGATTCGAGATATATTTTTATCTTTGAATTCAGGCGTTTTTTTTTCTTTTTCTTTGTCACCGTAAATGCTAGTAGGTAGTAAATTAGTATATATATATATATATATATATGATTTGTAAGCGAATAGTTTGTAGGTAGCATTATTTATAAATATATCAGTAGGAACAGAATCGGGCATTGAATAACACAGAAAGGTTGATATGCCATAAAATACAATCAAGTAACCAATTGAATGATAGAATGAGAGGATTTTTTGTACATAACGATAACATTGCAAATGATCTGTTAGTGTTCAGTTGTTTGGACGTTAAAACCTGGTGCTCACTACTAGAAAATTGGTATGTTCCACAAAGTTTTTTGCTTCTAAAGCTTCTAGACACAATAGAGCTACGTTTCACAAAGACAAATATCCAACTATTGCATTATGGAGAATCTGTACATCACTGGTCGCCTATTTTGGTTTGGTGGCGGGGGCGTTGCTCCTGAATCATAGTTTGGCAGGAATAGCCAAGCAGAGCCCCGAAATACGGGTTTCCATACCAAGCTTAAAGAGCCTAGTCTGCCCTACTATTTATCCATAGATAGAGGGAGAATAGTTGGATTCGTACCTTCCTCTTGGTTATTACTGCTATGTGAAATACCAACTGTCTTGTTCAGGATTTGAACTCGAATAGCCGAGACCATATCGTACAGTGATACAATCTTTAGTATTGTTTGGTTGATCTTTACTAATGTAAAGAATTCAATCCTAACTCATGTTGATATGTTGATACATAGAGAGTTCAGTCCCAACAGATGTGACTTAAAATTTTGCATTGTTTCATGGAATTCACAAAGTTTTGCTTAATTTGGCTCGCAATATTGGCTGTTCCAAAGTGGTCACCCATTTAAATACTGGACTGGATTATTGCAGCTTATCAACGGGGATCTGGTGGGAACCGATGCTATCAGTGTGAAATGACCGTTAAATCTTGCCGTATTATTTTATGGGAAGTAAAAATAAATAAACAAATTAAAAAAAACCCGCTTCCTCTTACAAAAGACCCCAAAACTAACAAATAAACAATCCCATCCTAAAATAATCTCATCTGGAATAAATCGGGCTTTACCGATTTCTGATTAAGGACCTCTGCATATTTCTTATTTTTTGAGAGTAATTTTTTGTTTACTTTTATTTATTTACAACTGCTTCCTATATTGTCATTTCCCACAATGCAACTGAGCTAATTGACCCTCATGAGATTTTACACCGGAAATTGCTTTAGCTCAAAAGCTCAACACAGAGTTCTAGCTTCGTACTTCAATTCCGTGTATCAGCTTTTAAGATTCTTTCTTATCAACGAATCACAATACAAACCAATACAAAACGAAATAAAGAATTTCGAGCATTTCCTGAATTTCTTCAATTCTTCCTTTTGTGGGTGTAAATAAGTGGCCAGTTTTGGACCGGATATTTGCAACTTCCAATCATTGTGCCGGAATTCACTTATCTCAGTCTAAAGTGAATCGAGACTCTATAGTCATATGGAAAGAAGCCAAGGAATTTCTCCGGTAGCCATATTTGCAAGACTCGAAAAGTTGCTTGATTCATGTTGGCGTTGATGAAAATGATTGTCAAACGAAATGATGCGAGATTTACTTGTCAACTTAGACTTTCCTTGACTTTACTAGAACAAGATTTTGAGAGCTTAAAAAATAAGCCATGAAGTTTTCTTTAAAACCTTGTCATAATCATTACTATTAATCTATAGTAATGTATCATGAAGGATAAGAGAAAAGAGTTCATGGATTTCACTGATATTTCTACCACCCGAAACATCCAAACATCACAATCTCTCATATATATATATATATATATATATATATATATATATATATATAGAGAGAGAGAGAGAGAGATAGAGAGAGAAAGTGTGTGTGTGTGTGTGTTTCAAAAACACTTGATATTATCAGAGGGTGTTTCGGAAAATTGGTATCATTTTGTAATCTAAAAACTTGATTAATTCTTATTTAAATGACCTCAAATTTGAACGGCATGAGTAGAAACGACTCAAAATTCAACGTTTAATGTTTAAACTTCTTTCTTTTCTAATAAATCACAATTCTATCTCTGAGAACAAAACAAAAGAACAAAAATCATTAAACATAGAATTTCAATATGCGCATCTTTTGAACAACAATTTGTCAAGTTATTAGATTACGAAATGATGAGGGGATCCAGCGGTGAAGTGGCATACGTGCTGATCTGTGACATTGTAATAAGCGAGTTCGAACTCCAGTCATGCAGTTACGTTCATTTTTGGGCCCTTGGAAAAGGCATGAAACCCTTTATCCCTTTAGCTATGGGTTTGAATAGTACCACAACTGTTCTTCTTCAAGGATAGCTTTGTCCTTAAATAACCCGCTAAGGTTGATATGCCATAAAACAAAGAAACCAAAGCATACAAAATATTCTAATCATCCTATATATACATATATACATATACATATATATATATATATAATTGTATATATTTTAATCATCCTATATATACATACATATATATATATATATATATATATATAATTGTATATATCCCGAGTAATTTCTGCCTGACTTTTCATATGGTCGTAAGCCAAAACTTAATTCATTCTTATGTTGAAATCACTTTCAGTAGATGAGATATTGCAACCGACGTATATGAACTGGTCTACTTATTAATTGTCTAAATTTCTGAGACGAAGCTTGTTGATTTTTATCATTAAGGGTTTTCGGATTACTGTCTTCATCTTTATTGCTATTTTCACAACGTTTCGGTCGATATGTCTTCTGCGGGTGTTTGTCGAACTCGGGAACCTTCACGGAACTTAGAACTACGACCTTTATTGAATCCACGGGGTTCGCCTGTTCTGAAACCATTAGCCATGACTGGAAACCAGTGTTAAGTATTCCTGTATTGTTACTCGCCTGCAGTCAGGATTGAACCTGCAATCTCCAGATGATTGTCTCCATAGAAGCTATAAACGTTACGCTATGTGTCCTGCTGGACAGTACAGAGTGAATTTTTGGCACTTATAAACTTAATGTTCTTACTTGACTAGGATTACTACTATTTATGTATGATTTTTTACCTGTGCTCATATTCAGATTATTTTAGGAACTTGTGATTTAATGAAAATATGACACTATCTCACTTAAATCACATTAAACAGTGTTAATTCTCAAAATCTTTGATCTGTAGTTTTTGGTAAAACTTAAGATTGTGCGGGGTAAAACTCTCCATAATCACCAGATTAATTCTTGGCGTCTTTTTTGCTTGTTTTTGTTTTCTAAACGGAAAATCAGTCTCAAGCAAAAGATTTAAGAACGAAAAGAATATAATCAATAATACACCGACGAAGCATCAGACCCTATCAAAAGGGAAATTTCAGAGGTGCCTCGACTAATAGAAAACCTGTGGCATTTATATCTTTGTAAAAACAGTTTCATGTTCAATACTTTTTGAATACACAGTCCGATTTTTTACAAATGTCTTATATATATATATATATATATATATATATATATATATATATATATATATATATATATATATATATATATATATAAGGATTTGTATGTAGATAAAGAGAGAAAATCCAGAAGCTGAAGTTCCTAAGGAGGTTGGCTGTCAACATTAATTTACTTGCAGCAAATCCAAGCTGGCCACAAACTTATAACTGCTTTCCCTTGGATCTTGTTGAAATGATCAAAAGGGGGCACTGTTTCTGGGGTAGATGGGGCTCCAGTTTAATGACAAAGCTGTGGTGAAGTCAAACCCTCACGGAGAAGTTAATTCCCAAATCAAAATTACAGAAAAAAACTCTAGCATCAATCACCTGATTTGTAGGTTTCCTTTAACGAAAAATTCGAAGAGAAGAATTAAGAAATAAAACCTGCAGTTTGCATAGTCACCAATTATCTTGCCCTTCTTGTCTCTGGGCTGTAGTAATGTAGAGTCTAGGAATTGCATAAGTGTCGTCCAAGAGTATGTCACTATAATCCAACAGCGTACAGATGTTTTGTTACCTTATCACCTTACGCGTCGTGTATATTTTTAAAAGTTGAATTTGTTATGAATCAGGATGTTTGAGTAGAAATTTTCGGTGGTAAATACACCAATCATCAATCAAGATTTGGCCGTCATCATATAAATATATAAACATGTGTGTGTGTGTGTTTGTGTCTGTGTGAGTGTGTTTGTGTGTGTGTGTGTGTGTTTGTATGTGTGTGTGTGTGTGTGTGTGTGTGTGTGTGTGTTTAATTGCTTACTTGTATGTCAGTCTTGAATTCCTTGGATAGTTGTCGGTTTCTTTTTTTTTATTTCATATCAACATTTCTTGGTCATTTAATGCCAATGCTATTCTTGTTGAAGGACAGTAGGTCTGCTATTCAAACCACAGCTGGGGGGGATAAGGGGGCTCATATCTTTCCCGAGAGTATTAGTTCGAAAGTGAACATAATAACGCAACTGGGGCTCGAACTCGTTTACTAAAATGTTGCTGTCCAGCTCGTTAGCCACAACGCCTGGAGACTCCTTCAAATTATTTTGAGAATATCATCGCGAAATTCGGGACATATTGTGGGTTCAGCAGTTGAAGTAATAGAAAAATATCTAAGGTCTGTTTATCTTGACTACTAGACTTCAACTGACTAGCGAGGTGATAGCTGATATTCCGACACACTAAATGTTGGTGCCAAAATAGTTAAAAGTTATTTAGAAAAAAATTACAATCTTGTTTTTTTTTGTTATTTTTAATGTAGCTTAAATTTTGTGGCAGTGGATTCTTCTAAATATTTTCATAAATGGTTAAAGCTGAAATGAATTATAAATAAGCCAGAAAACAAAAAAAATAATAACAGGAGGTTAAGTTGAACAAGCGTTATCTGTTGATATATTATTTTGGCAATAAGTAATAATTTACTAAATATGTTTTTGTGTGGGTATCAATTTTATTGTACGTGTGCAGTGTACAAAAAGAATTTAGTCTTTTTTTAAATTGTTTTTGTGTATCAGTCCTAAATTCCTTTAAATATAAAACTTGATTATTGCAGTGAAATACGAAGCCGATATTTTTGGTTCAGAAGTATCTAAGGTTTGGGTCTGTACTCTTTGATTATTGGACTGCAACTGATTTGGGCAAGGGAATAATTAGTGCATTCGGACCCAATAGCTTTTGATGGTAAAATAATAAAAATATATTTTGGGAACTTGTAACATTTGTGGATATTTTACTACCTGCGCTACTCGCCGATATTGCCTCTAGGACTTTGAACACGACCTCGGAATCAACGGTTTTATGCCAGTCTGATCTTATCTGATCGTCGTGGCTCTGGTAACTGAGTGAAATTTCTTATCTTTCTGGTTACTATACTATGATCAAGCGCTCCTTCACATTTCACACAACGAATATTTTTGGCTACTTCTGCGGCATTATGACACAGTTCGAACTCGCAAAGTATAAGTTCCCGAAATAGATTACGTTGCAAGTTCATCTATACAACTTTCAAATCACACACGAAGTGAAGCAATACACAAGGAGACAGCGCACAAACAACCACGATACTACTAACAGCGGGGTGGTACCTACTGCGGCTTGAACTACTTCAAACATGTGATATTTGCCCCGCACATACTAACGCGTTCTAAGATATGGCAAAACTTTTGACAAACATTAAAATCTTAATATTTTATGAAATACTTCGGTTAGGGGCTGGAATACAAGCTTTTTGGGAATATGGATGCCTCACTATGGTTGGTTGTCAAACAATTGTCGTCAAATGTGATTGTGGTGACAAAGAGACATTTTATACTGCAGGGAAATATGGGTTAATTTAATGAATTCTAGTTGTTGTTAGTGATACTCTATATGATTTTGAAAGGCTTCAATTCCCAGCCTGGATATGTTTTTGCAATATCCATCATCATATCTCAAAGAGAAACATTGGATGTGGCAGAATTCCAGCAACAGAATGTCTACTTCTGATCTCAAGATCAATTTAAGTATCATTGCCTCAGGAATTTCGTTCACCAGATCATCTCTATGATTTCACGATAAGACAAAGAATGTTTGTCAACAAACATTGTTATGAAGATTTACATAAATTACTGTTTGACAGTTGTTTTTAACGAAAGTAGCACAACGGTATCATTAAATCAGGAGAAGCTCGAATTGTAATAATTTTCGTCGTTGGGAATGGACACGGTGACCAGAGTTCAAAACCTGGACGAGGCTGTTTGCACTTTCACTTAGCGCTAATATCTTGCAACAGGCAAAAAGTGGGCTACAAAAGGAAAACCGGTTGTGCTTCGTTTAAAAATTGACCTTGTGTCCCATCCTGCTTGTTGTGAAGGGGTTGGGTAAATATATCCATCAACCCTTCTCAAACTTTTTACTTGATGTATTCCTTTGTAATTAAATTTAATTTCCATTCATCCCCTATAAATTGATTAAAAATCAAATTACAAAACATAACTAATTTACGAGTGTTTAATATAATTTACATGAGAAAATAATTAATTAATGCAGATCCACCTTTAATTCTTGAATCCTTTTTTAATGGGAAAGGAGAGCTTTGATGGCGAATGATGAGATGATTATTATGTTGCAGATTTGAGAGTTGGAGCAGCAAATCATTTTATACTTATAGTGTTTCGCTCTTTGCTTACTAAACCTGCACATGGCTAAAACCCAGATTCAATCATATGTCAACTTCGAAAAGAATGTAAAATTGGGCTCAACAGTTGCACAAAGCTTGGAATATTTTCCTTCAGTTTTCGATATCTGATAAGCAGTCTGAATGATCCAGAGATTTTTGTTTTCTACTTATGATAAGGAGATTTCTAAAGATAAACTAATGAATTCAACCCTGTGAACCCCTATGATTTTACTCCGTGAGTCTGTCGAAGATCTGCTGCCAATTCTGCTTTAGAATCAATCAAAATCGCAAATAATATTTTGAAGAATTCGACTACAAAGTTTTACAATAAAATTAATGAAGAAATTATCTCTATAGATCCCTAATCTAATTGATAAACTACACCGCGACCATGAAATTTAAATGATGCTACATTTACAGATTCTTTTTCTATGTTTGTAACATAAATGATTTTTTATTTCAATTGCTTATCCCAGTTTTTTTTTCTAAGTTTGTGCTTCTTCAATGATTCTCGCATCTCAGTTTTATCATTCTAAAATCCCCGGGAAACTTGGGAACAAAGATTCTATGTAAATAATGGTTATACTGTTTGTTAAACAAAAAATTGGATAAAAAAATTAGCGTGTGTAACAAATAATAATTAATCTTTTATGAAAATTAAATGTCTGTGTTGTTAGTAAGAAAGATGATTGAGTATTTTATAGATTGATTTTAATGGCATTTCAACTTGCCTGGAGTTATTTCATGCTTAGAGGTTAGGGAAATGCATTCATTGTACATTTATATCCGCGTGCCAAACCTCTATTCACCCTCAGGGATCTACAGGGACCACTTTGAGAAGTCCTGCATTACATCTAAGATATAGTCAAGCTAACCAAATTGATTTTTTAAAAACTCCTGCGGCACTTTTTCTTTACAAAATGACATAAACTATGGCTATTCTCGTTCAGAACAAATAAAAATATTCGCTGTTAATGAAAGAAAATCAGTTAATGTAAGCTTTTTTATTTTTGGAAAACGTCGTGAATGTGTTGGTCTTCACAGTCAAATTCCTTCTCTTTGAAAATAACTTTTATCTACACTTCATTTCAAAAATACATTCCATTATTTCACATTTAGTGGTAGAATGCTCGCCTGCCACGCGGGCGGCCCGGGTTCGATTCCCGGCCGATGCACATATTTCTTTATACCGGACATTGGCCTAGCAGTTAGAGTGTTCGCCAATGGGCCGGGAGACCTGGGTTCAATCCCTGGTCGAGTCATACCAAAGACTCAAAAAATGGTACTTGATGCCTCCTTACTTAACACTCAGCATTATAAGGTACGGATCAAGGGTAAAGTAGAGCAATCCTGGGAAGGAGTAGCGCCCTCCCCTACACCTTGGTGTAGTAGCTATCGAAAAGGGAGCCTTCGGGTCACCCTCGACTATGGTCGCCAACTTTACTTTACTTATTTCACATTTGTAATATACTCTTCTATTCTCCCGAAATCCAATTCTATTTCTTTTTTTACCTCTGGTTCATAAATTTCTCTGACTTGTCTCCGACACTGTTGGGTTACAATATAGAAAAATCAACAACACAAAATATTGTTGAATCTAGCATTATTTCTCATAATAATGCACTCGAAGCCGGGCTTAAAAGAAAACAAAAAACTTCTCTTCTTATTTAGATAAATTAGTTCTAAATTGTTACAATTTCCTTTATTAAAATTGGATTTTATTAATAATTAATTATTTACTCTTATTTTTATTAGAATATTTTCTAAATTTGATTTTTATTGCAAATCGCAACAAAAATAAGAATTAGAAATTTTTGACATTAAAATATATTTAAAATTTTATGAAACTACACACATAGACGTGGTTTTTTAGAATAAAAAAAATCTTTTTTCTGGTAATTTATAAGATTTATAATAATAAAAAGATTTATAATAATTCTATAGTAAATACATTATTCTTTTTTGAAAAAATTACGAACACTAATTATGTCATCACATTTTGAAACAGAACGCTATTAAAGCTAATAGAATACAAAGAATTTTTCCATTCTTTCGTTTCATTTTTTCAGTTGAAAATAATTTTTTGATAATACATCAACCTGAACTTGGTTTAAAAATCATAACAGTGAACGAGGGAATATTATCATATATAAGTAAATACATCCTCTGAATATTTTTACTTATCTATCTATCTATCTATCTATAAAGTTAGGATATCGCTAACAAAGGGTCAACGGTGCTTGTTGATTGTCAGGTTCTCACATATGTGATCATCAAACTGGCAATAACCAAATGCTGTTGATTCTATGTCCACGCTATACTAACCTTGATATTCATGCTCTATTACCGATACTGAACACTTTTTATTCATAAACATTGCAAACAACTGATATATATATATACAGAGAGAGAGAGAGAGAGAGAGAGAGAGAGAGAGAGAGAGAGATGTAGAGAGAGATATGTAGAGAGATAGAGAGAGAAAGAGTGAGAGAGATAGAGAGAGAGAGAGAGAGAGAGAGGGAGAGTCTCTGACATATTTCTATGTCATCAGCATATTCAATTACAAAATCATGAGCGAAATGAGTTTTGCGAAAATTTGTTTTTATGGTAACAGATTGTAAACTCGGGGTCACTCGAAGTAAAAACAAATTTTATACGGATCTGATTACAAACACATAAACAAACAATCCCGAATTCTCGAAACTATTTATAAGAATGAAACGAATAATAGTAAACAGAGTATCGTTTGGTTTTGGGGTGGGAATTCAGAATATATTAAACACATGGCAGCAATTTAACCCTGAAGCTCGTTTACAGTTACAAGTCCTATGGGAATTTTAATCTTCTACATAAGTTGTTAGTATCAACAGTTTTGTTTTTTATCAATTTTTCATATCATCAGTATACCTCTTACCAAGCGCTTTTGAAAAGTTATTTACACCCCCCGCATTATAAACCTCCTATTATTTACCCCTTATCTGCGAGCAATATTGAACAAGTCCTGGCGGCAACTCCCCACAAGGCACTAACTATACGGTTACCTGCCTCCCATCACGAAAACTATTCAAGTTAGACGAACCAGACATGCAAGACACTGCTGGAGAAGCAGGGACGAGCTCATAAGCGATGTACTCCTATGGACCCCCATATATGGCCGGGCAAAAGCAGAACGACCAGCTCGAACATACAGCAGCTATGTGAGGATACAGGATGTAGCCCTGAAGACCTGCCAGAGGCGATGAACGATAGAGAGAAGTGGTGAGAGAGGGTCAGGGATATCCGTGTTAGCGGCACGACATGATGATGATGATGATGATCTACCTCTACTCCATTATTTACTCCTACCCTAATATTCAACCCCCACCCGTTATTTATTCCCCCACCCCATTATAGAATACAATTCTTAAAAGATGCACACAAAGCGTTATGGTTATCGCAGCAGAAAATGGAATCGTCAAGTTAAAATCCGGAACAAAGTTGCTTGCGTTTCCCTTCGTGCTAATGCCTTTTGGAAAAAGATAAATCCATCTCTTCCCCTCCCTCACCTAGCAAGAGGTGAATAGTTGAGCAAAATGGACTTTTTAACTTTGGTGAAGCAACCAGTTGAGGAGAAGGAAAACTGGGTTTAAACCAGCTGTACTCCCTTTTAAAAAAGTAACTTTGTGTCGGAGCGAAGGGGTTGGATAAATGCTTATTCTTAAAATCAGCCAGTGATTACGGAAAATCATGAAACACACACTAACAAGGATAGAGCGGGATTACAATTGCTCTATAGTATATATATATATATATATGGTGTTAGAATTGGTAAATTGGGTAGTTAATGTGTGCTCGTATATGATTGGCTGTTTTGAAGTTGTGCCGTTATCCTCCACCCCAACTGTTTAGTGACACTCGCCAAAAGATCTCCCTTTTCTTTTTATCCAGTATGAGCAGAAGGCTCTGCCTGGCTCACTCTTTTTTACTTTCTGAGCTCTTGTTTATTCGCCTTCAGCTTTAGACTGTTTTTTCTTAAGCAAGGCGACTTGAGCAAATAGACCTATTAGCTGCTTAGGCTAAGCCACTTTTCCCTACAGGTTTATTTTTGTTGCGTGTTGAAATAATAAGCCTATTACAGGCTAATTGTGGTTTTAGTATAGTGTCCCCTTCAAAAGAAAGTTGAGTCTTAGGTCTGGTGACGGTATTATTGGACTTTTCGCCGAAAAAAAAGCGTTGTCTCGGTCAGTAGATTTGATAAATGCCTCTGAAGACTCAACAGAAGAAAATTCGAGTTGAAACAGTTAGATATTCATCTCTAGAAGGAGGAAGCGGTGGTCTACTCGAAGTTCACTTCAAGAAATAGTAAACTTCGTTTTCGACAAGACTACACAGGAAACTAGAAGAACACGATTGTCCAAGTTGATTCTACACAAGAAGGAGACGCAGAGAAAAAAAAAAAAAAAACACTTAGAACTTGACTTCAAACTGAATTTTGACATAAAATACCAAAGAAAGGTATTTTATCATTAACAAAAGTTAAACTGACTGTAGGTGGTTGACTGCATTCCTTCGTGCAAATCAGTCGTTATATTTTTTGTTGTGATTCTGACAAAAGAAAGACACGAAGAACACAAAAAGGGTTGATAGAAAAAATATATATTCAAGTAACAGAAACAAGATACAAGTGAACCTAGTTAAACAGTAGTTAATATGAAGCTGAGAGTCCACTGGGGTAGTGACTATCCGTCCACTACGCAGATGGTATCATACGTGATATCTGAACGCTCTCGTTGACGTGTATTTATGGAGGAGGGCGAGTCCATTATGTAGGGAGTAAAATATTTTTGAAACCCTTCTTCCTTTGTTTGGTTATAATATAGTCGTTACTTGAATATGATATTTTTGTTATCTTAAATTCAATGTTTTCGACAAGCATAGGGGAAAATATGCAAAAGTTTGTTTCTCACGAAATAAATTAATTTGTGGGAACTGGTTGTTTTTGCTTTTAAGAAATATTGACGCGCTTCTCTTTCAGGTAACAAAGATTAGCTTTCCTATCTCCCTTTTTTATGTTCTCTATTTTTTATACGTTTCTCCCCACCTTCACCAAACCTGACATTTAATACTAGATTTCTTGGGTAGAAACGAAGTCAGCTAAATAATTTGGGTAGAATTTTACTTTACAGCGATTAGCATTCGGATAATTTTGTTAACTTATCATATATTGATTGTTGTAATCTAAGACCTAAAACCTATCATATTTATTGAATTGAGCACATTTCTCAATATATATATATATATATATATATATATATATATATATATATATATATATAACATTTGTAGCATATAACTATCATTAATGTTTATATGGAAATTCCTATATGATATTTTGTTTTTAAAGTCTCCCCTTGTTCACCACCTCAGTAAACACAGTAAAATCTTCCCAAGCTGATCTCTGTAATATTATTTAATGATTTCTAATAAAGATACCCCCATGGAAATATTAACATTTTTAATTATCCATATAGAGTGTTTGAAATTCTATCATAAAGGTAGTCCCATAAAGGTATTAACATTTTTAATCACCTTGTATATATATATATATATATATAAAAGAATGATGAACAAATGTGTTTTCACAAATAGGAATATTTCATAATATAATTTATTGGAAAAAAGACAAAATATTACTGAAGTAAAAAAACAAAACAGAAAGAGTAAAGAAATTATAAAGAAAAAAAGACGCTGAGGACATATTACTTTTTCC
The DNA here is from genome assembly GCA_963585895.1 of Sepioteuthis lessoniana. Taxonomy (NCBI): domain Eukaryota; kingdom Metazoa; phylum Mollusca; class Cephalopoda; order Myopsida; family Loliginidae; genus Sepioteuthis; species Sepioteuthis lessoniana. The sequence goes on from OY757925.1 coordinate 88,908,795, forward strand.
TTTTCTTCTTTTTTATTCTCTCTCCCCTTTATCTTGCACACACTCACTATATCAAAAATTAGTTTAATTACAAATAATCTTACACCATACTTGTATCCACCTGATGATCCTCCAAACCATTGTATGGGAAACTTAGAGTCATCGACTCTACTTGACCTTGTGAGCATTTAGCTATTTTACATTTTAAATCAGTTCAACTTTATAAGAAGTTTTTAAAAAAAATTCCTATACATTCTAAGTGGACACTTGTTCTAAACGTACATGTATATCTATATAATAAAGCTCAACATTATAAAATTAGACAAGTTGTCCAAATGAGCACTCAGTTGTGGAGCAAACTGAGGTGTGATTAGAAATTGAACCTCAGATGAATGAGAGCTTTTTATGGTACACTGGTGCATCTCATTGTGTGCACGCGGACAAGTCCATTCCATGGGCTGTGATTGGCTGCTGGTCTGCGAGTGGAGGTATTTCTATATATATATATATATATATATATATATATATATATATATATATACCAGTTGGAATTTTAGTATTGTTGCAGGGACTGCATTGGGTTACAGCCTGTTTTGTTTTTGTCTGACAGCTGGAAAGTAGCTGTACCTCTCGCTCACTAGTTAGTTTGCTAGTTAGAACCCGAAGCATTTTAAGTCTGCTGCGAACGTTTTATTTCCAAGAGAAATAAATAATGTCGCAGCAATCTCATAGTTTTTCTTCTTCTCATTTTTAGTTTTAGTTAATTTTTTTTTCTCTCACCTACCTCATAAAAATCACCCCGCCCCTTCTGGTTTCCTCCGTAACTATGGATGGTTTATCTAAACAAACCCCGGCGAAAAATAAGGCTGTTCAACCAGTCATAACGACTGAGAGCAGCCCATCGTCAGAGCCCAAAGCCAGCGAACCAGTAGCTGAAACCACTGAGAGCAGAATCATTGACTCTGCTGAACCAGGCACAAGTCGGGGATTTCAATTCCTTTTCATTGACTCCCCCAAAAGGGAGCGTAGAAGGTAGCAAGCAAGATCCTCCCAAGCAAGAGACCAAAGTTTTTCTCCAGTAACCTCCTTAGGAACCAACTGTCCTTCCCTACTGACCTCTCTGTTTCGGGATTCAAGTAAAGTTGAATCGGCGCAGAGGATGCCTAAGAGCCAGGGTAACAATCCTGCACCCTCTGCATCTTCGGGGTTATCGGCCTCTGCCACATGGAGACCGAAAGTAAAGGACCCGGAAGAGTATGAAAGAGATAAATACGCCAAATACCTTTAGGGCAACACTATCCTTCATATCTCGGAGGTTACCAAAAGTTAGTAACCAAGAATCCTTTCCTTGGTCATCACGGATTTAAGGACCAAAATATTGGCCGAGCTAATGAAGGAAAAATTCGATGACCTTCTCCAGACCTGTGGGATCCCATATTGCTACGATATGGGATCCGTAGCGATATGGGATCAGGAACACCTGAGACAGAAAAGAGGGATAGATCGAACTAGTTCGGAAAAAATAGAAAAGCGCCCGCCAAGAATAGCCCCCCCCCCAAAAAAAACAGAGGGTTATTCAGCCTGCTTCCAGGTCATCCAGCAGAGAGACTCTCCACAAAAGATACATCCCAAGAACCCTCCCCTCAAAAGGCTTACACTTCAAGGAAAGAGTCGCCTGTTCTACAGAAAAGGAAGGGTAAAGAAGGTGAAAAGTTATCTTCTGCGAGTGAGTCACTCTACAAAATCAAAAAGAAAAAAGGACGTGTCGAGGAGGAACCCGTATCTTCCGCAGTCGTCTCTTTAAAGGATCTGAGAAAAACCAACTCATTCACTTCTAAAACCAAAAATGAAAAACGACCAGACAGAAACACAGCAAGATTACAAAAGAAACACCAGTAGAGCCCATGGATACCTCACTCCGCGGAACCCCATAAAGACAGAAGCTAAATAAAGAATTAGCGGTTAATCCGCACAACTACGGGGTGCACCCATGGTGACCACTTTCATCATGAGCACGAGTCTAGCAAGCGCTACAAGGCTTTTGTAGTTACATCTAGGTTAAAAAGAGTTCCCAAATAGGCTGTTAAATGCAACGCGTTCGCGCGTGAGAAAGAGTGCAAAGGTTTCCCCATCGGTACATCGACTTCCGATGGGCACGCGCTACGGTCGAATTGTGAGATACCACACCTTCACTCGGCGTATCTTAATATCACTTTCAGTAGATAAGATATTGCTACCAAGATATCTGAACTTGTCTACTAATTTCAGAAACTTGCTACTTAAATTGCAGATGGTTCCTCCTTGTTTAAAAGGCATGAACTCTGTTTTATTTGTGTTCACGTAGAGGCCAATACCTCCTGCTGCTTGCTCCAGGCTATGTAGTAGCTCTGTGAGGACATTGGATGCAGTTTAGAGGACCTGCTAAGAGTGATGGATGATTGGGACGGATGCTGAGAGTGAGAGGGAGTCAGAAAACTGATATCAGCATAATTTGATAATGATTATATATATATATTCATATAGAAATCAAACCTGACCGATAAAATGAAACGCAGTTTCTTCCAGGCGGCGGTCGTGTCGATACTACTGTATGGATGCACTACTTGGACGCTGACAAAACGCTGATCTAGACTTAGTATCAAAAGATCTAGTACAAAATATAACCTCTTGGATACTTAGTCACTCTAGATGTAATTTATGGAGGAAATCACTAGATACAATAGATTGGTTCGTTAACATCAAGAATAAAAATAGTACCACGTTCATCCAATTCGACATCATAGAATCTAGCCGATCCATCACTTGGGAGTGATCATTTAAGAGTATAAACCACGTTAAGGAATATACAGATATCACCGACGAAGAAACAGAAATCATTCTGGCATGTAGGAAATCCATTCGAACAGATAGCCGAAGAACTTGGGTGGAAAGTCATGTGGACAACTTCGAAGTACCCCTGGGGGCTTACGACTCGGCCCACAAAGCAGACCCCATAGGGATATATATATATATATATATATATATATATATATATATATATATATATATACAAGGCTCATTAAATAAGTTTCCAGACTTTTTTTCGAATGGGCACTTTTATTGATAGTACACACATGAAATTCTAGTCCCCTTCGAAGTAATCTCCCCCGGCTACAATGCACTTGTTGTACCGTTCCAACAACTTCTGGAAGGCCCTATGGAAGTCCTCTTATGTAAGCGTGTCAATGACCTTCTTCACAGCCTCTTTTATCTCCTCAATTGTCTCATAACGACAGCCTCTGAGTTTAGGGAATAACCAAAAGTCAAAGGGACCAAGGTCTGGACTATAGGGAGGGTGACGAACTGTCTTGATGCCCATTTTAGTCAAATATTCTGTGACAAGGATGGAGTTGTGGACTGGTGTATTGTACTGGTGGAAATGCCACTGACCCGATTTGAAGAGTGCGGTCCTCTTCCGATGGAATCTCTACCTGAACTCCCTTAAACCTCAACATAGTATTTCTTGTTGACTGTCTGTCCAGTGGGAACCCAGTGCATGTAGATCATGCCTGTGCTGACAAAAAAAGGGATCATCAAAAGTTTGTGGCTGGATTTGTTCTGTCTGGCCTTCTTGGGTCTGGGAGAGCCAGCATGCTTCCACTGGGAACTCTGTCTCTTGGTCTCTGGGTCATAGCAATAGATCCAGTTTTCATCGCAGGTCACTAGAGCATCAAGAACGGCGGGATCTGAATGGGTCAGCTCGACCAGCTCCCTGCTGTCATGACAACGTCTTTCTTTTTGATCTTCTCTGAGCACCCTTGGGACAAACTTCGCGCAAATCTCCTGCATCTTCAGTTCCTTGCGAATAATTGTGTGTACAGTTCCCACACTGACATCAAACTGTGCACTTATTGTCTCTATAGACACACGACGGTCCTTATCCAAGAAATTCTTTATTTGGCCAATCAACTCTGGTGTTCTGACTTCCTTACTCCTCCCACACCTCTCATCATTCCTCACATACTCCCTGCCTTCCTTGAATCTCTTATACCACTCAAAAACTGATGCTTGATTCATGCAAGATGGTCGAAAAGCAGTATGAAGCATTCCAGACTTTTCTGTGACATTCTTTTCAAGTTTAAAACAGAATTTTATTGCATATCGTTCTTCTAAAGTGTCCTCACGTCCAGATTGCATTTTTGAAATTCACCAGCTGTGACAATCAGGCTTTAGTAGGGTGTATTCCATTTGCTGCTGTAGCTGTCCATTTGAACGTGAAATCATAAAAATTGGTCAGTGTTCTCATAAGATATATAGCAATAATATGCTGACCTTTCAAGAGTCTACGACAATTTTAAATGCCTGTACAAAAAAAAAGTCTGGAAATTTATTGAAAGCCCCTCGTATATATATATATATATATATATATATATATATATACCGGGCTATTGGCCTAATGAGTGTTCGCCAATTGTCTGGGAGACCAGGATTCAATCCCAGGTCGAGTCTAACCAAAGACTTAAAAGGTGGTACTTGATGCAGCCTTGCTTAACTCAGCAATATAAGGTAAGGATCAAGGGTAAAGTGGAGCAATCCAGGGAAAGGAGTAGCGCGCTTCCATACACATTGGTGTAGTATCTATTGAAAAGGGAGCCTTTGGATAACCCTCGACTAAGGCCGCCTACTTATATATATATATATATATATATATTGGACATGTTAGGTCAAATCGAAATATATTGAGATAACAGATTCATCAAAAATACCTTAGAAAATTATTAGAACTTTTAGATTATTAAGAATAGAAATAATCTCCAACTTGAAAATAGTTAATTTCCTTGATATCACACTTAATTTAGGAAATAATACCTTTAAACCATTTAGCAAAAGTAATTTCACACCCACCAACGTCAATGTTAAATCTAACCATCCCAGATTGATAATGAAACAGATATCTATTTCCTTTAATCAATGGATAAATATTTGAAGAAAACAAAACAAAACAAAAAACAGCATATAACGAAGCCCTAAAAAATAACGGATTCTGGAAAAGCCTAGAGGACTTAGACCCAGAGAGCACTAGCACAACAGAACGAGACTGCACCGCTAATGGAAATAATTGGTGCAGAAACGGTAATCACAAGAAGGTGGATGGAAGCAGCAATTATCATTCGAATAGAAAATGTAGGAACAGAAATAGAAAAATAATTTGCTTTAAACCCCATCCTTTTTGCAAACTTTCTAACATTAAAATAGGAAAGTACTTCCAAAACCTTTTGCATAGACACTTCAATACGGACCACCTACTAAGTAAAATCCTCAATAGAAACATTGTAAAAACTATTCACTAATGTACTAATTATATCTATGGAATTATTAATAACCATAAAAAGAAACCAGTAGATGAATCACTTCGGGACAACGAGATGGCGGATAGATCACCCTGTAATTGTAGGAAAAAGATGAATACCCTTTGAATGGACGATGTAACTCGGAGAACGTAGTCTACCTAGCGTGCATTTTCCACCATGGAACATAGTAACGAAGTAGAGAGAAACTGGAAACAAAGGTTTTATAATCATCGATATTCCTTTTTTGATCCGCAACTTAGGAGCCAAAGAAGCCTTTCAAAATACTTTTGGAGTTTAAAGGAACGAGGACTAAACCCTCTAATAAAGTGGAAAATAATTAGACAATATTCAACGGCAAATAGCTTCAATAGCAGATGCAATCTATGTATAGAAGAGAAATTAGTATAATCAATTTTAAAGACACTAAAAGACCGTTGAACAAACGGACCGATGTAGACACAACAATAAGTTCTAATTAACTTGATAGTGGCAACAAATGAGGGTATCACTACAGATTAGAAAAATATGATGCATGAGTAGGATGAAATCAGTTAACATAGTACATGAAGAGATTTGGGGAAATAACAAATTAATCTTAGAAATTAATCGAACAAAATTGCCGGGAGTTCTTGATTAGAAGGATTTTCTAGGCAAATACATAGGGCCTTTATGGCGTAAGAAAAAGTTTAAATTTGTTAATTTAACGTTTATTTATTTATTTTTTTAGCTTCTATAAGATTTTCTCGAAAATATCGATACACGCAATTGTGGGATATTTAAAGTAAATGAAGAACAAATACTTGACCCTAGGACACTGGGAAATATGTTAGTAGCGGTAGCAGGATCCTCCAATACCGCCCATAGAGATATAAATAAAACAAACATACTTACAACAGAAAGAAACACTTTAAGAGATAAAAGGTCAAGTAGAACAAGAAACCCATGAAATCTTTGGACCAAGAATATGGAAATTAAATGGACTATAAAGTAACCAATTAGGATGCAAACGTGAATTGTACTAAGTCTTAAAAAGCTAACGTGAAACCACACATAGTGACATTAGGGGTGGGCCGAGGAACGGTATATTCACCTTTTTATATCTTTATTATTTTATTCGCCTGATCATTCCTCCCTTTTTTTTCCTTTCTTTTATATATATATATACAAACGAAAAACTATATTTGCTGATTTCACTCCCCAAAAAGTGTTTTAGCCATCTGAAGAGGCGGATAATATCTCGTCGAAATAAATTTATAATGACACTATAATTGTGCTTGAGTTTTCTTCCATTTACGTTTCAGATATATATATATATATATATAGTCATCCACAGACAGACTGTTTTCGTTCTATCAGAACTCTTCAGTGTGGCTAGACACGCAGGACATTTGGAGCTGGGAACGAAACCCGTCCAACTTTACGCTAGACTGTGATTCAGACGATCAAGCGGACCACGTTGGCTAAGGGAATTTTAAGGTATTTTTATTTTTAGAAACAGCAGCAGCAGCAGCCTTTGTTTACATTCTTTATACCCTATCGGCTACTAGAGTGCTCAATTCTTTCGAAGAGCTTTGCATTACGCTAGCGGCGACCGGCAATTCCTTCGCCAGAGAGCTCAACCCCCATGGGGGAGCATATATATATATATATATATATATATATATATATATATATATATATATATATATAAACAATCTATGCAACCAAACATGAGATGAAGTGCTTCAATCCGGTTTACAGAATAGAAAAACAAATTAAGAATTACCTCAGTATCCTCATAATGACACATAAATATATAACAGTAGCATTTGTGATATGTTGAATACAAGCTCTCATAAGGATTGATCACGTGAAACTCAAAGTCATTTGCTATTTTTCTGTTTTAGTATTATTACTATTACTATTATAATTTTATACTCAAAATATATTGCAATATTACTCTGCAATTTTGTGTAATGAGTACTGCAAAGATTTTACGCTTTAAAAACGCATGTAGCGTCAAATTCTTATTATATTTTAAACACACACACACACACACACACACACATATACATATATATATATATATATATATATATATATTGTTGTCATATTTCATTGAAGGGAGCAAGCAATGGTTTCGTGTCCAGCTTTTTCTTGTTGGCGAAAGAGATTTCGAAAATGTGGATGACGTGAGTTTAAGAATTGTCCAAAGGCTTTTATGTTAGAATACGAGTATATATCTTTCTGGTTCTCGAAAGTGACCAACGATTCATGAAAGTACATATACACAGATTATAAACTTAGAGACATTGGATGATTATTAAACAACCTTAATTCACATTAGCGACAGCGACATCTCGTTCACCAGCAAGAAAAAAAAAGAAGAAACCAAAAGGAGTCTCTGTGGAGTAGTGGCTAACTTGCTAAATTATGAGATCGTAGTAAACGAGTTCGAACTCCAGTAGTGCCGTTACGTTCACTTTTGGACTAAAACCCTTGGGAGAGGTATGTCGCCCTTATTCCTCCGGCTGTGGGTTAAATAGTATCACAGCTGTTTTTCTTCAAGAATAGTTTCATCATTAAATAAACTACGAAGGTTAAAATGCCATTAAACAAAGGAACCAAACCAATTAGAAAAAGACAACAAGAAGCTGAACGTCAAACCCTTGTCTGTTACCTTCAAAAAATATGTTTATAAAAAATCTACAGTCAAAACACTCACACATACACATACATACATATGTTATATTTATCTTTATATATATATATATATATATATATATATATATATATATATATATATATATAAAGATGAACGAAAGTGATAAAACAGATACGAACGTTACTTTCGTGTTACTTTTTTTTGTTGTTTTTTTTTTCAACTAGTTTTCACCTAAAGTCACGTCAGAAGAAAACTTTTAGGAGATAGAAACATTTTTTTAGAAAGTTTTAAAAGACTTCTTAAAGAATTGATATGCTATACAAAAAGCATTGTAAAATGTTATTCTTATGCTACGCCAACTGTACATTACAGGGTGGAACGATAAAATTATCGCCCTAGAAAAGACGACATGATTCCATTTCCGTTTAATGAAAACCGGTTTTCTTTTTTTGGTGCAGACCATCCGCCTACATATACAGTATACAACTTATTGTCTCTTTGAACGACGAACCCCGGTTGGCTCACCGGAGGCAGCAGTCTGTGGGTTCTGCCTTTCAATTTCACTACACTATTCTTGATTTGATATGACTGGTCCTTATGGCGTTGTTTTGTACTGCTATTACAGGGTGGAACGATAAAATTTTCGATCTAGAAAAGACGACATGATTCTATTTCCGTTTAATGAAAACCGGTTTTCTTTTTTTTCTTGCAGACCATCTACTAGTTGGCCAATTGTGTACCAATCCCAATAGCGATAGGAGCCTTCTATCATGTCTGAAAGTGACAAAATGTTCAACAAGCGAGATCGGAGATGCACCACTGTACAACTCATGCTCTCTACTGATCCAACTTATGATAACAGGACCATTGCCAGCACCCTCAAAATGCAAATCTGCATTGCCACGAATAACAGGGATGTGCCCAGGGTGATGAAAACAAAGTTTCCGGCTACGGTTATGGTCTTTGGTGTGGTTTCAATTGAGGACCACATCATGCGACCTCACATCTTCGAAATCGGCTTGAAAGTCAACACCAAAGTGTACCTGGATGTGCTGAAGAGTGTGGTGATCCCTTGGTGCAATCAGGTGGCCGGTGGCAGACCCTGGGTGTGGCAGCAGGTCTCGGCGCCGGCCCACAAGTCCAAAGAGACCCAGGCTTGGCTTCAGAAGGAGTGCTACGACTTTGTACCCTTCTCTCACTGGCCTTCCTTCTCCCCCGACCTGAACCCACTGGACTACTTCGTTTGGTCATACGCCGAGAACATCACCAACAAGACCTCCCACAACACCAAAGCCGCCATCCGCCGAGTAATCGCCGAGCTCCCGCCGGCACTTGTGGAAAAGGCATCCCAGTTCCGGATCCGTATCGTGGCGGTGATTGAGGCTGAAGGCGGCCACATTGAATAGATGTCATCCCTACTACATAATCAAGTTACCTGAATTGATTTTTTTTAGTAAAAGTTTTAAAATAAAGCTGTAGTGTTGTTTTCTTTAGGACGACAACTTTATCGTTCCATCCTATATATATATATATATATATGATAAAACTATTCAGAGGATGTATTTATCTATATATGATTATTTTCTAACGTTTATTGTATCATTTTCTTTTTTTATTAAACCATCTTCAGTGTAATGTTAGAATGTATCATCTACACAGGCTATCTGGACACGTGACTAAGTGGTGAAGATATCAAGTCAAATGTTCTAGAAGACAACACACCTAGAGATCGTGTTTGCAGTTTCTAGTTTCCGTTTCAATAAAAGGCAAAAGTGGCTAAAACTTCCTAAGAATAAACGGCGTGATTCAAATGAAGCACGTGATTCCCGGAAGGCTACTGAGTACGAAAGAAGGCATACGAAGAAGACCGAAATGTACAGTGAGAGAAACGTTGTGAGTATAGCAACTAATATGAGTATAGTACTTCGCAATATCAATAGAACTATATATATACATATATATATATATATGTGTGTGTGTGTGTGTGTGTTACATTGCAATATCGTATTTTTGGTTATGACAGGGTCTCACAAAGTCTTTCCATTTTACTGCTATAGATTTTGTTCATTTATTTCCATCTGTTTCATTGGTAATTTTATTTTCTGAAATGACAAGGCTGGCTGGTTACCACCTGTCGTGTCGAGCCGGAGTTTAGCTTTGCCGCCTTCGCAAAGGGAGAAATTCAGTCGAGTGTTCCTGAACATTCCATTAGGAATTCACCTACGCATTCATTGTCGACGCCACTTGAATATTAATTTTTTTTTTTGAGGCGGTGACACCAGCGTATCTACGGTAACAGTGGCGACTTAATAGATAAAAGTTTGACAATGGGTATTGACCACCGCAATATGACCTAAAAAATTAAATTATATTTCAAATAAAAACACGCATCAAACAAACAAATGCAAATTTTATTTTTATATAAATTCATTTTCCTGTTAAATATTTATATTACGTATTTCTTTGTACCTCTTTTATTTAGTCTCTGTTTATTTGTAACGTGTTGTTTCAGACTAACATAGTACGCATCTTAAGTGACACATTTATTTATGTGTGAAGTGGCACTTCTGCAAGCTTTTCTCTTCGAGATAGAGGCATTAGTCGTGGTGGCGAGTCAAAAATAAAGGAGCATCAGTTGACTAGAATCATTTTAAATTGTTTGTGTAAACAAAATAAATAAAGAAAGAAAGAAAATAAGTCGGAGAGGAAAAAAAATCTTGAATTAGAAAGATCATCAAGCAACGCACAAAAAAGCGAAAAATAAAGATTTGTATTGAAAAAGGAAAAAATGAAAGTGAAAGTGAAAGAAGAAGAAGAAGAAGAAGAAGAAGAAGAAGAAGAAGAAGAAGAGATAGATTAAATGGTTTAGTCTACCAAGCAGTTATCCGTGAAAAAATAACCACCAGGTTGCATATGTGTTTGTGTGTAACATCACACTGTGTCACATATATATTATTTGGAGTCATAAATAATTCGGATAAAATACTGTTTATAAATGAATGACTTGGCGATAAACAAAATTCAATAAATCGTATGTTCACCATTATTTTCAATCACCTCTTGCCCTTTAATCAGATGGCTTGTGGGTTTCTCTTCAGTAAAATTCAGCTGGTTTTGAGCGGAATAAGATTTTTAGAAACGTTTTCTCCCAATCTTCTTGAGAAATTTTTTATAGAGAACGAAAAAGATGGAAATCCATTGGTGCAATGTTTAGTAAATAAGGTGTATGAGGCAGAACAGGCCATCTAAATATTTTTCCTACGTGTTTCTTGCTAAACGTGGCCTTCTATAATCAAAAAGAAGTATAACGTTTCTCCTACTGACGAGTGTAGGCGAATTCTTAGATGATCATTACGTAAATAACTGATGCAGTCGTTGAGAGTATAAGTCTGTACTGAGTGTCTGAGCGAGGTTTAAAAAATTCAAAATGAATAATACCACACGGTGATTGCACCATATATTTTGCATTCATTTTCTTTGAAGGAGGCTGTGGAGATTCATCTTTGTCAATCTGCAACCTTTTGTGTGGAACATTGTCATAAAAACCCATTTTTGTCATCTGTAAAGATATTTTAATGAAGCGGGTCATTTTTCTCCTTTGAAAGAGGATTTGTTGCTATGGATATGCGATCTTTATTCTTCTCACTGAAAGGAGCCAAAACACAAAACTTGCTCTATTTTCTTATCTTTTTCCAGGGATGGCAGATTGCGGATCGTATTGTTTTGAGGTTAAGTACTAATTATCAATTACTTTTGTGCAGATTACATTCAACAATTCTGTCAAAGCATCTTGATCGAAGTCTGATGTGCGTCCTGGTCTGGGTTCATTACTCATTGACGTATCGCTAGAACGAACCTTTGAAAACCAATTTCGGACTTGACGGTCAGCAATAACATCTTGGCCATAAACACTAGAAATTTTCCAAGCCTTTTCTGTAGCATTTTTGTTATTCTTAAACTTCCACAACATTACATGTCTAATATACACTTTCAGCTCCTCGGTCAGTTAGAAGTTTGAAGTTTGCATTCAGAGAATTCGTTCGGACTGATGGGGGTGTCTCATTGTGTCTCTTCAAAGATCCTTAAAGATTCTCTCTCTCTCTCTCTCTCTCTCTCTCTCTCTCTCTCTCTCTCTCTCTTGCTATTGTATGCAGACTGAACATCGAACAATAAATGATTGTTAATTGTTAACGGAGATTTCTTCTTGTTTTTCAGTTGCCAACACCCAGGCAACTTTGTTCCAACGGATCATCCTGACCGTCAGAAAAAGTTCCAGATGGATTGCTTCTTCCCTATCAGTAAATCTTTCAAACACAGCGTGGGAACTGAGAGGATTGAGAGACAAACTATCTGGAAACGCATTCGGCACCGTTACCTGGATAAGACCAAAGTAAAAGTACGGTGACAACTATAGTACCACATTTCGAACTTTTATCAGGATAAGACCAATCATTATTATTACATTTGGTACAAAAAGAGTTGGCATGCACAATGGTATTACATTTGGCGCTGGTATTGGTGTTGGGTATCGGAGACCGCGATATTGTTACAGTGGTGCCATGCCAAGATACCGTACCCAAACGATAGCGTTACAAGTTGTAACCTACCTCAGAACATTTTGTGCCGGACCGAGCGATAGAGTTATAATTGGTACCGGGCCAAACCATAGAACTATATTTGGTACTGTGCCCAGTATAAGTGCCCGGACGGTGCATACCATAGTGTTATATTTGGTGCGTGGACTTGACATCGAATTTGATCGTGCAGTTCGTTGGTATTGGTTTGAATGTCTAGAATTCCAAGATCAAGATCACGTGACTATGAATCGCCAAGGCTATGTAACTATACAAGTGTATCAAATGTATTTGAGAATTGTAGCCCCCAAATTAAAAGAGATTTTGTTTAGTGTGAGGTGTATGATTGGTTATTTGAAACGACACGGCTAAGGATGATTATTATTAAACTGTTCTATTTGACTCATTGATGGGACCCTAACAGGTCTGAGTGAACCTGGTTGTAATTGCAATGAAGGGGTACACCACATAATTCAAAACTTCAACACCGGAACGTCACCATCATATACAGTTTCGTGTCATAATCAGGACACTCGTTTTTTGGGAAGGTAGGGTCTTACTCCTCTGCGGAGATGTAGACGGCGTATTCTACAGCCCCAGCCAGCAGGGCGGTAAAAAAAAACAACAACATAAAAGCAACAAAAACAAAGAAAAAATTATTAAGACGGCGATTTGTTTTGATTTATAAGCTCTCTTTTTAACACTCTGTCGGTGGGGCTTAGAATATCCTGACGGTACCCACTTCAGAAGGTTAAGGCCCCCACCAAAAGAGGTCATGGATATGACACCAAACTGCATCTGGTTGTGAGGCATTATTTCTGGATATATGGGGAGTTTGGAGTATGTCTTTATTGTCATTACTTCCAGGTCCACTCTGCTTTGGAGTGGTAATATTTGTTAGGATCCCATCTATGAGTTAAGTACATCTGTTTAAAAATTATTCCCGTTCAGTTGGACCGTGTGCAAAAAAGAAAAAAAACTCTTAAGAAAAAACTACACATAAATGTAAATATAAACACATAAAGGACACGATTCCCTAACCTCTAGTCATGAAATAACCCTAGCTGGGATGGGAACACGTTAAAATCAACCATCTCGTTTTAATTTTACAAAATTTTGGTAAATTCATGAAAATTATTCACATAGTGATCAAATCAGTTTCTGTTTTTTTGTTTAATAGTATATGAACCATCTTTGATTATTTAATGCCAAAGCCATTATTCTTGAAGAACAGCAGTGATACAATTTAACCCATAATTGAGGGATAAGGAGGTTAATATCTTTCTAAGAATATCAGTCCAAAAGTGAACGTAATTGCACTACTGAGATTCGAACCCTCTAACTTCGAGGCCGTAGTCCAGCACTTTTGACAACACCAGTAGAAGTAATGTAGGGTTCAGTCATTCATCGCTGCAAACTATATTCCCATTTGGATTTTACAAACCTGTTGACTAACTTGTCTATTTGTTTCGACCGCTGTTCTCCAATGTGTTTCATTCGTTTGAGCTTTTTGATGACCAGAACATTTGCTTTCTTAATTCTAAATTGAGATTGATTATTTACTTCAAATCGCTATGTCAAATAAAATTCCCTTCTGGTGTTTCGATTCTTCTAACTTTCTTTTTAAGAGATTTTAATCATTTGTAAATAGTGGAGATCAACATTACAGATAAATATTTAGTAATACGTATCGCCGCTATTTTATGGTTTTCATGTGTCAGTTGATCTTTCTCCAACTTTATGACTTATTCACCTCCTATTCAATAAACCGCTTCGTATTCCCATTAATACGCTGACTATATCCTGTGCAGAGAGGTAAGACCCTCCTAAAAGAAGGTGCCCTGGGTATGACACTAAACTGCATCTGGCTGTGAGATCTCGTTGTAAAATAATTAGGGACGCCCGTGTTAAAAATAGAAACTTAGCAGCAGATTAGCAACAGATTCTGATTGGCTGAAGGAAATTCAAACGAGAAAACTGTTAAGAGTGGGTGCGGGATAGAAAACAGAAAAAGAGTTAGTTCGTGGCCGGACACGACGAGAGAAAGAGTGTCAGTTGGACACTAGACACGACGATGTGAAAACAGCCAAAATTGCGGCCCTCATTTTGGCATGAGCTTAGAAAAGGGGTATCCCACAAGATGCGAAGCTGTGAAAATGAAACCAGCGAACGAGCATGGTTAGAACTACAAAAAACGTGAAAGATAATTCAAGGTCTGCGTCTACTCGATCTCTCCTTATGACATTTTTTTTCTCTTGGTTTAGCTAACGCGGCCGGTTCTGTTTTCATACACTCTTTCTCTCTCCTCAATGGCTACTAAAATGTGTAGTAGCTAATAAACGTTGGTATTAATGAACCACTTCAGGAATTTTGTGCGTGTCTGTCACTTTTTCTCACGGCGAGGATATCACAAGGCCCGACTGACACTTAAGACGTAACGCTACCCGCATAAACCCGTTCTTCGCGTAGTGGTACAAACACCTATGGGGACCGGACCAACACAAACTTCCATTTGAACACCGTAGTGTTGCAAACTTCTATTTGTGTCATGTAATATTACAACCGTCTATTTGGTGCGTAACGGTACAGGATTTCTGAAGGTTTGGGGTGTGTGGTGTACCTTTTCATTGTCCACTTTGATATAGAGTGGGAGAAACTGTTATGGGTCCATCTATGGGTTAGATAGAACTGTCTGAAAATTATTAGTATTTGATAAGAATACGTGATATCATACAACCGTATGCAAAAAACTTCAGAAACAATTACACGAAAACGTAAATATAAACGAACACTGTTTGAAATGACTTAATCTCTGGGCATAAAAAAACCCATAGAAGATTTGACATAACGTTAAAATCAATCAATGAACCACAAGATTAAACATTATTTGTAATATTTTAATAAATATAATAAAGTTCCAATTGACAAGTATTTCATAAATTTCTTCTGAGTCGAGATTTTAAAGTCGATTCATTACAAATTACTTTAAAGGGATTTTTTTTTATATTAACATATATTTTTATTATCAATTTTTTGCTAAAATTTTCTTTCGTCTTAATTTTTCTTAGATTTAAAAAATCGCAACTGACTTGTGACGTCAATCGACCAGAACGAGGAAACAACATGGAGTTAAAATAATAAGTGATGAACTCTTGGTTAAATTCGAATTCACTTCTTTGACAAGGAAAAGCATTTTAAAAAGAAGTTGAAATATTTTCTATTATTATTATTATTATTATTATTATTATTATTATTATTCATAAACATTTTGATAAAATAAAACACAATATATTGAGAAAATTTTATTGCAAAGAATGTGTGCAATAATCGTTTGCCAATTCACACGTTGAAATTTAGTTCGAAGCTATTTACCAAACATTGTTTAAATGAGGTAAAAGGCCAGAAAATAGGAGTGCTCAGCAAAAATTGAACTCACTACAAATGGTCCGTTAATCAAGTTTGCTACACATTACCTCACGTGAGGTGCCCGAAATTCAGCTCATTTCTATAGGTTCAAAATAACTGTATTCACAATTGTTGTCAACGACTGACCCTCAACCACCTACCCCCCACCCTCCAAATAACCCGACCAAAATGTTGACGTGCCGGACTAAGTAAAAAATGCTTGAGGTCAATAGATAGAGCTACACTTTCCCTCTCTGTTTATCTGTCGGACTCTCTATCTTTATCTCTGGCTTTGTCTCTCACTATATATATTTTAAAATATTTACTTTTTTCTCTCATTGGGCCAACAAAAGAAAAGAAAAAAAAAACTATATATATATATATATATAAGGTGAACAAAAGTGATGAGACAATATGTTGATCACTACATCGAACCACTTGCTAAGGAAGTGATATGACGAACTTCCAAAACAATAGCATAAGATGCGATTCTAATCACAATGGATTTCAGATCTCTCTATCAAACATAATGATGTTCTTCTTGGGGGAAACACTTCAACAACAATAAAAACAAAAAACACTAGTATTTTTTGTTTGAAAGAAAATTAACGTCTTATAAAAAATTACAAGGAATGAATTTATTTATGCTTAATACTATATATGATACCAAGTTCAGCACAAGGCCAAGTATTTATGGGTGATACTGTATATATTGTTATTATTTTATTGCCCCAGCCAGGCTTAACACAAATCATCACACGTGTATGTGTCTGTGCATTTACCCCGCTCCTTTGCAACGAGAAGGACACAAGGACAGTTTTTAAGTGAAGTTCAACAGCATTGATATGAGAGTTTTCCTTCGAGACTGGTTAACTTACTAATGCTAAAGAACCCATTCTGCCCTAATTACCTACATCTGGAAGGAAGAGAGGGGTTCATGCCTTTACCAAGGGTAAAGGCATTAGTGCAAAGTGATACGTAAACTGCCTCATCTAGGATTAGAACTCGGGTCGCTGATTTTATTTCCAACGACGATAACCGTTAAACTAAGCGAAACTGAATGTTTAATTTTATTTAAATTTAAAATTTAAATGAAGACATATGCATTGCTGATAAAATGATAATATCTAAACTTTGAGTTGGTCCCCCTCTGCAGAGGGGAAGAACTCCCACCCTCCAAAAATGGGTATACTGTGTATGACACTAAACTATATATTGTGCTGAGGCTCCAATTCTTGAGCTTTGGGGAGTTTAGATTACCTCTTCATTACCATTAATCCCAAGTCCACTCTGAACCGGAGAGCCAGTCAATCTGGTCGCCAATTCCATTTTTAACGACGATAACCGTTGCGTTATATATGTACGTGTAGGTAAAAACAAAAAATACCCAGTACCTGGCGTGTCAAAGCGAATGATTATATTCCCATTTTATGGCTGTATTTTCCGGATTTGGAATTTCCAGGGATCAGGCGCAGATTTCTTAATGTTTTTGTCGACTGAAGACAAGGCACGACTTATTCAATCCAAAAAGCTGGATCTCCTCTGAGAACAGATTAAGAAAATAAAGAAACGTTTTGACAATTTATGTAAAATACGATTATTAATTCGCTAATAGACGAGGCAGCTATTGATAAGAAATATCGATTCCTCTATATTTATTATTCTGATTTATTGATCTCTTTATATTTTGTAAATGTATTGAAAAAGAGCACCGTTCTATAGTGAGACGTGCATTCGGCTCGGCTCAATGTGTTATTTTCAAATGAATCTGAAGAGACTATTTTGATCGAAAATAAAACGCAATTAATTTTGCCATCAGATAACTAAAGTTTCTTTACATTATACACTTTCATCGGTTTGGGCACCTCTGGTTGTGTAATGGTTAACAAGCTAGACCAGCGAACCTACACGAGTGAGTTCGAGTCTCATTGTGTGCCCCATTCATATGACCCAGTACCGCATCTAAACAAAAAAAAGCTTAGTAAATAGCTACACTTTCTTCAGTTTCTTCAGTTAGATAATCGATTCTATACTGGCTAATCATATCACGGCAAAGTATGTTTTAAAATACTTGGTGAATCTATCAATAACAATTTTTCTTCAGATATAAATTACCTGCAAGACGATTGATATGTTTTAACGGTATGATAATCCATCTAGGTTTATTCTATTCCTAGAAGTTAGAGAATCGCATTCATTGTGACATTTTTTGTATTGTTGTTTCTTAAAAGTTGTTTTCTCAGAAAAACCTTTCGAATAGATATAATTTTCAAGTAGACCTATTTGACCCTTCATTGGGACCCTATTATTGCCATTAACCAAAAGTTCACTCTTGGTCAAAATTGACCAGGGGTTATGGCAATGAATGGGTAACCCACACTCCTCAGATTTTCAGAAATGGAGCCTAATTATCAGACATAGATTAATTTCACACTCAAGACACACATTTTTTTGGTGGGGTCTTTCCCCTCTGCAGGGGATGCAGTCAGCATATTTTAAACTCCACAAAAGAGACAACCACCCTCTCCCTCTTTATATATATATATGTGTGTGTGTGTGTGTGTGTGTGTGTGTGTGTGTGTGTGTGTTGTATAGCCATAATACAAATACAAGCGGAAACATCATCAAACATAATTTATGAACGAACGAACGAACGAACGAACACACTTCTTTATAAAAAATATATCTCTTGTTTTATTCTCGAAAAGGGCTGACAGTTTGTTGTTGTTTGAGAGATAGATGGAGAGGCATATACTCAGAGAGAGAGAGGACTTCTTCTTCCCATATCTTCTTCAGGGGGTGCCAACGCTTGCACCCCCTTGCAAGCTCGTTAGAGACAAGCTGATCGGCTGCGTGTCCCATGATCGACGGCGATTCTCTGCATTCTGTCCAAATCTGACCGCGTGGTTCTCATCACGTGGTCTCCTTCCGGCTACTCACCTGTTGTACCCGAGTGCCTGGATCGTGCTGCCCTGTTTACTCATCACAACGTGACTGCTTGTCATAGCACACGGGGTCACTTGGAACGAACCGAAAATCCATGGCGTATGTTATATAACACATACATATGGATATGTGTGTATATATGAGTATGCGTGTGTTTGTATATAGATATATGTATATGAATATATGTTTGTGTACATATATTAGTGTCTCTGTAAATGAATATTTGTATATATATGTAGGTGTGTCACATCCTTATATATGTGTGTGGATGTATTTACCTGCCCCTTCCACCATAGAAAGAATGCAACATAACGTCAAGCTTTAGGGGAATACTAAGATTTTCTTATTTACGATTAGTTGTCACGCCAAAATCAATACAGTCTGCCCTACTATTTACCTATTGCTGGGAAGGGGAACATATTATTTCACGCCTTTTCCAAGGATATTAGCGTGATATGAAACGCAAAAAGGCTAGTCTATGAATTGAACTCTGGTCGTCGACTCCATTTTTAACAACGACAACCTTACACTAAGCGTCAATGTTTAATTTGTTAAAATCCAAAGTTTAGAATTGAAGTGAACGCATATGAATAGCTTCTCGATTTTACCAGCAATAAAAAGATTATATTTTTATACGTATCAAATATCGTTATATTTCATCCTTCAGTGTAGGGATGAGGATGACGCATATCTGACTGAACATCAAAAAACGGAGGCGATGGTGATGAAATGGTTATCGTCGTAGGAAATGGATATGGCAAACCGAGTTCAAATCCCAGACAAGGCTGTTTACATTTCACATCGCTCTATTACCATTGGGAAAGGTAAGAATCCAGATATTCTCTCTCCAGCTACGAGTAAATAGTAGGACAGACTGTGCTCTTTAATCTTAGTATGGCAACCAGTCTAAGAGAAAGAAAACTCTGGATTCAAACCTGTTAAACTCTGCTTAAAAATTGACCTTGTGTCATACAAACATCACAAACATTATCCTACCACTTGTGGTCAATTTAGAGATTGGAATGCTCAATCAGAGGGAATACAAACAAGGTTGTGGAGGGGTTAGGTAGATAGATGCATACATGCACATATATACATAGACATGCAGCCCAGTCTTTAAAATTCGTCGAAAGCATTTCTGCTAAGGGGTAAGACCCACCTCCTAACGAGTGTTCTGGATAAGACACAAAACCATCAAATGCTGAGGATTCACTTCTGGAATCTTGTGGAATGTAGAGTACTCCTTCATCGCCATTATACTCACGTAGTCTTTGACCCGAAATGTTTGTGCCTATAGGTCGAATAGAATAGTTCAATTTTTTACTCGGGATTATTATTATTAAATAGAATTATTAGTGTTAAATAGCAATGCTTGAAAGCATTTAACTGTGTACAAATCGAACAAATAGTGTTGGATAATGATAATTGAAACCATTTAACTATGTGCAAACAAATGAGCTCTGGCTCATTTAAAAACAAAATATACGCTTAAAAATTACACACACACACACACACACACACACACACACACACATATATATATATATATATATATATATCAGAACAGAATTTGGCATTAAGTAACCCACAAGGGTTAATATGCCTAGAAACATAACCAAACAAAATCAAATGCACACACACACACACATACACACACACACACACACATATATATATGCACGCTTATATACACACATACATATATATACATATATATACCAGGGTCGTTCAAAAGGTTCAAAAAATCACGCAGTATTTAGATTGGTCGCACACCTATTACCTTTGTATGATCCTCACCGGCATAGAAATTAAGACAGATATCTGAATTAGGTTTTCTAGTTTACACTAAATGCTAGTGTTTTGCCACAAGAAAGATATTCAGCTATGACTGAGGCTTAAAAATTTTTGAACGGACCTTGCATACACACACACACACATATATATATATATATATATATATATATATATATATATATATATATATACGAGGATCATTAAACATGTTTCCCGACTTTTTTCGTATGGGCACTTTTATTGATAGTACACACATGAAACTCTAGTCCCCTTCGAAGTAACCCCCTCCAGCTGCAATGCACTTGTTCTACCGTTCTAACAACTTCTGGAAGGCCCCATCGAAGTCCTCTTGTGTGAGCATGTCAATGACCTTCGTCACAGCCTCTTTCATCTCCTCAATTGTCTCATAACGACAGCCTCTGAGCTTAGGGAATAACCAAAAGTCACAGGGACCAACGTCTGGACTATAGGGAGGGTGACGAACTGTCTTGATGCCCATCTTGGTCAAATAGTCTGTGACAAGGATGGAGTTGTGGACTGGTGCATTGTCCTGGTGGAAATGCCACTAACCCGATTTGAAGAGTGCTGACCTCTTCCAACGGAATCTCTTCCTGAACTCCCTTAAAACCTAACCCTTTGGCCAATCAACGCTGGTGTATTGACTTCCTTACTCCTCCCACACCTCTCATCATTCCTCACAGACTCCCTGCCTTCCTTGAATGTCTTATGCCACTCAAAAACTGATGCTCGATTCATGCAAGATTGTCGAAAAACAGTCTGAAGCATTCCATGCGTTTCTGTGGCATTTTTTCCAAGTTGAAAAAAGAATTTTATTGCATATCGTTCTTCTAAAATGTCCTCACATCCAGATTGTATTTTTGAAAATTACCAGCTGTGACAGTCAGGCTTTAGTAGGGTGTATTCGAGTTGCTGATATAGCTGTTCATTTGAACCTGAACTCATAAAGATTAGTCAGTCATCTCATAAGATGTATAGCAATAACATAGTGAATTTTCAAGAGTCTACGACAATTTTAAATACCTGTACAAAAAAGTCTGGAAACTTATTGAAGGCACCAAATATATATATATATATATATATATATATATATATATATATATATATATAAACAAAGGAGCATGACATTACACTTCACACGGTAGTGAGGCTCCACTCTTGAAGCTCTGGAGAGAGTGGACTGCCCCTGGGATATCGTATTCCGTTGTGGAGGTGCACAATTTTAAACTAGTCCTACAAAAAGACTGACGAAAGCCGTATGTGGTCTGAAGGTCACAGGTTCGCTTCCTCTGTAGTTTTTTTCACTCGATATTTTTATTTTCAAAAAAAAGATCTAAGGAGGCCATTTTGCTTACTGACAATTACTTGGCAATGTTTGAGACTACTCGAAAATTACCTTTATATTAGCTGATTCCATCGTTTCACAATCAATCATTACTAATTTTCATGTTTTGGTAGATCATTTAAAAAGATCGTGATAGCTCGGAATATATGGTAAAGTATGACTGTACATGTATAGTTTGGGCACTCTACAAACTCGTGACACCTTCGCCTACACATATAAGAGGGCGGGGGTCGTGAGTAAAGCCTTCCTATTTATTTCCACAGTTGAATATAAAACGTTCTTTTCTTTTATTCACATAATCAATATACAATGAACAAAAATTGTATGCTAAGCTCGTATGAGTATCGCTCCGAAAGTAATGCATCTTATTTTATTACATTGTCACACAACATCAGAGGTGAATGTTGGTGGTAGGACAATAGAAGTTGAAACTTCCCACCAATGAATCCCTATCCGGAAAAATTGGCAGCTGACATTAAAGAAAACATCATTGCATTTCTCCATTGATATTCTTCGACGCCTAAAGAACATTCACACACACACACACACACACACACACACACACACACACACACACACACACACACACACACACACATAGTGAATGTGAATATGGTTAGGTGGTGGGTAATGGATTACAGAGGAGACAGCGATGTAAGTAAGAAAGCACATTCAACACAGCAGCCAATCATCAGTCAGCTAATAATGCGACTCGGACCGATATAAAAATGAACTTGACAGACAAAGTATTTCTGTTAACGATATTACTGCTGTGAGAAAGGAGATTGTATCCACTCGTTCAGATTTTTACGATCGTGACTTTCAGGCTCTTATTTATCGCCAGCAAAAATGCATAACCTATAGCAGTTACTATGTGAAAATAGATTATTGTAGCTGAAAACTTGCTCTTACAGTATCAAGTGGTAAAATTCCAGTTCTGAAAATTTTGAGAGTATCGGGTACCCCTTCATTATCATTACTCCCAGGTTCACTTAAATCCTGAGTGGTAATACTTATTAAGGTCCCATTTATGGGCGATCTAGATCTGTTTTGAAAATTATTGATATTAGATAGGAATCCTTGAAATCACAACTGCCTGCAACTGCAAGCAAATTATTATTATTATTATTATTATTATTATTATTATTATTATTATTATTTAACCGGGACATTGGCCCAGCGGTTAGAGTGTTCGCCAATGGCCCGGGAGACCTGGGTTCAATCCCAGGTCGAGTCATACCAAAGACTTTAAAAATGGTACTTGATACCACCTTGCTTAACACTCAGCATTATAAGGTACGGTTCAAGGGTAAAGTGGAGCAATCCTGGGAATGGAGTAGCGCCCTCCCCTACACCTTGGTGTAGTAGCTATCGAAAAGGGAGCCTTCGGGTCACCCTCGACTATGGTCGCTAACTTTACTTACTTATTATTATTTACTCCTTTAGAGTTTTTCACATCAACGACATCTGATGGTCTTTCACTGGAGTCTGAGTGACAGCAAGTCTCTTCAAGTTTCCAGGACTCTTCTCAGTATTCTGGCCGTTCTCAATAATGTAATAGTTTGGATGGTCTCCACTCGTCCGCCAACCTCCAAGTTCTCCAGCCCCTTTTGTAATCCTTTAGTTACTGTTCCAAACGCACCAATTACAATTGGTATAATTGTCACCTGCATGTTCCATCGTCTTTTTAATTCCCTAGCAAGGTCGAGGTACTTATCCTTCTTTCTGCAATCTTTCAGTTTTATTCTGTGATCAGCCGGGACAGCAAAGTCGACAATTTTGCTAATTCTCTTTTTTGTTGTTGTTGATTATTATTAGGTATTGTCTTCTGGCCGAGATTAAGTGATCCGTGTATATGTCACAGTCTCATAGGAATTTATGTGTGTTATTTTCTAGGACAGGTGATGGTTGTGCATATACC
Source organism: Sepioteuthis lessoniana (assembly GCA_963585895.1). Lineage (NCBI taxonomy): Eukaryota > Metazoa > Mollusca > Cephalopoda > Myopsida > Loliginidae > Sepioteuthis > Sepioteuthis lessoniana. The sequence continues at coordinate 88,932,751 of OY757925.1, forward strand.
ATTTGTTTGTATGGTGAAATTATTATTATTATTTATTCATTCTACAGTTTTAATTTCGGTTTCTTAGAATCCTTCATTGGATCTGTTTCCAAGAACTAGGACTGGTCATCAGGCTGGGATTGGGTGATCCGTTTGTATTTCGAAGTCCAAAAAAAAAAAAAAATTCTATTCGTCTCATTTTCTGGGACTGATTGTGGTTTGTGCAAATACCATTTGGTAGTATCATCAAATTTTAACCTTTTTGTCCAATTCCCAGAGGATCACCTTTCCTACCCAGTCGTACCCAGTCTTGTACTTCTTTTGCTGCATTCGCTTATATGATTAACCGTTTCATTTCTATGACCCAATAACCAACACTTGCTATTTCGTCGCGTATGATCAATTTATTTTAGTTTTTTTACATCACTTTTAATTGAAATTGTTTTTCACTGAAATCAGAGAGACAACATGTATCATTAAGTCTTTGGGATTCTTCTGAGTATTCAAGCTGATCTTAACACTGGCGTCGTCTTTAGGGTTTTAATTCTTCCTCTGATCTTCAACTTCTTCAGTCTCTTTTCTAAACCCTTGGGGACCGTTCCTAAGTGCACCAGCTACAATTGGTATCACTATCACCCTCACGTTCTACATTTTCTTCAGCTCTCTGGAAAAATCCAAGTATTTAATTATCGTTTGGCTTTCTTTTATTTTAACTTTATAGTCTGCTGGAACGATAAAATCTACTAAAAACACAAATTCTTTTCTTCTTATTAATTAAAATTAGGTCTGGTCTTCTAGCCTAGATTCAGTAATCCGTCTGTATCTCAAAACCTATATTATTATTATTATTATTATTATTATTATTATTATTATTATTATTATTTTTATTCCTTGAGAGTTTTTCACATCAGTGTTAGCTGATGGTCTTTCACAGGAATTTGAGTGACAGCAAGTCTCCTCATGTCTCCAGAATTCTTCTCAGTATTCAGGCCCATCTCAGCAATGCTGTAGTTTGGATTGTCTCCACTCGACCTCTTATTTCAAAGTCCTCCAGTCCCTTTATTAATCTTTTGGTGACTGTACCAAGAACACCAATTACAATTGGTACAACCGTCACTTTCATGTTTCACAGCTTTTTTAATTCCCTAGCAAGGTCGAGGTACTTATCCTTCTTTTCGCTTTCTTTCAACTTTACTCTGTACTCAACCGGAACAGCAAAGTCCCCAACTCTGTTAGTTTTCTTTGTTTTGTTGATTATTATAATGTCCGGTCGTTTGACCGAGATTAGGTAATCCGTTTGAATCTCAAAATCCCAGAGGAGTTTGTGCCTCTCATTTTTAGGACAGATTCTGGGTTGTGCATATACCATTTGTTCTCATGGTCAAATTTAAATTTCTTGGACAGTTCCCAATGGATCAATTTCCCCACACAGTCGTGTCTAGTCTTATACTTTTTCTGTGCTAATTTGCTGCATTCGCTTATGTGATTTATCGTTTCGTCTCTATCACCACATAATTTACATTTGCTGTTTTGTTGCGTCTTATCTGTTCTTACGTTGATATGGTTGGTCCTTATGGTGCTGTTTTGTGCTGCAATTAGAAGAGATTTGGTTTCTCTTTTAAGGTTTCCTTTTCTTAGCCATGTCCACGTTTTCTCGTGTGAAATGTTAGTCGCTTGAAATGTCCAAAGAGTTGTTTTTCTTCCCATTTTTGATTTCTGGTTATTTCTGTTCTGCTGATCCTCCAGGCGTCAGTATTGTTTCTGGCTGGTGGCTATGATCAGTCTTCCTCCGCGCTTTCTTCAATGCTGGCAAGTTTTCTTCCTTTTTTCTTGACACATAATGTCTGTCAACGTCATCTCTGGGATGCAAGGCCTTAGGCAGGGTCGTTAGTTTTCTTGTTCTCTGGTCTATTTGTTTAAGGTCTTCTCTGGTCCACTTCAAGAATGATTCCGAGTATCTTACGAGAGGGACAGCCCAGGTATTTACTTTATAGTTTTGTCTCGGGTAGCTTTCTGGTTTTCCTGAGATATTCTTATTTTTTATTTTTTCTTTCATTTCCCGTTGTTTGATGGTTTCAGGTTCAAATATTCTCACGTATTTGTAGGTTTCCTTTCCTCCAAGCGTTCTAATTTTTTTCTTGATTTGGTATTTTGATTCCTTCAGCTATGTGTCGTTTCCCGCTTTTTATTACTATCATGGAGGATTTTTCTTTGCCAAATTCCATTCCCACATCTTGATTGTATATTCTCACTATCTGTATTAGGGTTTCCAATTCTCTTTTGTTTTTGGCAAACAATTTGATGTTGTCTATGTACACCAAGTGGTCGATCTTTTCTTGCGATTTACTGAGTCTTTATCCGGTTATGAATTTCCTGAGAATGTGATTGAGTGGCATCATCGCTATTACAAACGGTAATGGTGATATAACATCTCCCTGGAATATGCTTCTCTGGATCTTTACCTCTGCTAAGTTTTATTCTCTTGCTGTCAATTCCACTCTCTGGGTTTTCATGGTCTTCTCGATAAACTGTATGACTTCGTCGGGTATTTTTTTACATTTTGCGACAGTTTAATAGCCAACTTTGAGGGACAATATCGTAAGCATTTTGGTTATCAATCCAGACCATAGCTAGATTTTCCAGTCTCGTTTTACTCTCTTTGAGGATGTGCTGATCTATACATATTAGTTCCCCTGTGTCTCTGGTCACCTGACGGAATCCATTCTGTTTCTCAGGGAACAGTCCGTGGCTTATCAATAAATAGTTGATCGCCGTTAGTAGTTCCCATATCATCGTCTATAGTTGTTTGGGGCGGTTCCTTTGAGGGGGTCTTTATTATTATGATTATTATTATTGAGAGCTTTTCGTACCAGCCTTAGCCGATGGTTTCTCACTGGGGTTTGAGGGACAGCAAGTGTCCTCAAGTCTCCAGGTCTCTTCTCAGAATTCTAACCGATCTTAATAAAGCTGAAGTTTGGATGGTCCCCACTCGTCCTCTTATTTCCATGTCATCCTGTTCCTGTACCAATCCTTTGCTGACTATACCAATAGTACCAATTGCAAATGGTATCACCATCACTTTCATGTTCCAAAATCTTTTCATTTCCCTCACACTTTCGAAGTACTTCCCTCTCTTTTTGCTTTCCTTCAGTTTTACTCTTTGGTCAGCCGGGATAGCAAAGTTCACAAATCGACTAGTTCTCTTTTTTTGTTGTTGAATATCACTTGATCTGGTCGTCTGGTCGAGATTAGGTTATTCGTTTGAATCTTAAAATCCCAGAGTAGTTTTTGCGGTTCATTCTCTAGGAAAGATTCTGGGTTGTGCATAGAGCATTTCTTTGCATTATCAAATTAAAATTTTTGTACAATTCCCAGTGGATCACTTTTGTCCACCCAATCATAGCTAGTTTTATACTCTTTTTGGGTTAATTTGCTGCATTCGCTTATTATGTGATTGATCGTTTTGTCTCTATCACCACACAACCTACATTTGCTATTTTGTTGCGTCTTATCTATTCTCGCTTTGATATAATTGTTTCTTTATTATTATTATTATTATTATTTACTCCTTGAGAGTTTTTAACATCAGTGTTAACTGATGGTTTTTCACAGGAGTTTGAGCGACAGCAAATCTCCTCAAGTCTCCAGGACTATTCTGGCCGTTCTCAGCAATGCTGTCATTTGGATAGTTTTTACCCATCCACCAACTTCCAAGTCCTCCAGGCCTTTGAATAATCCTTTAGTTGTTGTGCCAAAAGCACCATTCACAATTGGTACAATCGTCACTTTCATGTTCCACAGCTTTTTCAATTCTCTAGCAAGGTCGAGATACTTATCTTTCTTTTCACATTCCTTCAGATTTATTATGTTGCCAGCCGAGACAGCAAAGTCGACAATTTTGCAAATTCTCTTTTTTTTAAATTAATTATTATAAGGTCTGGTCTTCTGGCCGGGATTAGGTGATCCGTTTGTATGTCGAAGTCCCATAGGAGTTTATTATTATTATTATTATTATTATTATTATTATTATTATTTAACGCCTTATGAACTGTTTACACCAGCTGTAAATGTGTTAATTTATTTATTATAATGGCATATCAACGTTCGTGGGTTATTTAATGAAAAAGCTATACTTGTAAAAGAACAGTAATAGTCCATAGCAGGATGAATAAAAGGGTTATATCTTTCAAAAGGGCATTAGTCCGAAAGTGATGTCACAGTCCAGCGTGTTAAACATTACGCCACTGGATCCCCCCAGTCGTAACCGGAGGTTTTTTTTTTACTGAAGTATGAGTAACAACAAATCATTACCAGGTTTCCAGAACTCTCCAAAATATTCGAGCTGATTTTGCTGTGATCTGGATGGTGTTGGTTCTTCTGATCTCCAATCCCTTGACGATTTTCCAGAATATTGAGGATCGTTCGAAGTGTACCAATTTCAATTGGTATCACTGTCACTTTCATGTTCCACAGCTTTTTTTAGCTCTTTGGTAAATTATTTAAACCCATATAATTTTATATGAATTATTAGTAGTAGATAAGAATACTTGAAACCCGATAACTGTGCGCAAATTATTGGTATTATATTATAGACAACTGATTATAGATAGAAAAAAGACATCTAATGTATGCAATGCAACTATGAAAATATAAATAGATTGTTAATTTTAACAAGTCACCTCGTTTCAGGTTATTTTATGCTCAGAGGTTAGGGAATAGTGTTCATTGTACATTTATATTTACATTTTTCGTGTAATTGTTTCATAAGTTATATGATATTTGGTATTATTATTCAATAGGAATAATTCTGAAATAAACCTATTTGATCCCTCGATGGAACCACCCTAGGCCAGAGAACCTGGGAACAAGGAAAATGAAAGGGTAGTCCAGATTCCTTGGAGCTGGAACCTTACCATCAGATAAGGTTCAGTGCCACACCCAGGATACCCCTTTTTGGCAGGAGGTCTTACCAATTTATTCTCTCGGGCGATATTATTTTGCTTCTTGTATCTGTCTTAGTTTCTGTTCAAATAGATCAGAAGCATTACTTTCGAAGCATAAATCAGTCATTTACTAAGCTTAGCTTTGGTTAGTACAAGTCCAGAATATAGGGCATTCAATAAGAATCAGACTCACAATATAAATAAGCTGCTATTCTTGCTCGTTAAACATCACATCACTTGTGGCGCCTAGTTTAGATTTGACACAAACTCACAATTAAGAGACACCCAGTTAGGATTGAAGTCACTACACTTGATTAGTCACTTGAGTGTTATTTTAGTTATGGCTTCAAATCAAACTTTTCTCCTTCTTGTTGGATAGCAACCTTTATTGGTACAAGATCTATGCCTTAACTGTGAAGATGTATCTCGAAAAAACGTTTTAAATAAAATCTTACTTGTTTCCGACACAAATTATCAGCTCTTCACCACCGATTCAAAACCGGTTTTCAATATAAATGGACACACGTAATTCCTTATTTTGGGAAGAAGTTTCTAAGTATATCACTATTTTCTGAGCTGGATAGCATTGAGCACATTCGGGAATACCCTTGGAGAAACAGATTGTAGCCGAATAAAGAAGAGCTTCCAATGTCGGTCTCTAAATATCAGCTTAAATATCTATTCAGCCTGAACCAGCCACCGGAGAAAATTATGTATATGAATAGAACTTTTCACAAGGGAACAAAAGCAAGTAATTATTGTATGTGCCTTATAAAGACCAATCTAAAAGTACTTGAAACTATCGAGTGTGGCTGCATGGTAATGATGCGGTCAGAGTTAGAAAGGTTTCTGTTATAGGTTTAACCAAGAAAATATCTTTTCGTGATTTAAAAGTATCAACCGATACATTTAAGGACAAAAACATAATGTTCCGTCAACCTTCTATATCGAGTGAGGCAGATTTGCTTTTCTAGAAATTGTACCTTGATTCGAACTTTTCCATAAGATCGAATGAAAGATACATAAAGACTTTAAGTTCTGAATATATATAATCATCTAACCCCTCCGCCACGGGTAGAAGGTGACACAAGAGCAGTTTTTAAGCGGAGCACTGTTGGATTGAATCCAAAGTTTTCCTTCTCCTAGGCTGGTTACCTAACCAAGGTTTAAGAACTGAGTCTGTCCTACTCTATATCCATAACTGAGAGAAGAACAGATGGATATTTGCGTGAAGTGAAAAGCAATGAAAGGATTTGAACTCGGATCGCTGATTCCATTCTTTACGATGATGTCTATTACGCTAAGCGCGTTTCTTTTACTGCATCTCTTATTGAGTATGCCATGGTATTTATGCCTTAGGTGACTGGCTAGTGAGCCTTGTTAACACAGTAATTAGAAGAAAACATTCTTTCTACCCTGTTAGGGTCCTATCTATTGGTCAAATAGTTCTGTTTACAAATTATTCGTATTCGACATGAATAGTAAAAGTAAAGTTGGCAACTGTAGTCGACGGTGACCCGAAGGCTCCCTTTTCGATAGCTACTACACCAAGGTGTAAGGGAGGACGCTACTCCTTTCCTTGGATTACTCCACTTTACCCTTGATCTTTACCCTATAATGCTGAGTGCTAAGCAAAGTAGCATCAAGTACCATTTTTTGAGTCTTTGGTATGACTCGACTTGGGATTGAACCCAGGTCTCCCGGGCCATTGGCGAGTACTCTAACCACTTGATACCATATAACTGTAAATAATCTTTTTATTAGAATGGTTACTAGAAATTGTAATTTTTTACTAAGGATTATTATCAGTAAATTAAAACTATATAACTGTAAAATATTTGTATTGAGAATAGTTTCTTGAAGCTCTAATTGTTTACTAATGATAAATTACTTGAAACCATATAACCGTGTGCAAACAAATGACTTTTATTAAAAAGAAATAATAATTTTTTTTTAAACCCATATTATTAGTCTTATCATAGAGAAATACTTGACAGCATACAACTGTGAGTAAATTATTTGTATTATATTGGAATATTTGATATTTTAAACTCTTAAGAAACGACTCCACAAAAGATATAAATATGAATGTACAATGAATATGATTCCTCAACCTCTCGGCATAAACTAGCCCTAGACAGATTAACATACCATTAAAATCAAAGAAAATTTACGGCATAAATATCATCACATCTTAAAGGAAAAAAATGATAACTTTGAAAAAAACCGCCTTTTTCAGTCTCCTTTTACTTTAGATAATCATTGCAAGAGACCATCAATATTTTTTGGCTGCTACAATTTTTCAAGTTTTCAATATTATTGTCCACCATTACGACTGGAATTACATTGACCTGAATACATGAAATATATTCCAGCAGAATGAACTAATGAAAATAAGATTTTGATATTAGATATTTTTAAAAAGCTTTTTGCGATGCATCACGACAAAATTTGGCAGATCTAGCAGCGACTCGACAAACAAAAAATCTTTGAAATTCTTAAATTCTTGACGTGTTCGAAAGATATTATTGATATAAATTTCGTCAAAAATAAGCAAAATCTTAAATAACAAAAGAAAAAATGACCTTTACTGAATACAGTAGTGAATAATTATCCCTATACCTACTTATCATCCCAAATATTGCCAGAACTCTATAAGTTCAGTCAAGAAGATATCTACTTTTCGAGACCAAGTAGGCTGATGGGGCGGAGATAGATGAGCGCTAAGCAGATCTAAGCGGACATCTTCTGCGTGGGGAAAGACTGTCTCTCTTTCTAGAAATCTTTTCCAGTCCCTAATACTAACCACACGGTCTGCTTGAAAATACACGATTACCTCAGTCTCTAAGCACACTATGAACTTCCTTATCTGTATCGTATAAATAGCAACACACTTGGGAAAAGAAAATAAACATTTTGGACAAATAGCCATATCTGTAACGCAGTCGATCTATTTTTTTGCTTCACAAGAACACGTGGAAAAATTGTCGGTCTAACAACGAAAGGAATAACTTTTATTAACTTTTAAAAAATATTTCATTTAATCATTTATTTAGATCTAAGGAAACTTGAGGAAAAAAATTTCACAAATGTGTTCATCTACAGGATGAATATGCGAGATGGTATTTATATTTTATAATTTGTGGCCATTTCTTTTCTAAGGTCAGGTCGAGAACGTTGCACTATTTTTGTAAAAGGATATACCGCAAAAAACCAGGATGAAAATATTGTTATGGTTTTTCTTCCCATAGATAATACCATATTCTAGAAAATATGAGTGAGTGTGCGAGAGAGAGAGAGAGAGAGAGAGAGAGAGAGAGAGAGAGTGCGAGAGGGAGAGAGAGAGAGAAAGAGAGAGAGAGTATGTGTGTGTGTGTGTGTGTGTGTGTGTGTGTGTGTGTGATATGGACATGTTAGATGAGGCAATAATAATTGTATAATCAACTTTGTCGGTAATTAACTCATTTATCATATCTGGAACAGTTGTTTTTCTCTTTTGTTTTTATTATTTTTCTTTCTCTCTTTCTTCATGATAATTACTTATCTTTCTTTCTTTCTTTCTTTCTTTCTTCATGGTGACTACTTTTCTTTCTTTCTTTCTTTCTTTCTTTCTTTCTTTGTTTCTTTCTTTCTTCATGATTATTACTTTTCTTTCTTTCTTTCTTTCTTTCTTCACGATGACTACTTTTCTTTCTTTCTTTCTTTCTTTCTTTCTTTCTTTCTTTCTGTAATCATGTTTTTAACCGTTACTTTTATAGTCTCCTTTTATTTTATTCTTTCAGTTTTTTCCTTTCCCTTTTCTTTCTTTCTTTCTTTCTTTCTTTCTTTCTTTCTTTCTTTCTCAGTCTATTACTACTTCTTTTCTTTTTCTTTTTCTTCTTTCTAAAGCAGTTAACTTTTTAAAAAATCCTTCTCTTCTCGGCGCTTCCTTCCTCTTGCCCATTTTCTATGATTCCTTTTATTTCCCTACAGGTTTCCTACTCTCAAAGTTTATTGTAATATCATCGTTCTTATTTGCTTCATTTTTAAAACACTTTTCTTTCACGTTTATTGTAAAGCTTATGATTCTTCAATGTCGCACATATGCAGTAAGGCCAACATTCAATGAAAAGCTGAAATCTCGTGGCTCCAGATTCACAAGTGGTATTACATACAAATAACAAAAAGAACCCACAACTCCTGCGACTGTGATAGTCGTGACTGTTGCAGAAGAAGCAGTATCTGTTGGCGGCGGAAGAAATTGCCTTTGCAGGAAATGTTTAGTAAAATAGCGAACATGCCAAGGGTGGCATTTTTTAGGGATTCAAAGAATTGGTTTATAACAAATATTATTAGAAGAGATCTATGTTGGTATCATTAATAGGGATTCTATAATGAAACCTTTACTCTCTCTCTCTCTCTCTCTCTCTCGCTCTCTCTTTACCCTCATGCACATACTCTTTCTCTCTTCTTGTCCGTCTCTTTTCTCTCTCTCTCATACCACATGACATCTAAACACTTTTTTTCACCCTGTCATTGCACGTGACTCAGATAGGTTTTGAAGTTAACGATTTCATTAATTACTGTGGAACGTTGATGGTTTTACATAGAAGTAAAATACAACAAATATATATATATATATATATATATATATATATATATATATATATATATAGTAACGCCAGAAATTCTGTTATTACAGTAATATGAGGTATCACTAAATGCCACTTGAAGTGATGTGTCCTCGTGGTGTAATGGTTAAAGCGATGGACCGCGGAATCGTAGTAAACGAGTTCCTACTCCAGTCGGGCTATTACGTTCACTTTCGGGCAAATACCCTTGGGAAAGGTACGAATCCCCTTATCTTCCCAGCTATGGGTTAAATAGTACCACTACTGTTTTTCTAGGAGAATAGTTTTGGCATTAAATAACCTACAAAGGTTGATATGTCATTAAACAAAGAAACCAAACCTTGACGTGAGAGAGAGAGAGAGAGTAAATTGGCAGGAAACATTATTTAATTTTCTTTTGATTTATACTTTTTGATGGATTATAAATTGCCATTAATAGTAATTATCTAACGAAAATTTTGCTCTGTCTGTCTATCTCTTTCTCATTCTTTACACACCCGCACTCTTTCACTCCTTATCTTTCTCTTTGTCAATATATATATATATATATATATATATATATATATATATATATATATGTATATAATAATGAATAAAAGTTATAAGAGAAGCGACAAAAATTGTTTGTTGAAGGAAATTTATAAAACTTATATATATATATATATATATATGAAGTATGGAAAGCATGAAAATTTACTGATATACTTCTTCAATAATGCAATGCTGTTTATAAACAAAAATTCAATTGAGAAATGAACGAAAAGTTGCATCCTTAATCCCCCCCCAAAAAAAAGGTGACTTCGGAATCACTAAAAACTACAAAGGTGTAATTCTTACAATTATTGCTGCTAAGATACATAACGCCTTGTTTCTCTGGAGTAACCGACCAGAAGTCGAGAAAATTCTTAGGAAAAATCAAAACGGTTTTCGGAGAAATTGATCCATAACGTCACAGATTCTGACAATCCGTCGAGTAGTCAAAAGAAGTACGTTAAAAATCACGAAGCAACACAATTGTACGTAGACTTTTCCAAGGCATTTGATTTCATACAGAGGAAAGATGGGGCAAATACAACAAGCAAATAGAAGTTGGTGACCTTAGTCGAGGGTGACCCGAAGGCTCCCTTTTCAATAGCTTTGGGAATAACAACCAAAAGTCACAGGGAGCAAGATATGGACTATAGGGAGGCTGAGGAACTGTTTTGATGCCCATCTTGGTCAAATAGTCTGTGACAAGGATAGAGTTGTGGACTGGTGCATTGTCCTGGTGGAAATGCCACTGACCCGATTTGAAGATTGCTGACCTCTTCCGACGGAATCTCTTCCTGAACTCAACATAGTAACCCTAACCTTGACCCTTTGGCCTATCAACTCTGGTGTATTGACTTCCTTACTCCTCCCACACCTCTCATCATCCCTCACAGACTTCCTACCTTCCTTGAATCTTTTATGCCACTCAAAAACTGATGCTCTATTCATGCAAGATGGTTGAAAACCAGTCTGAAGCATTTCATACGTTTCTGTGGCAGTTTTTCCAAGTTTAAAACAGAATTTTATAGCATATCGTTCTTCTAAATTGTCAGATTGCATTTTTGCAATTCACCAGCTGTGACAATCAGGCTTTAGGAGGATGTATTCCAATTCCTACTGTAGCTGTTCATTCAAAGCTGAAATCATAAAAACTGGTCAGTCATCTCATAAGATGTATAGCAATAACATAGTGAATTTTCAAGAGTCTACGACAATTTTAAATGCCCGTACGAAAAAAGTGTGGAAACTTATTGAATGCGCCACGTATTTATAATTTCCAAGATTATATACTACGAATGTCTACTGATCAAATCAAAGAAAATTGTTTCACCTAAAAAAAAACAAGAAGCAGATGATATCTCGCTGAAACACAGATGACTTTGCACTTCTCGCAAATACAACTGCTCAATCTGAATCCCTGCAAATATACCAGCCGAAGCCGAATCCCAACTGCATAGCCTGGAGCAAGCAGCAAGAAGAAATGACATCCACGTGAACGCAAATAAAATTGAGTTCATGGGTTTTGAACAAGACGGAGCCATTTCCACTTTAAGTAGAAGACCAGTCCACATACCTCAGCAGCAATATCTCATCTACTGAAAGCGATGTCACTATACGTATAGATAGGTATGAACTGATATTGACAGATTGTCAATCATATCGAAATCTGATCTCTTTGATAAAATTAAACGGTATTTCTGCCAAGTTGTGTCCGTGTCGATAATACTCCATGGATTCACCGCTTTGCTTCTAACAAAACCCTTGGAGAAAAAGCTAGGTGGGAACGATGCAAGAATGCAACGTTTTGAACAAATCCTAGGCTCAGAATCCAACAAAACAGCAGTTGCATAAACTCACAAATCATCTAAGTAAGATAAACAAGACATTCAGGATACTGCTGGGGAAATTAGAACGAACTCATAAGCGACGTTCATCTATGCACTTGTACATATGGACACAACAGTGTTGACTCACCCACAAAAACTTATATCAACACCATGTAGACATCGGATGTAGTTTAGATAAGCTGCCAGGAACGATGAATGATAGGGAAGGATGGCAAGACAGAGTCAAGAAAATTCATGTCATCAGCGCGACTTGATAATGATATATATATATATATATATATATATATTGTGTCTCTTCTTTTCTTTCTCATTATTCTCTCTTCATTTTCAGTTCTCTTTTCTTTCTTGTTTTTACTCGTGTGCTGCGCCATCAATAAACAATCATTTCATTTTACCATAGAATTTCGGTCAGTTAAATAAGAATCGAGCAAAGAAAAAATTTATCTAATTCATTTTTGTTTTCTGTTTTTGTTTTGCTTTGTTTTTGTTTTTGTTCACTTCTTTTTGCCTCGTTGCCATTGGCAATCACTGAGATTTTCACTGCAGGACACCAGAGAATAATAAAGAAGCCTCTTCTACGTAAAAAAAAAAAAAAAAAAAAAGTTAAAAATTGTCAATCTATGTCAAAATGTATACGTTTGTGCGCATGTCCATTCGAGGATTCACGCTTATCTTTGAGTTTCTTAATTTTAAATTGATTGTTGTGAAATCCAATGTTGCAAAAGGGTCACTTGTTGCAAAGGTTATCGTCATAGAAAATGGAATCGAAGAGCAGAGTTCAAATCCTGGACAAGACATTTCCCCGTGGTGACATTTTATTCCCCCCTCCGGCTCTATATGGATCACTTTAAAAGCCCTGATATAAAAGTGTTCGAATGGTCTAGGGTTATATCATGCCTTTCTCATACTTTAAGTCATAATTAGGTTCCTCCGTTAAATAGACCATGTGTCAAAACAGTCTCGGAAGAAAAGTATCAAACTTCTCCAGACAATACCTGTCTATAATTTCTGAGATGAGGCCTTATGTACATTATTTACATTTTTCGGACTATTGCCCTCATCTTTATCGCCATATTTATCATAACGTTTCGGCCCTTGTACGCCTCGGTCTTCTTCAGGTGGTTGGTAAAAAACATGCAATGATAACAGCAAAATTTCAATATGAACACTGGTAAAAATGGTTGCGGAATACATTAGATTTATAATACCCAGAAATTCAGATGTCCTCAAGGACACATGGCACAGTGGATAAAGGCCTTGGTTAGATCCAGTGACATACCCAAAAGAGTGTGAGTTCAATACCAGGTGAAGGCAGTGGAGAACTTTTAGAGAGGACATTAATAGGAGATAACTGATAACTGACATCCATTAAACATGGATCGTGGAACTTGAACAGTCTACACCGGTGAGTGAAATACAGGGCTAAGTTCGACAACCACCTGAAGCGTACAACGGCCGAAACGTTGGAATAAACATGGTGACAAAGATTCGGACAATTGTCCGAAAAATGTAAATAATTCAGAAACGTGGGAAGGAGCGGTTGTTTTAGTGACACAATTTTATTTTAGAACACGGATCCAGAAAAACAAGTTCTGTCAGCGGGGCATTGAATATGCTGACTGCATCCATTGCAGAAGGGTAAGACCCACCCGTTCTAAAAAGAGAGTTCTGTGTATGACAATAAACTGTATCTGGTAGTGAGGTTCCACTCCTGTCACCCCTTCATTGTCATTACACTCAAGTCGACTCTGACTTGGAGTGGTAATTACTATGAAGGTCCCATGCATGGGATTTCCGCTTGAAAATTATTAGTATTGGATTGGAATACTTGAAACCATATATCCGTGAACAGATTATTTGTATCAAAAATAGTCACTTGAAGCTATAAATGTTTAGAAATGATTATCATTACTTGCTTTAAATCATATAGGTTTGGTTTAGTTTGGTAATATCTTTTGTCATGATATCAACTCTTGTGTGTTATTTAAAGCCAAATCCTGTTTATACATAAAAAAATTATGTATATGATTTCTAAGCGAACATTGGTAACATTATTTTTGAATAAGTCAAAGTTTATTTGTTTGCACAGGGTTTCAATGATTTCAAGTATTGAAATTTATTGTTTGCACACAGTTAAATTGTTTCGAGCGAAGTCAATGATTAAACAGTTTTATTTGACCCATAGATAGCCTCTCAACAGGAACGGCCACTCCGAGCTAAAATGGACCTGAGAGTAATGGCAATAATGGGTTCTCCTCAAAGGAATTGAGCCTCAACATCAGCTGATTTAGAGTCACAACAGGACACTCATTAGGCGGGGGTCTTACTCCTCTCCAGAGATACAGTCGGTATATTCTACAGCCCTAGCCGACTCGGCTTTTAAATCATATTATTGCTTACAAAAAATACTGACTCGGGCATTAGATATCCCAACAAGAGTTGATATGCCGTAAAATCAATCAACCAACGATCAACCCTGCAAACACCCATCTAATCTAACATACAAATTAAAATGAGACTGACAGACACCTCAACTTTATATATTGAGAAAAAAGTGTTTATCAAATTTGTCTAATAAAAGCAACCAACACATTTACGTGTTATATAGACGATAACAAAATGATAAGCTCTCAGTGAGACTCGAACTAGCGCCTAAGAAAGCCTGGTAATCTCAACCAGCTGCTATACAAACTAATTTACAAGAGTAATAAGTATGGCAAAAGTTTAAATCATACCTATAACACATCCTTTTCAACGTCGCGATTTTTCAGCGCTTTGTTGTTATCATTTGTACAAATTAGTTGCGTTAATAACATTTTCTTTAATTTTTTTTAAATAAAGCATAATGAATTGATATTAATTTTGACGAGTATTTTCTTTCGCCTATTATTTTTAGTTAAAAAGATGAAGAAAATAATCGTAAAATTTATGATAAAAATAATCAACTATGCTTCATCTAAATAATAGTTGTTGGCGATCGTAGTCGAGGATGACCCGATGGTTCCCTTTTCAATAGCTACTACACCGAGGTGTAGAGGAGGGCGCTACTCCATTGCCTGGATTGCTCTACTTTACCCTTGATCATTACCTGAGTGTTAAGCAAAGCAGCACCAAGTACCATTTTCTAAAGTCTTTGGTATAACTCGACCTGGGATTGAACCCCGGTCTCAGGCTTGTTTAAAAACATTATCTTCCAAATGTATTCAGAAATCATAAATGTAACATTTGTATAAAGAGGATTTGGCATTAAATAACCTACAACCTATAACCAAATTCTCTCTCTCTCTATATATATATATATATATATAAAGAGGATTTGGCATTAAATAACCTACAGTGGTTGATATGCCATAAAAGCCAACCAAACCAAATCATATAATTGATATATATGAATAAAGTGGATTTGGCATTAAATAATCTACAGTGGTTGATATGCCATAAAAGTCAACCAAACCAAAATCCATATAGAATGTGCCAGTGGTGTAATGGTTATCGTAGTTGAAG
The DNA here is from genome assembly GCA_963585895.1 of Sepioteuthis lessoniana. Lineage (NCBI taxonomy): Eukaryota > Metazoa > Mollusca > Cephalopoda > Myopsida > Loliginidae > Sepioteuthis > Sepioteuthis lessoniana. The sequence goes on from OY757925.1 coordinate 88,948,165, forward strand.
AACAAAGTTTAAATCTTGAATGGGTTTGTTTACATTTCACATTGCGCTAATGGTAATCAGTAATCATGTTAATGTACTGTCGTCAACTTCGCCGTCACATTTCTCGCAACAAATCATTTTAGTTACTTTCACAACGTTATGACACAGTTCGAACTCGTAAATACTAAGTTCCCTCAATTAAACTACGTTGCACGTTCACCTGTTAATTTTCTTTAAAATAATTCGCTAGAATTCAATGCAGTAAAAAAAAAGTATTTCATTAGTCGAAGCACCCCGTAAACCTTTCTTTTCATGAAATGTGATGAAGCTGCACTTGAGTATTTTTAAAATGTCTTCCATGTTCTCATATCGTTAAGATGTATTTCAGTTTAAGAAACCCTAACAAATTGTAGGAAACTATGTCTGGGAGTTTGGTGAGGCTTCTCTTACATAATCTTTCATTGGATAATGTCTCGAGGGTCAAGCAATTTTTCAAGGCCAAAGTATCATTAACTAACTCAGAGCTCCCAAGCAGTGTAACACAATACCATGTGGCTTTTTTCTGTCACATTGTGGGAATTTCAGATCAATATATATACTCTTCGTATAATCCTTTGTTATTTTCACAACTTTCCAGTAATGAGGCGTTAATTTATTGATGTGAGATTTGAATTAACTGACTAGATGACAAGTCAATACACTGAACCAGAACAGAATCTCCGTGAAATTCACGTTTTCGTGATTGCACAATCTTAACCAATGGTCCCTAATCATTACTTACACACATTTGCATGTATATATATTTATATAAGATGTATGATTTACGCACACACACGTATATATATCTATATAAGAAACATGGTTTATACTCACTATGTATATATATTTATATTAGACGCATAGTTTACACACACACATATATGTATACATATATTAAGACACATGATTTCCACTCGTACTCCCTCCACATATATTTTTTTCAAAGACGTATACTTTACATACACACACTTATATATATATATATATATATATATATATATATATATATATATATATGTATTTAAATGTATATATTTATACAAAGCATATGGTTTACACAAACACACACAGATGTATTTAAAAAAAGATGCATGGTTTATACACGCATAGACACATACACACATACACATATATATTATAACTAGATAGATGGTTGATACACACACACACACACACACACACACTCAGTGGGTTGGATGGCTCAAGTGACGCCTGAATTATACAAAAATGAAAATGACACTTTCATATTACAATATCAGATAGATTTACTAAAATTACATGAACCTTGAAATACCATGGATTAAATTTATTTAAAGAAATCGCCATTGGCTTCAACCATGGTATCCAGACTACTTCGAAATCTGTTGAAAGCCTTTCCAACGTTCTCCTAGTTTAGATTGGTAAATTCCGTTGTTATCCTTGCCTTCACTTCATCTTTGGTGTTGCATGGAGTTTTGTTGATCTCTCACTCAACCGCACTCCACATATTAAAATTTGGGGAGTTAGGCAGTCAGATCTTAAGCGTGACGTGGTTGCAGACATTTTCTGACAGCTAAGACTAAGTTCTCCTGTTTGTGCTGCATAGCACAGAGTTCTGTTACCAGACGTAGGGTTTTCCATTAGCCGCCCTCTCAATCCAGCTCAGCACTTGTTCCACTAAGCACTTGATGTATGTCTCCGGGTTGAATCTTAGAATGGAGTCATAACGGCACTTTCCAAAGTGCCCAACCCCAACACCATAATGTGTTTGATTTTCATCAATAATTACAATATCTACAATTTGGTTTTCTTTCTTTGTTTAATAGCATATCAACATTCGTGGGTTATTTAACGCCAAATTCATCCTTGTAGAAGGACTGTGTTGGTACTATTCAATCCATATTTGGGAGGATGAAAGAGTTCATGCCTTTCCCAAGTGTATTCGTCCAAAAGTGAACGTGATTGCGCAACCGGAATTCGAACTTGCTCACTATGATATCACAGTTCAGCACGTTAGCCACTACACCTCGGGGACTCTCCTCTTCAATTTTGTTTTTTAATTTGCGGCATAAGATTTTTTAATTAAGTACAAATAAAGATAACATTTGAAAGAATTACTTTTATAGACAGATCTTTCAGCTATTAAATTTTTAAAAAATTACTTTGAAGGCGGTATATGAACAAATTAAGGAAGCGTTCATGGTATAATGTTTATCGTCGTAGAACATGGACACGGTGACACGTGTTCAGATCCTGGACGAAGCTGTTAACATTTCCCATAACGGTAATACCCTTGGGAAAAGTATGAATCCAATTATTTTTCCAACAGTTAAGGGTAAATAATTGGGCAGATTGTGCTTTTCACCTTTGGTATGGCAACCGATCTTGAAGAAAGAAAACTGAATTCAAACCTGTTAAAAACTGATCTTGTATCGCATCCTGCTCGTGCCCAGGGGTATATATATATATATATATATATATAGGTATATATATATATATATATATATATATAGAGGTATATATATATATATGTAGGTATATATATATAGGTATATATATATATATATAATAGGTATATATATATAGGTATATATATATATATATATAGGTATATATATATATAGGTATATATATATATATATATATATATAGGTATATATATATATATATATATACATTGTCATCCACAGACGGACTGTTTCGTTCTATCAGAACTCTTCAGTGTGGCTAGACACGTAGAACGCTCGAATCCGGGATCGAAACCCATCCAACTTTACGTTAGACTAAATCTCAGACCTCTCGGCCGACAAGCGGACCACGTTGGCTAAGGGAATTTTAAGGTATTTATTTAGCAACAGCAGCAGCAGCCGTTTGTTTACATTTTTTTTTATACCCTATCGGCTACCAGAGTGCTCAATTCTTTCGAAGAGCTTTTGCATTACGCTAGCGGCGGCCGACAATTCCTTCGCCAGATAGCTCAACCCCCATGGGGGAGCGTATATATTGTCATCCACATACAGACTGTTTCGTTCTATCAGAACTCTTCAGTGTGGCTAGACACGTAGGACGCTCGAAGCCGGGATCGAAACTCATCCAACTTTACGTTAGACTAAATCTCAGACCTCTCGGCGATAGAAATATGTGGACAGTTGGATAAATCAAACACTTAACTCAAATTTAGATGTGTGATATTTCGTTCGGCTTTATTTCATCTTGAACTTCTTCACTCTGAGACCGTTTACTGAGTTTTTCTATTTAAAAGAATGCGAGGGGAAATGATAAGATGGTGAAGGGATTCAGAGTCAAATGTATCAGGTTTCATTAAAGATTTTTTTATTTTAAAAGTGAAGATAGATTATAGAGAACTGGTTAGCAAACAGTAGGGAAGGGTTTTGGTGTACGGGGTTTTGGTATGTTTTGTTTCATGGAAAGATATTGACTATAATGTGATGTCGCAGAAAATTGTCTATATAGTGGTGTCTAGGTTATAATTGGGGTGAGGAAGGGCTAAGCAGTAAAGTGATAAGGAAAAGGAAAGGATTTTCAAAAGTATGGTGGCACAGAGTGAAAAAATGTTGTGTTTCTCTCCGTTTTCTATTTTGGTTTTGTTTTCATTTATTATGATGTTTGCCAGGCAAGGTGAGATTTGGTAAAAACTTGGACGTTGTTTTATGAAATAAAGCCGAACAAAATATCACACATCTAAATTTTAGTTAAGTGTTTGATTTATCCTAATTTTCACATATTCTATCATACTGTCAGATTCACTAAAATCTATCATTTCAACGTATATATATATGAATGAAAGTATTAATTATTGAAAAAATGAAATGATTTTTAAAGATATATTTATTGATGAGAAACCTAATTTTCTCTATGTTTATTAACATTACGTCGGTGGGGCTTAGAATATGTTGACAGTACCCTCTTCAGAGGAATAAGGCCCGACCCCAAAATAATGTCCAAAGTATGACACTAAATCGCATCGGATTGAGAGGCTCCATTGTAGTGTGTCCCTACAATGCCATTACTCCCAACTCCTCTCTAACCCAGAAGTGGTAGTACCTGTTAGGGTCCTATTTATTGGTAAAATAGTTCTGTTTCAAAATCATTCGTATTTGGTATGAATATCGTATTAAAATAGTTACTTGAAGCTCTAATTATTTAATTATGGTCAGTTTGGTTTCGGCGGGTTGGGTTTTATGACATATCAACCATTATAGGTTATTTAAAGCCAAATCCTCTTTATATATAAATATTAAATATATATGATTTGTAAACACATTTTGTTAATAACATTTCTAAAAGAGATAAAGCTCATATTATTGTACACTGTTAAATGGTTCCAATTTTGCTATGTATCATTAACAATTCAATTAAACATCAGTTATTTATTTGCACACAGTTAAATGTTCAGACAGTTCTATATCTAAAAATTTAGTTTAGTATAAGTCATTTGTTTGTCCTCAGTTTAAATTTCAAATAACTCTATTTGACCCATAGATAGGGCCCTATCAAGAGCTACCACACCAGGCCAGAGTGGACCTAGGAACAATGGCAATGAAGGGGTACTCCGCATTCCCCAAATCTCTAACATTACTCGACCCTCACCATCAATTTGTTTAGTGTCATATCCAGAACACTCGTTGGAAGTGGGTCTCAGCCCTCAGCAACCCCAACCAACTGGGCTTTGTGTGCGTTGGGGTGGTTACTTCTCTGTAAGACTGGGATGGGTTTAATAAGTATTATTCTAATTGGTTTACTGAACCTATATCGCTGTATACAAACAAATGAGTTTTATTAAATAGAAATAATCACTTAAAGTGATATAATTATAAGTATAAGATTGGTGTGCTTGGAGCCATATAACTGTGTGCAAATTATTTTATTTGATAGGAATACTTTGTTATCATATAACTGTTCAAAAATTTTGTAAGAAACAAATGGGAACTTAAAAGGAGCGTGATCACCTTATCTCTTGGTATAAAATAACCTTAGACTATTTGATATACCGTTAAAATCAATCAATCAATCAAAGATCCACTTTTCTGAAGATCTCGAAATACTTTTATGTTTTTTATTCAGTTTTGCATTGAATCCCACTATCATAGAAAAGAATTCTCTAAAAAAATACCCGTTTTATTTTAGATTCTGAAAACATAATTGATTTACTGATGCTACACTTTCTGCACTTATAACTGATCTTCAGGACCGAGGCTTATCGTTGAGAGAACCTGTTTCTTTAAACTTTTACATCTAATTTGATATTTCTGTGTGGTGCGAAAACCTTTTTAGATACTGCTAATAGATTTAACTCAGCCATCCTAAAATTCTGTCTACTTATGTTTTTTGAGTAAAGCGACGGGTCAATAAAATCACGACCATGAAGAAATTGATAAAGCTTAAAGATAAGGTAAGTATAACGAAATCTTTTAGGATTGCAATAAAAAAAAAACATATCAGATTTTAAAATATTTCTTTAAGATTAATTGTGTTATGTACAGATAAAGAGTTATACAAACTTAAAACTGATGTTATCGTATATATATATATATATATATATATATATATATATATATATATATATATATATATATATATACTAGCTGTACCCGGCCACGCGTTGCTGTGGCTCAGTTTGTTTAAATGGGAAAAAAAAGAAAATGCATGTTTCTAATATGTTTAAATTTCCAATACTTGTGGATATACAATATTCTTGGTAGTTCCAGTTTCCGTGAAAAATTTAAGAAGAAGTTTTTAGAATAAAAAGAAATTTACTTACTACTGAACCAACGAAATATGGCTTAAAGTTTATTAACGAAAGAAAACTTATTTCGAAATGTCTTTCGTTGAAGTTCAAGACAAAAAAAAAATGTCATGTTGAAAAAAGAAAATAAAATATTTAGTAAACAATTCGTTACTACTGAACCAACGAAATATGGTTTAAGAAAGAAAACTTTTTAATGAATGTCTTTCGTTGAAGTTAAACAAAAAAAAAGGGAATGTTGAAAAAATATAAGAAAATATTTTGTAAACAATTCGTTAGAATAAAAAAAAATTTTACTTACAACTGAACCAACGAAATATGGTTTAAAGTTTAGTGTCTCTGTTTAATTCAACCAAAAAAAGAAAGTGACTATGCAGAAAAATTAAGTCACGTGTAAAATTCTTTGAAACGTAAGTTATGTTTTCGGGTTCGGCTTTTGTCGGAGAAAAACGACTTATTTAAGATATTTTTTTTAATTATTGTAATATTTTTGGAAAATAAGTATATAAAAACACTCCTGAATTCGAATAAAATACTCTCTGAAAACTTTAAACAAATAAGTGGTATAAAACTGGAGATTATTGGTTTGTAACAAGCATTTACATTTTTATTTATATAGATTGTCATCCACAGACGGACTGTTTCGTTTTATCACAGCTCTTCAGTGTGACTAGACACGTCGGAAGCTTGAATATGGGATCGAAACCCGCCCAACTTTACGTTAGACTCACCCGACAAGCGAACCACGTCAGCCCGGGAATTATAAGGCATTAAGTTGAAGCTTTCGTTTGTTTACGCGCACGTGTGTGTGAGAGAGAGAGAGTGTGTGTTTACTTCGCTTAATTTAGAAATGATTAAACTTTGTGTGACCGTTATAATAGTATAAGAGGCGTGCTTAGTGTAAGAGTTATTTTCTGCCCTTAGCTAGGGGTAAATAGTTGGTTAGGCTGGGTTCTATAGTCTTAATTAGACTATCAGTTTAGAAGAAAAATGGATTTCAAACCAACAGTTCTCTGCTAAAAAATTGACCTTGTGTCATACCCTACCCGTAGTAGAGGGGATGGGTAAATACTAAGTCTTTTATGTTTTCTTGAATTGCTCTCTCTCTTTCTTTCTCTCTCTCCCTCTCTCTCTCTCTCTCTCACACACACACACACACACACATATATATAGTGACAAAAATTATTTCGTGAGTCAGGAATTAACCTACTACAGTTTCACCTTAACGGCTCATCAGGGTATCTAATCCCGACTCTATTTTGCTCTACTTTGAGCACCTTTTGTACTTGTAGCTTAGCAGCAATTTACGGTGGGTTTTTTCTTTTGACCAATCGATCGCGTATCTGTTGATTTTTTTCAATTGGTGTGACAAGGTTGGCCTTTTCTTTTTTTCCAATATATATATATATATATATATATATATTTTCCCCTAGATTCGTTGTATATCTTTATCTTCGAATTACTGGCGTTTTTTTTCCCTTACCGTAAGTGCTAGTATTCAATAAGTTATCTTATATATATATATATATATATATATACACACACACACAAATAAACATAAAGGGTGTGATGGAGGATATATTGTCACCATTCTAAATTATTAATTTCGCGCTTTATTTGTTCTATGTTTTGTCTACTGTACAGGAAACTATAATCAGCTGGGCACTGTATATAAGGAGATCAGTACCATGACGCTATTCAAAATCTCCAGAAATTTGGATACAGCGTGTTGTACGGCCGGGAAGTTTCAATATGAAGACTTCAGAGTGTTTGGATTTCTATTTGACCATAGATTCATATTTATACTGGAGGAAGTAGTACTCTCCTGGATCGAGATGGTGTCTACTGAAAATCCTTGTATCTTGCAACCAGACTCAGCATTATACCACACAAGCAGGAGAACCCAGTATTGGTTGTCAGAAAATTTCTGTGACCTCATCGATGCTAACATCTGGCTGCCTAACTCCCCAAATGGCAATCCCTTCATTATTATGAGTGGGGTGCAGCGGAACGGGAGAACCAACAAAACTCTGTGCGACACTCAAGATGAAGTGAAAGCAAAGATAACGACAGAATTTACCAATTTAAACAAGGAAAGCGTTGGAACGGCTTGCATGAAGATTTCAAAATCATCTGGAGGCCGGGCTTAAAACTAATCGAGATTTCTTTGAATAAATTTGATCTACAGTATTTCAAGATATTTTCATCTAATTTTCGTAAATATATCTGGTTGAATGAGATATTAGAGTAATTTTCATTTTCATGCCTAATTTAGATGACACTTTATCTATTACAGCCGGTATAGTCTCCTGTTAGGGCGGTTGTGAAGCGTGAAAAATACAGTCAGATGACCTTTGCTTTATGGAAAACACAACTAAAATTTAAAAGAAAATCAGTTTATATATATACAAATATATATATATATGTGTGTGTGTGTGTGTGTGTGTATGTGTGTGTGTGTGTGTGCGTGTGTGTGTGTTTACATGAAGAAACTATGGATAAAGTGTCAGATTTTTTTCTTGGTTTATAGATTTTTTTCAAAGAAAAAAAATTTTTGCCAAAGGAAAAAGAAATCTGATTTCATAACATGTACTTGTGCCAAATGATGTGTTAAGGTCTATGGTAAAAAAAAATCAGTGATTTTGAATACTGCTTTCTGATCATAGGGACAGACAATATATATATATATATACATATATATTGTCCAATACACACACACACACACACACACACACACATATATATATATGTAAAGAATATCGCAATATTGATTTCATTATCTATCAGTACGTGTTTTGATGTTCATAAACAATTCCATAAATAATTTTTTCATCGATTTCCATCACATTTTATCTTTGAGACCAAAAACAGATATCTTCAAATATTCATATTTCTTTTCATTGACACACAAAAGTAGCAGACACATTGGATATTTTAAGAAAATATATTATTTTTACTAACCAAAAGTTTGTACTGGAGCCCAGTGGATTGTGGAGAACCCCTTCATTGCCATTACACTCAGCGCCACTCTAATCCAGAGTGGTAGTACCTATTAAGTCCCATATACGAGCCAAGTAGATCCTTTTGAAAATTATTCGTATTTAATAAAAATACTTGATGTCATAAAACCATGAATTATCATAATTAAGAACCGTAGCAGCAATAACAATTCTCTACAGAAATACCAAGGTGAAAGTGCGTTCACTAGATGGAGACACAGAATACTTCGACATTGTTGCAAGAGTACTACAAGGAGACACGCTAGCCCCATACCTCTTTATCATCTGTCTAGAGTACGTGCTTAGAACGTCGATCGACAAAATCAGAGAAAATGGCTTCGAGCTGACCATGAAAAGAAGCAGAAGTTACCCCGCAAAAACAATTACCGACGCCGACTACGCCGATGACATAGCGTTAATAGCGAATACACCTAACCGAGCCGAAACACTACAGCATAGTTTGGAACGGGCCGCCGCAGGCATTGGCCTCCATGTCAATGCACACAAAACTGAATATATGTGCTACAACCAAACAGGCGACATTTCCACACTAGACGGAACCGCTCTGAAACTAGTAGACAAATTCACCTAACCTCGGAAGCAGCATCTCATCAACCGAAAAAGACATCGACACGCGACTAACGAAAGCATGGACAGCTATCGATACGCTCTCGATCATATGGAAATCAGACCTGACCAATAAAATAAAGCACAGTTTCTTCCAGGCAGCGGTGGTATCGATACTGCTATATGGATGCTGTACATGGACGCTAACTAAACGGCTGGAGAAGAAACTAGACGTCAATTACACAAGAATGTTGAGAGCAATATTGAACAAGTCCTGGCGGCAACACCCCACAAGACACCAGCTGTACGGCCACTTGCCTCCCATCACGAAAACTATACAAGTTAGAGGAGCCAGACACGCAAGACACTGCTGGAGAAGCAAGGACGAACTCATCAGTGATGTACTCCTATGGACCCCCACATATGGCCAAGCAAAAGCAGAACGACCAACTCGAACATACATACAGCAGCTCTATGAGGATATGGGATGTAGCCCTGAAGTCCTTCCAAAAGCGATGAATGATAGGGAGAGGTGGCGAGAGAGGGTCAGGGATATCCGTGCTAGTGGCACGACATGATGAGGATGATGAAGGATTATTATTATTAGTTACTTGAAACCATTTAACTGTGTACAAACAAACGACTGTTATTAAATAGGAATAATTACTTAAAACTATGTGATTATTTGTACTAGATAAGAATACTTGAAATCATAAATTTATATACTAGTTATTTGCATGAAATAGCAGTACCCTACAAAACAGCAGCTGTATAGCTACTTATATCCAGTCTTTCAAACAATTTGGTAAGGCAAGAAAGACATCCTGGGTACAGCTGGTAAAGTAAGCAATTTTCTCCTATGGACTCCTTCACATGAACTCACCAGTGATGACTGACCATCAAAAACTTCCATACATCAACTCTGTGCGGACATTAGATGCCATCAAGAGAACTTACCAAAAGTGATGGCTGATAGTGTCGGATAGCGAAAGAAAATCAAAGGAATCCTTGCTATCAGCATGCATTGGTTATGATAATGATAATGATGAATAAAGTTTGTAATGACAACATTTGAAAGACGACAGTTTGAAAAATCAGATTGACATTTTGGCTAGTGGCATAGCGTCGTCAAACTGAAAACGAATTTATTGCCAAAAATGAATTCTACACTACAAGGGAAAGAAGCAAATTTATTAATTCATTTTTTGTTTTTATAACTGTATCAGTCAGATAGTCATAAGAAATTTTCAAAATTTCCTGATTAAATTAAACATACAAGAGCTGTACAAAAATGATTATACTTTTCTGTTTACAAGTGTTAAGCTATGATAAATATTCCTTGTTATTTAGCCGTCGTCAGTATTGAACCTGCAACCTCCAGATGATTTCACTAAACGCCCATATCTGTTACCCCATGTCCAGCAGGGTACACGGCGTAACGGGTATAGGCGTTTGGTTAAAGTGCTTTTAAGTCAAATAATCTGGAGGTTGCAGGTTCAATCCTAATTACAGGTATTAATAACAAGTAATATAATTATAATAGCTTAACCCTAGGGTTCGGTTATGTTTCACGGAATTAGAACAATCTCTCTCTTGTATTAAATAAACGGTTTGTTTTGAAGTTCTATGTTGGCTCCCGAGTTCAATATGAAACAATAGAAGAAGAGCGAAGGACGCATCGGCCGAAACGTTGTGAATATAACAATATATATGAAGACAATAGTCCGAATCCACTAAATGATAAAAAAGGGTCAGTCATTTTTTAATTAATCGTACAATTTGTGATCGAATCGACAGAACCATGAAGAAATCACGAGTTGGGATTTTTCTAGAGATGTCGTGAATACAAGAAGATAATGACACACCAATCTACATACACTCTTCTTTAAACCAACCACCCTCAATTACCAAACAAATCCCAAAATCTATCAACCGTAGACTATCCAGCAATTCCTCTAACATCGATATTTTTAACAAACACAAACATTTATATGAAAAAGCATTAAAACACAGCGGTTATAGACAAGCACTAGAATTCATATCTCCAAAAGACAAATCTAAGCACAAAAGTAGGAATATTATTTGGTTTAACCCACCTTACAATAAATGCATAACATCCAATGTAGGTAGGGACTTCCTAAACTTAATCTACAAGCACTTCCCCAATAATAGCCCCCTAGCCAAAATCTTTAACAAAAATAACATTAAGGTTAGCTACAGTTGCGCAAGCAACATGTCCGAAATAATAAAAAAATACACAACAAAAAAATCGCATCCACCAACAGTACAACACACCCCTCCAACCAATATAATTGTAGGGTCAAAAGCACATTCCCCCTACTAGGAAAATGTCGGTATAAAAACGTCATAAACAAAGCCTCGGTAAAAACAAACAACTCAAACATTACATCGGTGCAACGGAGGATGCCATAAAACAGAGAATTTATAACCATAAAATTTCTTTCACAAACAGAAACTACTCATCCAATACCTCCTTATCCTCGTACATATAGCACCTAAAAGACGCAAACATCTCTCCTACAATCACCTGGGAGATACTAAAACAAGCACCTGCCTACAACAAAACAAAAAAAAATCCCTTCTTTGTCTCCACAAAAAATTAGCCATCATAACCTACCCATCACAAAACACCCTACTAAATAAAAAAATCTGAGATCCTTTCAAAATGTAGGCACGAGAACAAATACCTTCTCTCGCACTTTGATCCATACACATAACCCATCTAACACCTCAAATGTATATAAAAAAACAAACCCCACCTGAAGCACCGTAAGTACCATTTTCCTCCTCTAACCATCATCCCAGCCACAATATATGTACCATCTTTCTCCATTAACCCCCATACCCTTCTCTACACGCCTCCACTATCTGTTAATTTTACATTTTTATAAGAATTAAGAATCGGCCCCAACACTCTACATTCATCTTATCTACCACGTACACTCTACTCTTTTCTACAATAGGGTATAAATCACACAACATTAACACAAAACATATAACAATTAAAAATAACCATCTCAACCACCCATCTATCACCCATACCTCCCAAACCCGCCATCTATTTCCTTAATCAATTTCCTTAAATTTATAATGACAACACTTTTCTCTTCAGTTATAATCATCATCGTACATAAAAATACTAACTATTATTGTAACCCCTTCATTATTTTCATTACGCACGTACTATCAAAGATAACTATAGTATATATAATATTTACGCAACATTTCATCAATTTATTATTATATCCTAGCCCAATTGTCTTCCTTAAATATAATACCAACACTGAACAATATTATATTGTGATACAATATATCCCAACCTATACCCATTGTGATTCTGGTCTACCATAATATAACCATTTAAATACACTTACAAATCAAATCTTTATTCATTCCCCTCCACATGCAGTGATGATGTTTTGTTCCTTAGCTAGAGTCACCTACACATACAGAAATAAAATAATGTAGCAAAAAATAAGATACACCGACGAATTTATATCCGGTTAAAACAACGCGCTGCTTTTGTACCTTCACATACACTATATGCCACCCCAAAACACCCACAATAATACGTAACTATAACCAACGAAAACACACGCACACACACTCACATACTTACAATCACACGTAAAGATTCCTACAAAATTCCGACGGTTTTTTGGCTGTATTTTTTCGATTTTCGATTCATTTCATTTTGTTAACTGTTTGATGATTGTTGTTTTGCAAAAAACACCATGAAACCCAGGGGTCACTGTCTAAATTCCATGAATTAAATATATATAACTAATACATATTCATTTATTATTATTATATAATTGCTCTATCCGATATATTGAGCACACTCCATATTATATTGCACTTGGTTCGACACAAACCCACAAAGTGATTTAGTGACAACCAACAATGCTATAAAATAATATACACAATATACATATATATATATATATATATACAAATATATATATTTACACAAATATATATATATATACACAAATATATATATACGCAAATATATTTGTATATATATATATATATACACAATTATATATATATATATATATATACACACACACACACACACACCCATATATATATATATATATATATATATACACAAATATATATATAGACGAGTTGCATAAGATAGGTTTCCAGACTTTTTTCGTATGGGCATCTAAAATTCTCATGGACTCTTTAAAATTCAGTATGTTATTGCTATACATCTTATGAGATGACTGACCAATTTCTATGATTTCCGGTTCAAATGAACAGCTACAGCACCAATTGGAATACACCCTACTAAAGACTGATTGTCACAGCTGGGGAATTTCAAAAATGCAATCTCGACGTGAGGACACTTTAGAAGAACGATATGCAAAAAAATTCTGTTTTAAACTTGGAAAAAATGGCACAGAAACGTATGGAATGCTTTAGACTGCTTTTCGAGCATCTTGCATGAATCGATTATCGGTTTTTGAATGACTTAAGAGATTCAAGGAAGGCAGGGAGTCTGTGAGGGATGATGAGGGGCGTGGGAGGAGTAAGGAAGTCAATACACCAGAGTTGATTAGCCAAAGTGTTAGGGTTAGGGTTACAATGTTGAGGTTTTAAGGGAGTTCAGGAAGAGATTCCTTGGGAAGAGGCCAGCACTCTTCAAATCGGGTCAGTGGCATTTCCCCTTGGACAATACAACAGTCTACAACTCCATCCTTGTCACAGACTATTTGACCAATATGGGCATCAAGACAATTCGTCACCGTCCCTATAGTCGAGACCTTGCTCCCTGTGACTTTTCGTTATTCCCTAAGCTCAGAGGCTGTCGTTATGAGACAATTGAGGAAATGAAAGAGGCTGTGACGAAGGTCATTGACACGCTCATACAAGAGGACTTCCATGGGGCCTTCCAGAAGTTGTTGCAACGGTACAAGTGCATTGCACCCGGAGGAGATTACTTCGAAGGGGACAAAAGTTTCTCGTATGTATTATCAATAAAATGCCCTTACGAAAAAGTCTGGAAACTTATTGTGTGTACTATCAATAAAAGTGTCCATACAAAAAAAGACTGGGAACTTATCGTATGCACCTCGTATATATACACACAAATATATATATAAATATACACAAATATAAATACATATATACACAAATATATATATACATATACACAAATATATATATATATATATATAAACACAAATATATGTACATACACGCAAACATATATATACACAAATATATATATATATATATACACACAAAAATAGATACACACACACGCACACACACACACACACACATATATATATATATATATATATATATATATATATATATATATACAAATATACATATATATATATACAAAAATATCTTATTTGGAAACATTTTGATTACAAGTCTTGTCGAAACAATAAAAATGAATGTGTATATATAGATATAGATATTGAAATTCATTTGATGAGCTTGAAAAAAAAATTATGGCATAGAATTCTCAATTTTCTTTTATTTTAACTATATATATATATATACATATGTATATATATATATATATATATAGAGAGAGAGAGAGAGAGAGAAAGAGAGAGAGAGAGAGAGATGCACATAATTCCGCTCCATATCATTCGGTCCTGTAATGCTCTCCACCGGATGTCATAGCAGTAATGGTGGGGCATTTTGATATTTGCGCAAATGTTCAGCTTGACAATTTGTTTCCAGCTCGTTATATATATATATATATATATATATATATATATATATATATATATATATATATATGTGTGTGTGTGTGTGTGTGTGTGTGTGTTAATTTTGATAAATTAGAAACATTGAAGCTCCTTCTATTTGATTGTGAAAAGAAAATTCAAAAAGCAGAAAAAAAGAACAGACAGATTTTAGCTGTAAAATCATTCACATTCTGAAGACGCTAGACTTCTTGGGAAACATGTCAATTTGATTTTCTAAATTGCGTTTTTCTTTATCTATCTATCTATATATGTGTGTGTATATGTGTGTGTGTGTGTGTGTGTGTGTGTGAATGATATGTGTATGTCTGTCCGAATAATGTTGTCTGTATCTGTGTATCGATATTATAATAATCTGATTTCTATGTATTTGTTATTGTAATACAACAAAAACAAGACATCGTCGGACACATGTTGATAGAGCAATAGCTCTTAAAATACACCAGGTTTTGTGAATAAAATAATTTTCGATCCAATTAAGCCACCAGATTTAGGTTAATTATTCAAAAATAAGTTTGCAGTTTTGAACAAATCCTAGAAACCGCATCCTACAAAACTACTGCTGAGCGGCCACCTACCTCCCATCTCGGAGACCATCCAAGAAAGCCTAGCAAGATGTACTTAGCTCGACTGTTGAATTAAGGACAAGCTCATAAACGACGTTCTCCTATTAACTCATACATATGAACACACCAGTGTTGGCCGCCCAGCAAAAATTCACATTTATCAACATAATGTTTGGGATATATCCAGGTCTACTAGCGGTCTTGAATTTACAGTTTTCCTTCTTCTAGACTGGTTTTCATACCAAAATAAAAAAAGCAAAGTCAATGCTACTATTTAACCTAGTTGGTGGAAGAATACTTAGCTTCATACCTTTTTCAAAGCCTTATGTGAATTGCAAACTGCCTCGTTCAGGATTTGAACATGAGTAGCCACTTTCACTTCCAGTGACGATAATGTTTACACCAGAAAAGTCTTTCATAAGAATCTCCAAAATCAACATTTTTCCACTTTAAGTTGTTTGTTTTAAATATATTTTGTTGATGTCCATTAAAAGAATATTTGTTTTCTTAAGAATCTCCAAAATATACGTCAATCCACTTTGAATTATTAATTTGAAATGTCAAGCTATTTTTACTTAAAAATAATTTTTTTTTTTAATTTAAAATCCGCAGCCATCAACAAGATAAACTAAAATCTCATATACCTTCCATCGAGTATTTTAGCTTCTGTATAACTGAAGCGTTCGATTTGCTAATTATTTAACACAATCTGGGATACAGTAATCGTTTTCTGCGGACAAGAAAGGAAATGAGTTCTCAGTTGAATTTGTTAGATATGGCCATGGTCGATAAATGAAAAGCTTCATAGAATAAGTGGAATGGACAGAAAGACACCTTTACTCGCACTATGAACTGGACATTATCTGTATTTATGTTATAAATAAATGAACAGAGCAGATGAAGTTATCGAGAACAGAAAAAAAAAGTCATAAAAATGATGATGACTTTTAAACAAAACAAAGAAATAGCAACATTTTCTTGTTGAACATACAAGGACAGAAATGAGGATTTAATTTATTGCACTTATATATTTAGAGAAGAAGCACACACACACACACACACATACACCCTGTATATATACATATAGTTTGCTATAGTTCTATATTATCTTCATAAATTTAGAGTGCTTAATATCGGTGGTTGAGCTTCAGAACATCTCAGTTTTGTGATTAAGCGTATGTTGATCTAAATCTTAGTCAAATGGCTGCATAAGCGTTAAACTAATAGTCACCAAGCACCGTTGACTCCGTCTCTACACTATTCAAAGTTAGATCTCTGCCTCTTTCTTTCTTTCTCTCACTATATATAAAGAGAAAGAGAAATAAGAATTGAGAAACATAGAATATATATATATATATATATATGTGTGTGTGTGTGTGTGTGTGTGTGTGTGTGTGTGTGTGTGTAATGCAAAGAGACCAGGATTTAAACATTAACAGTGAAATATCTTACAACCAAAATGGATATAATTAGGTATTATTTATTACCAAATTGGATATTATTAACACTCTGCAACCTAAATGAAATCTGTAAAACTTTTTTGAACAAAAATAAAATGGCATGGATATATTATAATAGGTGGACTTGTTTTTGGACAGATACACATTCATATCTTATTGCAATTTCCTCCGTTCGTGAAGTGACCAGTTGACTCCTACGTAGTTAATTTCTACAATCTCTCAGACACCCAAAAATACTTTATGTACTCAAAAAAAAACTTGTCTTCAGATTAGACTTTGATCTCCTTAAGCCTGTTTCAACTTGTTAAATGTTTGTTGGATTGTCCTGACATTTGACACAAGATTTGAGCTTATGTTCTATTTTTCATGACACACTAAAACCAAACCCAAGATTACTCAGCTGAATGGCAATTCTTTAAGGCAAGAATGAACTGGATGTTTTCACACGTGTTCAAGGTCAATATTGATCAGCTGATATTCAATCAGATTACCAAACTGAAGTTAAAATATCAATGTCATTACTTTCTAGACCGTCAGGGGCTGTGGATATCGACAACGTTGAGACTTCTGTTGATCTTTACTAAGCTTAGCTGAGTGACACTGAGGCAAATACAGAGAACAATGGTGAGACTATTGTATTATCAGACTTGGGAAGGTAGTGTTCGGGTAGAGGTTAGGATTATTACTGAAAGCAAAAAGGAACGTTCCATAGTGTAGCCAACAGATTGAATAGAGAAATTCAATTTTTACAAATCAATATTCTCATTTTCTTTGAGTTACTTGTACAACAATGAAGTAGCCAACAAAGAAAGAATAAAAGCAGATACTCATTTAGTTTAGCACATGACCAAAAGTATGCAGCACCCAGTGGGAATCGAACTCACTATCAAGAATCTGCTAGCCCCCTCCCTTACTGAATGATAATTATTTACTTAGTTTAGCTTAGCTTAGTTTAGCATAAGGCCAAAAGTATGAGGCACCCAGTGAGAACTAAGCTCACTAACAATGGTCTGCTAGCCTCCCTTACTGCATCATCATCATCATCATCATCATCATCAAGGCGGCCTGACTGTATGAATTCTTTTAATTCTATATCACCATCAGTCTTTACAGGCCATCACACTTTGCAAGTCCTCTAGACGGCACACATTGTCCGCACAGAAATAAGGAATGTGCTACTTGCCTCCCTTATTGGATAGTAGTCATTTACTGTTTCGTTAAGTGTTGCACCAGGCCAGTTTAGTTTAGTATAAGGTCATAATTATGGCACACCTACTGAGAAATGAAGTCACTAATAATAGTCCACTATCCTCGTTTGGTAAACACTACACCAATCGAAGTACCATATAAAACTAAGCAGAGCTTTGATTTAGCACAGAGCTGCAAGTATGAGGAACACAGAAAGGATCGAACTAATTATTATTAATTACTATTTTTATTTATTAATTTTTAATTATAATTAATAATTATAATAGAGGAACGAGAGGGGAATACTTGGTCCATGCAAAAGAACTGAAAAAAAAGTGGAAGATGAGGGTGAAGGTGGTATCAGTTGTAGTTTGTACGCGTGGAAATGACCCCAAGGGCTTGGAAAAGAGAACAGGAAGAATCAGAAATCAGAAGAAAAGAAACAATCCAGACCACAGTATTTTTAAGATTTTCTAGAATACTGAGAAGGGTCCTGGAGATCTGGTTGTTTTATGGCATATCAACCTTTGTAGGTTGTTTAATGCCAAAGCCATTCTCCTAGAAGAATAGTAGTGGTACTATTTAACCGATAGCTTCGAGAATAAGGGGGTTCATATCTTTCCCAAGTGTATTTTCCCGAAAGTGAACGTAATAGCGTGACTGGAGTTCGAACTCGCTTACTTCGATTCTGCAGTCGATTGCTTTAACTATTACACCACGAGAACACCCCCTGGACATCCGAGGAGACTTAATGTCCCTTAGACAGCAGTGAAAGACCACCAGTTGGTGGGAAAAACTTGCAAGGAGTGAAATATTATTTCCAGATAAAGTGGTTAAAAACTATAAAAGAAAGATATGTTTTGGTTTGGTTTCTTTGTTTAATGGCATATCAACCTTTATAGGTTATTTAATGCCAAAGCCATTCTCCTAGTAGAACAGTAGTCGTACTATTTAACCCATAGCTGCGAGGATAAGGGGGTTCATACATTTCCCTAGGGTATTTGTCCAAAAGTGAACGTAATAGCACGACTGGAGTACGAACTCGCTTACTACGATTCTGCAGTCCATCGCTTTAACACCACAAGGACACCCCCTTGATATATCAGTACCAACGGAAAATAACATATCAGTCAAAGAATATAATAAGTAAATACAAAGACCTGATAATTGAAATTGAGAAAATATGGCACCTTAAAACTATCAACGTGCCATTGATTGTGCGAGTACTGGGAGTGGTCAAGAAAAGGACAGATAAACTAATTAACGAGATAATTGGCAGTCCCAGTCTATATGAAATATCAAAAATTGCATTTAGTGGACCAGCTCATCTCCTTATGAGAGTATTATCAATGTGACTAAAAATATCTCCTAAAAAAGATAGCAAAAACATAAATACAAAGAACCACTACCTTCCATCGGGCTAGTTCTTGGTTAAAGAAACGATGAAGGATTGCAAGAAACCGAAAATAAAACTGGAAATTGAGAAATAATATAAACTCAGACATAATGAACCAAAGGACCAAAAATAATGACTATGCACAAGTCCTTATATCCAAGAGATGACAAGAAAAGGAGGAAGAGGACTCGCCAGCACTTCGGATTGCATAAATGCATCTATTTACGTATTCAATGTTTAAATTAAAAAGAAACGAGCGAAGGAAGACTGATTACAGCAGCCATTGACAACATAAGAACAAACAGAAAACCAAGAAAAAGAAATGAGAAGAAAAACCAACTTCATGGATAAATCGTCGGGATTGCGTACGAGAAGACGTGGACATTGCTAAGGAAGAGAAAATCCAAAAGAGAAAATGAATCCTTTTTAATTGCAACATAAAAAAATTTTAAATGGAAATCGATAATATACAACAAAATAGCGAATTTAGCTTATGTAAAGAAAGAGCTTAAATGGCTATTGCATAATGCGCAAATGCAGCAATTTAAAACAAAATGATTAAAAGACAAGGCCTGATTGGGTGAGAATGGTCATCCATTGGGAACTGTGCAAGTGATTAAGATTCCATCATACCAACCAAATGTTATATGCACAAACTAGAATCCATCTAAGAGAATGAGTCGCCTAGAATTATCTGGGATTTTGAGATACAAAAAGATCATTTAATCCTGACCATAAGACTAGACCTTGTATTTGCAATAAATAAATGAATAAATAAACTGGTAACTTGCCCTTTGGGGTTCTGGAGGGTCACAGAGGGAAAAGGAAAGAAAGCGAAAAGATAGACATGTACTTGGTCCTTGCCAGAGAACTAAAATGTAGTGGAACAAGAGAGTGACGGTGATACCAATTATGGTTTGTGAACTTGGTACGGTTATTAAAGACTTCGGGAGAAGACTGGAGGAACTGTTAATCAAAGGAAGAATGGACACATTCTAGACCACTGCATTGTTGAGATCGGCTAGAATACTGAGAAAGGTCCTCGAGACTGAGAAGACTTGCTGTCACTCAAGCTCCAGGGAAAGACCATCAGCAGGAGTTACTGGGAAAAACTCGCAAAGAAGAAGAAGAAGAAGGGAAAAAGAGTGGGAAGGAAGAGGGGAAATAGGAAGAAGAATGATGAAGAGTAAGAGGAAAATTACGAAGAGGAGTAGTTAAAGACACTTAGGACACGAAAAGAAAAAGACTGAAATACAACTGAATATTTGTACTAGTTGCAGTAATAAGAATTATTTTCATCATCATCATCATCATGTGCTGCTAGCACAGATTTCTCTGTCTCTCTCTTGCAATTCTTCTCTATCACCCATCGTTTCCGGCGGGTCCTCTAGACTACATCCTGTGTCCGTACAGAGCTGTTGTAGGTTCTAGTTGATCGTCCAACGCTAGCACGTCCGTGTGAAGAGTTCCAAAGGAGAAAATCGCTTATAAGTTCGTTTTTGGATCATATTGAACAAATCCTGGAAGTAACATCCCACAAATCAGCAGCTGTACGGCAACCTACCTCCCATCTCTAAAACAATCCTAGACGGACCAAATATGTGAAACACCGCTGGAAAAGTAAGAAAGAATTACTTTAAACTTTGTAAAATCAGTTGCATGGGAATTTTTCCTATTATTGTGCGGATTATGCTATCTGATTAGATTTGAACTGTATTTTCTTCTTATTTTATGATATGCATATTTTTTCATGACCTATTTTTTCATGACCTATTTTTTCATAATCTATTTTAGATGAAACCCAAAAAATAATCTGACTGGCTCAAAGTGATAGCAGAATTCTGTTAAAGATTAAACTTGAAATGACCTTAAATTCCGAAAAGAAAAACAAAAATAAACAAATAAATAAAATAAAACGCTTTCATATTATTATTATTATTATTATATTCTTTCGCGTTGATATTTTCCCCTCCAATTCCTTCCCAAACTGGTTTTCATTTATGCTAATCTAAATATTCAATAGCTATATAAAAATGATTGTGAGGATATATATACTATGATCATCTAGTCCTGACTCTCTTTTACCGTCCCTTTCTACTGTCCATCGCTTCAGGTGAGTCCTCTAGACTGGATTCGGTGTCCGCATTGATATGACTTAAGTCCTTCCTGGTCAACAAATCCTGATGCGTTCATATGTAGGGGTCCATAAGAGAACGTCGCTTATGAGTTTGTCGTTACTTTCGCATACCTTTTCATTTAACAATGATGGTTTGTGAGATAGGAGGTTAGTGGCCATATTACTACTGACTCTCATTCAATATAACCACATTTCGGCCGATATGTCCACCGGCCTTCTTCAGGAACCTTCACGGAACTTCAAACTACATCCTTTATTGAAACCACGGGGATCACCTGTTCTGACTCCGTTTGCCATATATATATATATATATATATGTGTGTGCGTGTGTGTGTGTGTGAATATATATGTGTATGTATGTGTGTGTGAATCTATATATTTTTACGTGTGTGTATGTGTGTGTTAATGTATAATAACGTATATGCCTTCCTGTTTTGTGTGTGTATGTATATTTATATATACATCAGCGAGCATAAAGATCAGAACAATGTTAAGGAAAAGTCTAAATGTGAAATAACAATTTATTTTAAAGCTTCATAGAACATTTTATCAAGGAAAAATAAGGATATAAAGATAAATCCTGTAATTCCAAAATATAAAGTTCAATAAACTTATTTTAATAAAGTTATGAGAATAATTATATAACAATCGAAAAAATAGACGATCAAAAACATCCGAACGATTTACGAAATCATACTATTATAATGGATATATCATATCTAGATGAAAATAGCGTTCATAATTCATTAGTATTTGATGTGTAGACCTTTACTTTCAATAACAACTTGTCATCTTTTGCTACGCGAGCGAATTAATATTTTGCATTCATCAACGATTATTTTCTCCCATTCTCCTTTCAAATTAATCCATAGTTCTTCGATATTTCTTGGTTTCTTTTTCTTAGCTCTTTCATTTAGTACCTTCCAAACATTCTCAATTGGATTCATATCTGGGCTTTAATCAGGCCACTGCATAACAGTAACATCCTCCCCAGAAAGAAATATCTCAACAGACTTTGCTGTGTGACATAGAGTGTTATCTTGCATAAATACAGCTGGTTGATTTATTACAGATCTCAAATTAGGTACAGCATGTTTCTTCAACATCTCTTTGCATACAGTTGCATTAATTTTACCGTGTAGCCTGACAAGAGGTCCTGTACCAGCAGCAGAAATTATGCCAAACAGCATTACACTTCCTCCTCCAAATTTAACATTGCTTTTTAGTGCACTAAGGCGAATATTGTTCCTTAGAACTGCGTGAAATGAATCTTCTCCCGTCACAACCGAACAGGTTGAACTTTGACTCATCGCTGAAATGGACACAATCCCACTGTTCTTCAGTCCATATGACGTGTTCAGTGGCAAATTTCAATCAGCTCATTTTTTTTCTTTTAAGAAATGAAAGGCTTTGTAGAAACTGCTCGACTGTTCAAATTTATTTCATTAAGTCTTCAGGAAATAGTGTGCCTTGATATTTTAATGCCAAACTTAGCATTAGCTCTTTAAAAGATAGCAGTTGCTGTCGCAAATCGATCTTTTTGATTCATTACCAATCGATCAGTCTTTCCTTGCAGCAGTTTTTCTAGACGTACCAGGTGGTTTCTTGATTACACATGACCCAGTTTCCTCAAGTTTTCTTAAGATACTATAAATAATACTTTTAGATTTCCCAACTGTCTTTAAAATATCCCCAATCAAGAGTTTATCTTCATTACGTAACTTGACTATCAGTTTTCTAAGTTCCAATGATGTCACATATTTTTTCGCCATGTTTACAATGCAAGAGCCGATGAAGTTGGTTCAAAACAATGTTATGTCAATGTCTGGTATCATGTATCCTTGTGTATCAAAAAAAAAAAAAAGTTAACAAGACTTACAAATATATATATATATATATATATATATATGAACGCAGACACACATAAAGAGAAAAAACATATGATTATCTAAACATTGGAAATATTACATATAGGCACATATTTAAAACCATACGCACTGAAATATTTATGGCATATCAACCATTGTAGGTTATCTAATGCCAAATATGGTTTATGCATATATATTGAATATGTATTATTTTTAAGCATTTCCCGTCGATAACATTTTTAAATGAGCAGAAGCTCATTCATTTGCACACAGTTAAATGGTTTCAAGTATTGCTATGTATCAATAACAATTCAATTAAACATCAATCATTTGTTTACACACAGGTAAATTATCAATCAGTTATATTTCAAGCAATTCAATTTACCATAAGTCATTTGTTTGCATAAATTACATTAAGGGGTGTCTAACCCCTCTGCAGATGTGCAGTAAGCATATTCTACAACCCCAGCCGACAGGGTGAGAAAGTAAAAGTACGATCACCGGATGGAGACACAGAATACTTTGACATTGTAGCAGGAGTACTACAAGGGGACACGCTGGCCCCGTACCTCTTTATCATTTGTCTAGACTACGTACTTAGAACATCGATTGACAAAATCAAAGAGAATGGCTTCGAACTGACGAAGAAAAGAAGCAGAAGATACCCCGCAACAACAATTACCGACGCCGACTACGCCGATGACATAGCGATACTGGCAAATACACCTGACCAAGCCGAAACTATTCTGCATAGTTTGGAACGAGCAGCAGCAAGCATAGGCCTCTATGTTAATGCACACAAAACGGAATATATGTGCTATAACCAAACGGGGTACATCTCCACTCTAGAAGGAACCCCACTTAAACTAGTAGACAAATTCACGTACCTAGGAAGCAGTTTCTTCCAGGCAGCGGTCACATCGATACTGCTATATGGATGCACTACATGGACGCTAACAAAACGGCTGGAGAAGAAACTAGATGGCAATTACACAAGAATGCTGCGTGCAATCCTGAACAAGTCCTGGCAGCAACACCCCACAAGACACCAACTGTACGGCCACCTGCCCCCTATCACGAAAACTATTTAAGTTAGACGAACCAGACATGCAGGACACTGCTGGAGAAGCAGAGATGAACTCATAAGAGATGTGCTCTTGTGGATCCCCACACATGGCCGCGCAAAAGCAGGACGACCAGCTCGAACGTACATTCAGCAGCTATGTGAGGATACAGGATGTTGTCCTGAAGACCTACCTTGGGCGATGAACGATAGGGAGGAGTGGCGAGAGAGGGTCAAGGATATCCGTGCTACCAGCACGATGATGATGATGATGTCTGCGTATATATATATATATATATTAATGGGTGTGTGTGTGTGTGAGTGTGTGTGTGTATGTGTCTGTGGTTGTATGTATGTGTGTGTGTGTGTGTGTTTGCATAACGTTTGCGCATGCGTTTAATATTTTAAATGATTAAATAAAACGATATTTTGTCTGCATGTGTTGTTTGGTTCGGTTTTGTTTCTTTGCTTTTAATAGCATATCAACTTTCATGGGTTATTTAGTACTAAATCCATCCTGGTAGACGGACAAAAATAGTTTTATTTTGCCTATTGCTAAAGAAAAAAGGATTCTATGTCTTTCCTCCGAGTATTAATGATGTAAAAAAATATGCATACGCTTGGGTGTCCCCTCGCTGTAATATGATTGGCTGGTGTCAGTCGTAAATCCAGACCAATGTAGAGATACATTGTCAGCGTCTACGACAACGTCTGATACCAGTACGATTATCTACCAGCTCGATTGTACTACACCTGTTATAGTAGCCAAACCACTCAGCTATTTCGATTAGATATGTCCCTTCAATGGATATATCAATTAATTCAAAAGTGAACGTAATAACGAGACTGGAGTTAAAACTCTCTTACGACCATCTTGCAATGCAGCACGTCAACCTCCGTGTGAGTCTATATATATATATATATATATAGTGTTACGTGGGGTAGAAAAGAGATTAATAAGGAGAAATATATTTTTATGTATATTACAAATGTGTTTTATTTGCCCTTATTATTCCGAGATGAAAAATAAAGAAGTGGAGTGGAAGAGGCGCCAAGCTTATCCTTTCTCCTTACGCATGATTTGCTCGATAGTTCAGGAGTGCAAAGGAGAAAAAGAAAAGAAAAAAAGAAGACAGTAAGGTATGGACTTGCAAGTCCACCCCCTTCCCCTATTTACCCATTTCAGCTAACCTTGAACTCTTAGAGTAAACTTTAAGTTACCTCACCGGCCACGTGTCCAACCCTAGGAATCGGCCAGAGACCCTTTTTTTGGTGTGCTCGCAAAGTGACAAACGATTAGTAGCAGTCCTGACTTCGAGGCGTTTACATCTATTCAGAAGAAGTCTTCAGACCTTCGCCCCAGTCTACCTGAAATGTGACCAAGAAACAGATTTCAGAGATCGGACGACTCTTTGCGGCATTTACTTATATTCAAGCTGAATCGTCTCTTACAGAAAAAAAAAAACGAAAGAAGATAAGATTATTAACAAGCCCTAAACCCTCAGTGAGTTTTATATTTCTTTTGTGTCTATCTTGCAAATCTATTTGAGTTGTAATCTTTGTGATTCGTCTCGGATTTTAGATATAGATATTATCATTACTTTTCCATCCCCTTTTGTTCTTAAACCTTTTTTTAATTTTATTTTCCTCTAATTACCTTGTAAATTTTGTAATAAATTTTATTGTTGAATCTTCAAATTGTGTTATGTTGGTTTTGTGAGGGCTTGCCGCTTATTCCGCAGTGATTTACCGAGAGTCTTCGATTGGAGAAATTCCCTTCCCACAGTTCGCCCTTTTTTTTATCGAACCTTAGGCATTCTCGCTATTATTATATTTTGTTTATTATTATTCTCGTTACGTGCCAGCTATCGCAGTCCCAGCGAAACCCTGGTCGTAACAATATATATATATATATGTATATATATATATATGTGTGTATTTCTGTGTTGTTGGCATACAATATTTTTATGGGGAAATAGAAATGGGAAGGTGCATACCTTCCTATGTATGTACGGGTGTGTAAATGCATTTAATATTTTTAATATTTAGATAAAGATGTTTTTGTGTATCATCATAAGTGGTATCCATTTTCATCTCTCTCTCTCTCTCTCTCTCTCTCTCTCTCTCTCTCTCTCTCTCTCAGTGCGTGTGTGTATGTGTGTGTTTTGAACAATTCTATAGCAAAATTTGATCAAATTTAGTTCTTCATACAATGCAAGTAGCAAATTCATTCATTGATCGTTTGAAGAATTCTTTAATAAGAAAATTTTATATTTTCTTCAGTCAGAAAAAGAATTTGTCAATTGCTGACAATTTCCACACAAAACGAAAATGAAAGACTTCAAGATTGTCGTCTTTCCAAGTTATCTCCTTTTTTATGGCAACGGTGCAGGATTGATTATTTCATGACAAATACCTTTGTGCCATTTTGACATGTTATGTCACATTTTGCAAACCGGGGTTCTTTATTTTACGAATGTTACAATTGTGACTTGCATATTATTTCAGTCTATTAAATAATGCAACAGTGAACACTTATTATTATTATTATTATTAAGGCAAATGTACCTCGTTTGAAATAGTTACGTTAGGAAACACACACACACACACACACACTGACGGAGACGTTGTCATTGCGCAAGGAAATACTGCAAGAAGTTTTCAATTGACACTGCTTTCAGTTCAATCAGAAAATTGCTTAGACTGGGCTCATTATCAAACAGGTTCCCGCCCACCCAGGATTAAAAGTGATCTCCTTTGTTAAATTATTAAATATTTTATATATATATATATATATATATATATACCCGACCCCACCAGAAAAGAAGGATGCGTCACATGGTCAATTTTAAACGGAGTTTAACAGGTTTTAGTTCTGAGTTTTTCCTTCTTGGAAAGGTTGAAAAGCCTAGTCTGTCCAAGCATCAGTATCATCAGAAGCATCAGTATAATCATGGACAACTGTTAGCTATGAATTGTTAATTAAAATCCTTCACTCTTTCTTAAACAGAAGCATCAATATAATCATGGACAGCTGTTAGCTATGAAATGTTAATTAGAATCCTTCACTCCTTCTTAAACAGAAGCATCAATATCATCATGGACAGCTGTTAGCTATGAAATGTTAATTAAAATCCTTCACTCCTAAAGCATCATTATAATCATGGAATGTCATTAAAGCAGGAAGCCAATTAGTTAATAGTTAGTTATCTTGTTTTGATTAGAAACAAAGTATTTATTCTAGTTTGAATAAATCATTGAATAAGGGAAATATCTATGGACGTTTGAGAGCAGCAGACGCTAACGTTTTTGGTAAAGTGATTTTCAAGGAGCAATTTTAGAATACATTTAAATGACGATTAAATCCAATATGGTCCTTCACATTGAATCGGGGTCATTTTGCTTCAGTGAAGAGTTCTCAGACGAATTTATTTTTTCTAAGTGATTGTGGAAACATTACACTTATAAAAGTCAATCGTCCACTAAAGTTTATATCATGCATATCTCATCTAACAGTGGAAAAGGTTAGAGAAAAAATTTCAAGGGAGGTAATCGAGAGAAAGAACTGCTTATTTATTATTCTAGCAGTGAACGTGTTGAGTTCAAGTAGACACTTGATACTGGCTTAAAATGAAAAAAATTTTAAAGTCAGAGAAAGGTTGAAGAATGAAGAGGAATTCTATGTTAGTTTTTACTTAGCTTAAAAATACAAAGGTTCTTGTTAGGGGTCTTTGATTCAAATGAATTTTTCTTTTTCCTAACTTGAAAATTCATCCCAACTGTAAAATTTGAAGCCGTTAAGGCCATTGAATTAGAAATAAGACGCCGCAACTTTACACCATATCAAAAGTGGACGCTTAGAGGTGCTTCAACAAATGAAAGATAAGCTGGAATACGAGTGTTGAGTGATAAGTGACCATTTTGAAACAAACACACAAACAAACAAACAAAACGAGCTAATATTTCATTTGTTGTTGATTTCTATTATCGTAAACACACCTTCACTGTCGATACTTTTCGAATTCACATCGAATGTATGTATGTATGTATGTATGTATGTAACTGTAAGCCAACAAAAACTGCAATTTATAGCAAGATTTTTTATGAGAGCAATACACTTAAAACACACTTAAAGAATAAAGCAGTTGCTTGGTCAATGTACAACGGAATGGTTATTTTGTGGCATTTTTGTTCGTAAAAAAGTAAAGTCGGCGACCGTAGTCGCGGGCGACCACTAGGCTCTCTTTTCGATAGCTACTACGTTGAGATGTAGGGGGTGCTAATTATTTCCCTGGATTGCTCCACATTAACCTTGATACGTACCTTATATTGCTGAGTGTTAAGCAAGGAGGTATCAAGTACCATTTTTAAAGTCTTTGGCATGACGCAACCTGGGATTGAACCCAGTTCTCTCGGACCATTGGTGAACACTTCGTACTGAAAATTATTTGTATGCTTTTACTCAACCCCTCCCCTACAAAGGATGTGACACAAAGTTAGATTCTTAGTAGAATACAAGTTGTTTAAATTAAGAGTTTTTACTTCTCCTAGACTGGTTGTGTGTTACTAAAGCTAAAGAACCCCATCTACACTCTTACCCATAACTGGAGGAGACAGATCGACGTATGCCTTTCTTAAAGGCATCAACGCAAAGTAAAATGCGAATAGTCTATGGTCACCGATTCCATTTCTAACAGCGATAACCGTTACGTTAAGCGCGCTTCTAATATTTTTAATAATCCAAGTTTTCGATGTAGCGGAATGGTAATTCGAATCTTTCGCTCATCCCTAAAGAGAAACATCAGTATCATCATGGACCGCTTTTAACTGTTAAATTCTAATTAGAATCATCCACTTCTTCCTAAAGAGAAACACCAGTATAATCATGGATCACGGATACCTTTGAAATACAAATTAGCATCTTTCACTCTTTCCTAAATAGTCATATATATTACGATGGACCACTTTTAACTCATAAATTCTAACTCTTTCACTCCTTCCTAAATAGAAGCATCAATATCATCATGGACTGCTGTGGTAACGAGAAACCAATGTGTTTAATGATTATCTCGTTATAATTTAAGAGTTAATGAATACTAATATAACCTAAATATATACAAAACTTTTGTGCTCAAAATTAGACTCTATTCCCTGAAGGTTATTTTCTTTTTGTGTATCCGTCTCGAAAAATTAATGTCAGAAATGACATACTAAAATCATTCTATTCCCAATTGATGTGCGTTGTATTGAAGACATTGAGTAAATAAGAGGCGACATTTAAGATAAGTTCAATGGATGGACGGATGCAAATAAAATCGAGACTTACTCAAGTCATTAGAAATGAAAAACCCGCCTAGGAAAGTTGCATGTCTGACCAAAACGCCAAAAGGTCGATGTTTGATGTTTAATGGAAGATAATAATCAATAAAACAGAATCAATACAGCCATGTTTTGCGTCAAAATAAACCGTGACGCCAAATATGGAGGACAAATGTCTCCAGTCAAGGGAAACCTTTCTTTTTGGTTAGTGTAAAAATCTGTAATTAAATGTTCGTACAAATTAAACTTTGTTTTTTTTTTCTTTCTACAGAAGCAATATCCTAAATAGAAATAATATCCTATAGGCATTTAAAATTTTCAGAGGAAAAAGAAGCCTATTAACCTTTGTCAGCAGTTCGTGCAGGTCAGTGTAGTAAATTTGTAAGAGAGAGAGAGAGAGAGAGAGAGAGAAACAAGATCAATCACATAAAAAATAACCAAAGAGATAGATAGTTAGGAGCAGACTGAATAGATTTGGGAATAGATAAGAACAGACTGATAAATATATATATATCCGACTCTATATATATATATAGTCATCAACAGACAGGCTGTTTCGTTGTATCACAACTCATCAGTGTGTCTAGACACGCGAGATTCTTCAAGCTGCGATCGAAACCCGACTGACTTTACGCCAGTCGGATATCTTACTGCACCGTTATCAGCAACCTCAGCTTAAGCGAAGGAATTTTACGTATAATTATGACTTTCCTTTGTTTACATATACGCTTAAGGGCTACCGGAGTGCTTAGTCCATAGAAGACCTTTGCATTACGCATGAGTGACAACTGCGAATTCCTTGCCAGCGTGCTCACCCCCCCAGGTGGGGAGCATATATAAAATCTTTCATTGTTTTTGCATTTAATTCATATCAAACACGCAAACACGCACACTCACTTTCTTTCTCTCTCTTTCTTTCTTTTTCTTTTTTACAGAGAGAGAGAGAGAGAGAGTTTTATCTCTTTGATAGTTTCACAAATATTGTTTTTGTATTCAGTAACTTTTTCGGAACCTTCATTTTCTTTTGAACAATTTCTGTCCGAAAAGTTTTTCTGTTGAGGACGACGTATAAAATGTTCAATAGACCGCATACACATGCAATTTTGTTTATAATAGTTAAGATTTACGAGGTGCATACGATAAGTTTCCAGCCTTTTTCGTATGGGCATTTAAAATTGTCGTAGACTCTTGAAAATTCACTATCTTATTGCAATATATCTTATAAGATGACTGACCAATTTTTATGATTTCACGTTCAAATGAACAGCTACAGCACCAATTGGAATACACCCTACTAAAGCCTGATTGTCACTGCTGGTGAATTGCAAAAATGCAATGACACTTTAAAAGAAAGATGTGCAATAAAATTCTGTTTTAAACTTGGAAAAAATGCCACAGAAACATATGGAATGCTTCAGACTGCTTTTGGACAATCTTACATGAATCGAGCATCGGTTTTTGAGTGGCATAAGAGATTCAAGGAAGGCAGGGAGTCTGTGAGGGATGATATGAGGTGTTGGAGGAGTGAGGAAGTCAATACACCGCAGTTGATTGGCCAAAAGGTTAGGGTTAGGGTTACTATGTTGAGGTTTTAAGGGTGTTCAGGAAGAGATTCCTAGGGAAGAGGCCAGCACTCTTCAAATCGGGTCAGTCGCATTTCCACCAGGACAATGCACCAGTCCACAACTCCATCCTTGTCACAGACTATTTGACCAAGATGGGCATCGAGACAGTTCCTCAGCCTCCCTATAGTCGAGACCTTGCTCCCTGTGACTTTTGGTTATTCCCTAAGCTCAGAGGCTGTCGTGCCCATACGAAAAAATCTAGAAACATATTGTATTCACCTTGTATGTAGGATGTGTCACACGTTTTGGTTGGACAAGTAGCAGAATAATGGTAAAGCAGTGTGCTAAAGATTTTTTCGAGTAACATTCCTCAGATTTTGAATTAAATTTTTTTTAGACCAGATGCCTTACCAAGCTTACAAAGCTTCAAGGAAAAGAGACGGATTCATGATTTTTTCAAAGGCATTAGCACGAAGTGAAATCTAAGCAGTTTCATCCAGGATCTGAACCCGGTTCACCGGCTCCATTTCCATTCAACGCTAAATATTTCTCTAAACCTTCCCTCAAATGTGTCGTAAAAATATGAGTTTGAGTTATTACTCATAAAAAGATATACAATCACTTAGTCTGCCATTTTCTTTAAAGTCAGAAATGTCCAATAGCGCAATTAAATTAATGCAAACTTTATGTTTCATAAACCTTAAAGATGGCGTGTAGATTGATTATCTAATGCAGTTAACTGCTGAAAATTAGAATGAGTTTTTCACTATCATTTTCCTCAAAATCAAAATTTTGTATAAAAGCTGAGATATGACTGGTAGTATTGGATATGATAATCAATGAATGTCTTTGATGAAACGTTTTCAGTTATCAATTTTTAACTCGAACTTTTATTTCTCTTGCTTTTTATAGTAACTCTTAGATTGTTGCATGCTTAAAAATAGTTACAGAATAATCATCGTCAATAATCCATAGCCAATAACTATTCATAGCGATTTATTACGGCATAATCATCACCAAAAATCCATGGTCAATTATTCATAGCCATTAACAATACATAATTGCGTGCCAAACTAAGCCAAGCTTAATAAATAACAATTCATAGCCGTATAAAATTTATCTGAAACAGTTCTATAGGAATTTTAAACAAGATATACGACTAAGTACCTCAAATTAGAAGCAGTAATACTTGGTGGTTGTATGTCTCTCACATGGAAAAACTGACCAAAGAATTCAATATTAAAAAGAAGAAAATTGTGTAGAAATGAAGACCACGTATTCAATGTATATAAAAAGATTATTTTCTATGCAACAATAAAACAAAAAACAAAAAAGATGAAGAAAGGAGATAACAGTTCTGCAAAAGTTCACCCCCAAAATACTCACTGCTGTTTTGTGTTTTGGGAGAAAATATTGTTTTTGAAAATTGATTTGGAAATTTGCAAAATATGTTCTCTGTGAAAGGCTTAGTCACTAACAAAGGTTTTTTTGAATCGTTCATGTCTTGGAAGGTTACTTAAAATATATTCTGAGTTGTTAAAAAGAGGTTCTTTTTCATCTGATATTGCAGATTTTGTAATCATCAGCTGAACAGGTACATTCATGCTCCTTAAGTCATCTGATATTTTTTCAGCGACTCTCCAATGTTTTACAGAAGCATTGACACAGTATTTCTTTTCCTGGCTAATAACAACTAAGCCAAATCTCCGGGATTTCAAAGTGATTTGCTGTTTCCTGTGAATCCATTTAAACCATTTAGAACAGTCTCTGTCCAGATCTAAAGCCAGGTAAGGGTAACCCGAACCCGTTAGGTCTCTAACCTTGCGATCCTGGCTTTAAAAATTGCTGATTATATAAAATGTCCAAATCTGTTATCTAACCATTCTACTGGCTGTGAAATAACAGGTTACAAAATTCTGTATAAATTTTAAAATATATAAAAAAAATAATAACATTATGTATGAAATAAAAAACTGCGACATTTTATTGTAAATAGTGATGTAGAAATAGGGATAATCAGGCAGAAATTCCGGCCATCCGAGTTTATCATCAGTGATTACTTTTTTTTACAAATTTTTATTTAACTTTTCTCTACTTTTAATATCTTTCAAATATTTCTTTTTATATTTGGCTACATTAAATTAAGGTCGAGTCTATTGCAGAATTTGAGATAAGATAGGCTGTTGTTGGCGACCGTAGTCGAGGGCGACCAGAAAGCTCCCTTTTCAATAGCTACTACACCAAGGTGTTGGAGAGGGCACTACTCCTTTTTGCTCCACTTTACCCTTGATACGTACCTTATATTGGTGAGTCTTAAGCAAGGATGTATCAAATACCATTTTTGAGTCTTTGGTTTGACGCGACCTGGGATTGAACCTAGGTCTACCGGACCATTGGCAAACACTCTACCCACAAGGCCAATGAGCCGGTGAATACATGACCCACAAATTCAGATATTAACAACTCTGTGTTTTGAATAAATACGAAAAATAGGATTGTCTCTATTATTCTGTTCTTCTCATTATCAGAAATACTCTGATTTAAAAATATATATATAGTTTAACTTTGCCCATTTTTAGTTTTATTTGTTCTTTAGATTTGGTCAGATTAAATTTATGTCCAGTTGTTTTATAGCTTAATTTCATACAAGATGAGAGTTCCACCACAAATAGCCAATGGTCAATTTTTTTAACCAATTTATAGAATATTAACAGCTCATCATCGTCTCAGACAAATACAAACATGAGGGTTGTTTTTGAAAAAAAAAAAAATCTCCAAAGAAAATAAACTAATTATCTCAATATTTCAGTAAGAGGCTTCCATCTTTGTTTTTCAAGATCACGTGCTAGCCCGAGGTTCAAGGAATTTGAACTGATCGGGAATCTAATATAGGCGAACATTTGCCCACCAGTAATGCATAAAATTCAATAAAATCAGATAAGAGAACATTGTGTATAAACGGGAAACTTAGGAGACAGTGGAAATTGGAATTTAGACATTGGGCTTTTGTCATTTTTCTTCATTGCAAATTCGCTAAAATCTACTGTAGCACATCATTTCTCAAGAAAACTGGAAGAAAAATATACAAAATACATTCAAACAATGAGAAAAAAACCCCGAATACCAAGAGACAATTCTTGCAAAACTGAATTCAATAAATGAGTAATTCTGTTTATGGACTCAACATTACTGACAACAACAAAATTAATAAACAAATTAGACATTCAAATCGTCAGAAGAACATTCAAAATATTTAGGGGCATAATCAATAGACCAAAACTACTGCAGAGGAATATATTAGGGTGAGTCAACAGTTTTGAAATATTTTGGTAGTATGTGCTTGTTTGCGGCACGTACTTGCCAAAGCAATTCAAGCCGTGGGATGTATCTGCTGTGGTTGGTAGTGTTATGGTACTTGATGCGCTGACACGTTGAGCATTGCTTAATTCCATCTGTGATTTGAAAGTCAGATAGATGAACGTGCAACATTGTCTAATTCGGGAATATGCTTTACGAGTTCGAACTGGGTCATCACGTGAAATGTCAAGATGCATTTGAATCCTGTATTGTAATTAGATGATAGGTAGGCCTAAAAGCGTGCATTCTAAAGCAGTGAAGATCCGGCCAGTAGCACTTGGAGAGTATCAAGCGAGCTCGGTATCTCACAGCCCATTGTTCGGTCATCTTCATGATCTCCAAAAAAGCATCCAGAGTTGCCAAATTGTGTCGCATATTACCGAAATATTGCCAAAAACTTTCTCTTTAGTACTTATATCTCTGAAGAGACACTTGTGTAATGCTGCAGTATTGATTCCTTTTGACAAAAGCTTCGGTTCATCAGGCTCATATTGCACTAAGTGAGCCGATGAGCTACATAGACCAGCAGGGTTCGAGTCTTGGCTCGTTCCTGACCTCCCCCTTCCCTTTATCCCCACTTTAATCGGCTTTCGGGCTTTTGACCTTGTGTCAAGTCTTGTCTGATCGGAGACATAGGCAAATACTCGGCGCTTGTGTTGTAATGGTTAAAGGTATAGGAGATGGGACAGGCAATACGAGTTCAAATCCTGGACAATGTTAATTGTATTTGACTTAGCACTTATATCATGGGTAAAGATATAGATCCAACTATTCTCCCTTCAGCGATGAGTAAATTATTGGGCGGACAGAAAGAAATATTGCATAAAAAAAGCAACAACGTTGTTTGTAACAATAGTTTCACGCCAAACACGATTTTTTGGCAATTACGTCGGACTCAGCGTTAGCTGGTGGTCTTTTAGAGGAGGCTGAGTGGCGGCATGTCTGCTCAAGTTTCCAGGACTCTTCTCAGTATTCGAGTCGATCGCAAAAATACTGAATTCTGGATGGTCTCGATTCTTCCTCCGATTTCCGACTGTTCCAATCCCCTTCCCAAAATGTTGGAGACCGTTCCAAACGCACCAACCATACAGAGTGACGGTTATAGGCGTTAGTTCCCTAAGCTTCTAAGAGACAATCATCTGGAGGTTACAGGTTCAATCCTGAAAGCAGGAATACTTAACACTTGTATTCGGTTCTGGTAAACGGAATCAGAGCAAACGATTCTCGTAGATTAAATAAAGGACGTGGTTCGAAGTTCCTTGTAGGCTCTCGAGTTCGACAAGACCGGAGGACATATCGGCCGAAACGTTGAGAATATAACAATAAAGATGAAGACAATTGTCTAAAAACCCTGAATGATAAAAATTATCCATACATATAAGGTGGTTTATCTTTCTTTGTGATTTTGTAAATTTGTATCCTCCTATGTTTTCTTTCTAAGTTTATTGCTTTTTGTGGTGCATTGTCCCCTCGATATCTTCTTCAAGTTATTGTAGTACTTTTTCATGTCATCCATTTTGCTTTTCTGTAATGTTTTTTTTTTTATTTTCCCATATCTTGCTCCAAAAGGATTTGTTTCCTTGACATCCAGTTCTTCATTTATGTTTGTGCTTTCTATCCCGACATGCCGGTAGAATTTTCTTTCGTTTTTTGAAAAATGTTGTTTTGTTTGTATTGCTTGATTCTGTTTCAGTGTCTTTTGAGTCTCCCTTCTTTCGCTTGTATCTTTGGGTTTATTTCTTCCAGTTGTATTGTTAGTTTTTCTGTTATTTTCTTTTATCTGTTTGTTCATTGCATTATATCTTTGGGTATTTTTTCCTTTTTTAGTACTTTCGCTAGCTGTTATAGTTTCTTTATTTGTCTTTCTAATCTCATTTCCCATCTAGATTTTGTATTTCTGTTCAAGTTCTTTTGAGGGATACCATTTAACTGATTTATTTTAATCCTGCATAGATTAGTTCGTTTAGTTTGTTGATATTGTCTGTCAGGGTATTTTAATACTTTATTAACACTTTCGATTTCTATGCAGACTTTTGTCCAGTTGGGCTGAATTAGGGATGGAGAGGTAACCTTCTTTTCGGTCGTGACTTTTTATTGATGTTGTGTTTCTATGTTCTGCGATATTTTGGTTTTCAACATTTTGTGTTTCAGTTCGTGTAGGAGACTTTTTTCATCCAAAGATACAGGACAAAAGTTAACCCTCAGCAACCCACGTCTCCTGAAAGCAGATTGGGATCTCATACTGAAGTTGCAAGCGCACTACAACGTTGAAGTTCCATGTTTCCAGATCATGTTTAAAAACCATTTGTTGTTGTGTTGTTGTTGTTGTTGATTACCTTTTTTTAATCGATACATTTCCACTACATTTCCTTATCATTTGCAGCATGCAATGTAATTCTGGGCAGACAAATTTCCGGCGGAAAATTACGGTTGGTATTGTTTTTGCTAAAATGACTCAGCTATTTCTTTCTTTACGAAGATTCGAAAATCGTTAATATTTCAAAATATCGGATAAGTTTGTATTTAACTTGCATTTCGCCCATGGTGTCAATTTTTAAATGGTACAAGAGCAAGAATATGGGCCTCCCGGGGAAGATAGAACTCACTAAAATGGTTTGATAGCCCCGCTCGCTAACCACTTCACCGGCAAAACGTTCAAAAAATATGCTTTGACTACTATAAAAGTTCACTGAAAAATTGTCAGGTGTTTGATTGCAGTATCCGTTTACGCGACCTCTCCGTCTCGAACAGGATGCAAATTACAAATGATCTGAATTTAGAGTTTTCCTTCTCCTTGATGGGTTCCCGTACCAAGATTATAAAACTCAGTCTTCCCTACTTGTAACTCACACCTGAAGGAAGGGAAGAAGAGAGGCGTTCATGTCTTTTTCATGAGCATTTACACGAAGTGAGGCACAGTATCATCCAGGATTTGAACTCGAATAGCAGACTCTATTTCTTATGACGATAACCATTACGCTAAGCACTTTTCCTATCGTTTGAGTTACCCGTAATAAAAAAATCTTTTGTATTTTCATATAATAGTAAGCAATGCATTTTAGTCTTGAATACTAATCTCAGGTTCGTGTTCCTAAGTGGTAACCCATCTTAGAACTGAATAGTCCTGTCGTTGCTTGATTTCAGCTCGCTTGATTGATTGATTAATTAATTTTAACGACATGTTAACCATTTTGGGAGTTTTATGCCAAGAGATCATGGAATCGTGTTTATTGTACGTTAATAATTACTGTTTTTGTGTAGTTATTTCGTAACATTTTTTTTAACAGGGTCCTAATGAATATGTATGATTTTTAAACAGATCTATTTGACCCACAGATGAAATCCCAACATGAGCAATCATTCTTGATAAGAGTGGACCTGGAAGTAATGACACTCTGGAAATGGAGCCTCAATATCAAATGTAGTTTAGTGTCATACGCAAGACACCCATTGAGGTGGGGGGCTTGTCTTTGTGCAGAGGGTACAGTCAGCGTATTCTACGCCCTAGCGACAGCGCATGCGCACCTTCAGTATCGGTCATATCTTAACATTACATTTTTTCAAATTCATGCCGACTAAAAAAAAAAAGCGGACAGACTAGATTAGGTGTATGCATATCCGTGTGTATATGTAAGTGTATGTATTTGTATACATATTTGCCGTTAGAGATGTATATATGTGTATCGATGCGAGTGCATGTGTGTGTGCGCGTGCGCAATGCGTCAAGCGATTTTGATTTTAAAATGTCACCCTTTTGACATCACTGCATTAAAGTTAATTTATTAACCATTTTTAAAAATTGGTTTTCATTTGATGGTTGACTCATAAATGCCATCAAAATAAACTTTGCCTGACATTTCGCCCAAAACACACTGTCTGGTAATTGTCATTACTAACACTGTTTCTCCTATGGGCATGCGCGCGCACACACGCTTATGCACGCCATAGCCTTCTTTGCTTTTTTTTAATAAGAGTTAGATTTAGTAATCCAATAGTTATAATTTTGGGGTCTAATATATCTCTGTGACGATATGCTTGGATTGAGTGATTAACTGATTTTAATAATATATCAACAAATCTAGGATTATTTTATGCTTAAAGGTTAGAGAATCGCGTTCATGTTACGTCTGTATTTACGTTTTTTGTTTTGTTAATGCACACAAAACGGAATATACGTATGTGCTTTAATCAAACAGGTGACATTTCCTCACTAAACGGTAGTTCTCTGAAACTAGTAGACAAGTTCACCTACCTAGGAAGTAGTGTCTCATCAACCGAGACAGACATCGACACGCGACTAACAAAGGCATGGACAGCTATCAATAGGCTATCGGTCATATGGAAGTCAGACCTAACCGATAAAATGAAACGCAGTTTCTTCCTAGCAACGATCTTGTCGATACTGCTATATGGATGCACTACATGGACGCTAACTAAACGGCTGGAGAAAAGGCTTGACGACAATTACACAAGAATTCTGCGAGCAATATTGAGTACGTCCTGGAGGCAGCACCCAACAAAGCAGCAGCTGTATGGCCACCTACCACCCATCACGAAAACTATCCAAATTAGACGAACCAGACATGCAGGACACTGCTGGAGAAGTAGTGACGAGCTCATAAGTGATGTATTCAATGGACCCATTCACATGGCCGAGCAAAAGCAGGGCGACCAGCTCGAACCCACATATAGCAGCTCAATGAGGATACGGGGTGTAGCCCTAAGGACCTACCGAAAGCGATGAACGATAGGGAGGTGTGGCGAAAGAGGGTAAGGGATATCCGTGCTGATGGCACGACAAGATGATGATGATGATGATGATTTCTTAAGCATTTTTGTACACAGTTGTATGGTTTCAAGTATTCCTATCTAGTACTAATAATTATATGGTTTTAAGTAATTATTTCTGTTCAATAATAATCATTTGTTTCCACAGTTTAAAGTAACTCATAATAATGCTTAAACAATTATATCTTTCAGCAAATATTCTTAATACAAAATATTTAGTTTTTTGGCATTTAGTATTCTTATCGCACTCAGATAACTTGCCGACCCTTTTTTAGTTTCAAGTATTTCTATCTTATACTGATAATTTTCAATGACATCTATTCAGTTCATAGATACTACCTCACTGGATTAAATTAGAGTTAAATGACCTAAATGTTGGTCTTGGTAAATACAGCTTCAGTATCGATACTTTTTGAACACACCTTTTCATGTCTTGTTCATCGCTGGCAAAAATGCATAACCAGTATTAGTTATTTTGCTGCTGAAAACTTGCCCTTTTCAACGGTGTTACATTTATTTCTGCATCTGTTGTAGTTTTTGTGGAAATGAATGGATGATATTACTTTCAGAGCGCTCCTTTTATAAACCCAAAAGTCCAAAATAATGGTAGCCATATTACCTTTTCATAATCGCAATAGCATATTTGGCAAATTTGGACATGAAAGGAGCCATCTCTATTGATTTCCTTTCAAAAGGTACAACTGTAAACATTGCTTCTTATTGCTGACTTCTTAGGCAAAATTGACCTTATTTATTAAATGAACCTCATATAATGAATAAAACGTCACTTCACTAGTATAAAACGTCACTTCACTGGTATAAAACGTCAGTTCGACCATGAAAGTACACAAAAAGAAAAACAAAAATTTAATAAAAAGAGCAAAAAACGATTCTCTAGAGCCTGAAATGTTCAAGAGAATTTACTATTTATTTATGCGATGAGAACTGTTAATACATTTTCTCAATATAATCCTCATATATTCTGAGTTAGTCACGAAGTTTCCCCGAGTGTTAAATACAAATTCAGTAGAGATGCACGTTTTTAAGGCAATCAATGAAAATGGCTCATTTCATGTTCCAGAACTCTGTCAGCATTACCATCTTTAATGACCAGAGCCATCGTGTTTCCACTCCATAAACTGTCTTTTTAACTCAGGTTCTTCGTGGAAAATCTAGGTTTAGACCATTTGTAAACATTTTTTGACTAAAACACGCTTCTTCGTACAGATTACATCCTTTTTCGATTATTTTCACATGATTTGCTCTTCTCAGTCACCAAAAATTTGACGACAGAACTCAGTTTAAACCTGGAACAGACTATTTGATTTGCCGCTACTTTGAATAGACTCAAAACAAATATATTTACGAGATCAAAACAATTTTTGTAGTAGACCAATTTCAAACAATGTAAACTTTACATGTTTGGAAAAAATTCCGAAAAAAAAGGTTTCGCTTTTTCAAAACTTCCTCTTTATTGAATGACACTCGTAATTGTCAGCGTCCAAGGAAACAACATAACGCTAAAACGTTGAAGTTTTGCCAGCGAAGACACCATGAATTATAAATATCAGTAATAATTGGAGCGACGTGTATCATGTTCGTGTTTTTCATGGCATCTTAATTTGTTTAGAAATAGAAACGTTTAAGTGATCTTATCGTGTAACACGGAACATCTAATTTCGTTACTGAAAGGAAAACATAAAACACACACACACACACACACACACACACACACACACACACACACACACACAAACAAAACAAAAAGAAAACAGCATGTAAACAAAGTCTGCCTAGATTGAATGATTGATTTAATGGCATGTCAAGCCGTACATGGTTATATTATGCCAAAAGCTTGTTTAGAAATAGAAACATTTAAGATAACTTATAACACAACACATCTAATTACATTACTGAAAGGAAAACACATTTTTAGATATAAAGTTAAAAAAATTAAAACTAAAAATAATGAAAAGATAAAAATAAACAAGTATACAAGGTTTGATTGATTGATTGTTATAAATAGTATGTCAAGCTGTACAGGGTTGTTTTATGCCTAAAGCTTGTTAAGATTGGATGATTGATTGATTTTAATTGCATTCCAACAGGTTGAGGGGTATTTTAGGCCTAGACGTTAGGGAATTATGTTCATTATACATTCATATTCATATTTCTTTGTAGTTGCTTCTTAAGGGTTTTTTTGCACATAGTTATATGATATAATTCATTCCTAGCTAATATAAATAATTTACACATATTTGTGTGGTTTCAAGTATTCCAATTTAATACAAATACTTATATGGTTTCAAATAACAACTTATAATTAAAAATAATTGTGGTTAGAGAATCGTGCCTATCGTACGTTCAAATTTACGCTTAGTGTACTGTTGTTAGATTTTTTGCCCTTGGTCTATAGAATACAAATGATTTTCAAAACAGATCTATTTGATCCATAGATACGATGCCTACACCGAATCAGAGTACGTCTGGGAGTAAAGGCAGTTAAGGGATACTCAATACTCCTCAGATTTACGGAAGTCGGAGCCTCACCATCAGATGAGGTTTAGTGTCATACAAAGGACATGCTTTTTTTCGGGGGAAAGTCTTACTCCTCGGCATGGGATACAGTCAGCATATTCTAAATTTGCTAAATTTGCTAATAGCACTACCTTCCATCCCTATCAACCGTCGCTCCTGGCGGTTCCTCTAGATGGAATCCAGAGTCAGTACAGAGCTTAAGCCTGAAAATTTTAATGGCCGAGTCACACTGGTGGGTCTATGTGTAGAGAATATTGCTTAAGAGTTCGTCCTTGCTTTTCCAGCAGTGCCCGGCATGTCTTGTTTCTTCCTACTAGGATAATATGTGAAATAGGAAGCAAGTGGCTGTACAGCTGCTGTTGTGTGGGGTGCTGCTTCCAGGATTTGTTCAAAACAGCATACAACATGTAGT
Source organism: Sepioteuthis lessoniana (assembly GCA_963585895.1). Taxonomy (NCBI): domain Eukaryota; kingdom Metazoa; phylum Mollusca; class Cephalopoda; order Myopsida; family Loliginidae; genus Sepioteuthis; species Sepioteuthis lessoniana. Next base: position 88,990,914 of record OY757925.1, read on the forward strand.
TTCCATCTAGCTTTTTCTTCAAGGGTTTCGTTAAAGACAATAATACTGCACTGTTACATCTTGGAAGAAATCCCATTTTATTTTCTCACGGAAATCATATTTTCATATGGCTGATAACTTTGTATACAGCAGCCCATGACTTACCTATGTGTATGTTGAGATCACTTTCAGCAGATGAGATATTGTTACCGTGATATGTGACCTTGTCTATCAATTTCATCATACAATGTGGAGATGGTTCCATCTTAAAACACATGAACTGTGTTTTAACTGAGTTCACGTAGAGACCAATGCCTCTTGCTTTCTGCTCCAGGTTAGGCAGCAGAGATTCAGCTTGACCTGTTATATTTATGAGGAGCACTAGATCATCAGTGTAGTCTGCATCAGAAATAGTTTCTATGGTATATCATCTGCTTCTTGCCTTTTTTAAAATATGAAACCGTTTTCTTTCATTAAATTTACTGGCATTCGTAGAACCTAATCTCGACATATTATTAACAGAAATGATGTCAATCTACTTCTTTGCTAAATTCCAGTGACAATGTCAAATAAATCGGAGTCATCCTCGGGTGAACAAACCATTGCTTTTCTGGTTTTGGTAAGTATCATTATAGCGGTAATAGTTTCTTTGGGAGACCATATGCTAGAAATATTTACTCCATCTTTTGTCTGTGGTATCGAATGGATGGGAGAAATCTACAAGTATGTTGCCTCAAGAGTTTTTGCACGTACTCCTTCGAGGATTTGACGAATAACCAGAATCTGAGTGGTGTGTTTCTTCAAAATCTGTTTTGATATTTCCTAATAATTTACATGTCAGATTAAGAAGCGGGACATAATAAAAATTAGTGGCTATAATCGCAATGTAGTTCTGAACGTGGTCGCTTTTCTTGGAAAAGTGGAGGATGCAGCCTTTCGTTGATATCTACACAGCGTAATCGAAGAACGATGTCATCAAATCTCTTTGTCTTCCGTATTTTAGGGGGTATTTAATCAAAACCAACGGCTTTTCTGCTTTTAATTGATTTTAATACTGTGTCAAGTTCATCCTCTGTAAAGTCTCCAAGTTTAATGTCTGTAAATGATTTCTTTAATGATCTTTCTTTATCTTTGATTTTAGGCGAATTTCGATGCAGATTCTTGAAGTGTTTTTTCCACTTCTGACGTCTTTCTTTTCGACGTGCAACTTTCAATTTAGATCTCGAAAATCTTTTCTGATAACTTTATTTTATCTCTACAATGCCAATTTGGTATTGTTTATCTTCTGGAGAATTCCTTTTTTTATTGATTTGGTCTCAGATGCATTCTTTTTGTTATTTTTGGTATGTTTTAGCAAGCCTTTTTTTTTACTTTAGCTTTAAGTTTCTGCCTTTTGGAATTTGTTTTATTTTGTTTTTGTAAAGTAACAATGTTTTTTTCATGTTCTCTTGTTTTGTGTTTTTTTTTCCGAACTGCATTTAATTTTAAGAGAAATCTACATTTGGCTTTTAGTTTGGTTGGTACACACAGCACAAAGTTTTCATATTCGTAATTTCGAACATGTGTTATAGATATCTCCTGAAGAAAACAGCTACCGAACACAGAATATACCACTTTTGGTAATTGGGAACTAATCATATTATAAATGTTTGTCTGTTTCCTGGGTAGACTCGAGCAAATCTTTACTGAAACGGTTCTGTGATCAGAAAATACTACCTCAAAAGCATACTTCACGTTTCAAAGTATTGTTTATCCACTTTTTTGTTAATAAATATATAATGTAGCTATGCTTTTAAGTTATTTAGATAGGTGTAAATAATTCCATAGGTTTCCATTCCTTTTTAAAAATTCAATGTTAAGGAATTTTATCGGTCAGATCTGACTTCAATATGACAAATGAAACGCAGTTTCTTCCAAGCAGCGGTCGTGTCGATACTGCTTTATGGACACACTACATGGACGCTAAGTAAACGTATGGAGAAAAAGCTTGACAGCAACTACACAAGAATGCTGCAAGCAATATTGAACAAGTTCTGGAGGCAGCGCCTCACAAAGCAGCTGCTGTACGGCCACTTACCACCAATCACGAAAATTATCCAATTTAGACGAACCAGACATGCGGGACACTGCTGGAGAAGTAGGGACGAACTCATGAGTGATGTACTCCTGTGGACCCTTTCACATAGACGAGCAAAGGCAGGACGACCAACTAGAACCTACATACAGCAGCTCTGTATCGATATGTGGTGTAGCCCTAAAGACCTGCCGGAAGCAATGGACGATAGAGAAGGGTGGGGAGAAAGGGTCAGGGATATCCGTGCTGATGGTGCGACATGATGATGTTGTTAAGGTATGCAACAAAAGAAATTTCTGCGATATGTTTACCATTGTTTAGAGATTCCTGTAAACAATTTATTATTTTCATTTTTTGCCTTTATGAGCATACATGTCACCACCAATTATCACAACCTTGTGTTTATGAATGCGCCGAACAAGGGAAGGTAGCTCATTATAGAATGTGATAATGTTTGTTTTATCACTAACATTAGAGGAACTGTAGCAGGAGATGATTGCTGTATAGGGATTGCCATTAAATGTAACACACTTTATTCTTGGTTTGATTTTCTCTTTGTTATTCTGAGATTTTGGCTCAAACTAAACTTACTTAAAGGCAAGAATACTTACGACATCACAACTTTTAACATTAGAAGTTTAGACACAATAAACCACCTATCCAAGCTAACAGCGAAAAGAATATAGACATCATAAGTGTACAAGAAGATCGATATTATAATAGTGAACTAGAACTAAATTACCATGAATTGGGTATTCGATGGAGATTTGTGTCGGCATCTACATAGAAAAATTCAGTTAATACCACCACTGGACATGCTGGAATGCTTCTCAGAACCCTTCTCTAAGAAGTGATTAGACTGATGTTTTTCAGGTTGGTAACCCAGATTGAAAGTTAGCCTATCAGTGTTAATATTGAACACGAATCCAAGCGTTCAGTTGATGTCTACCCCACAGAATTCCTGCCCAGTCGTGTAATATTGAACCACTGCAAATGTGTTTAGTTAAATGTTGTAAGAAAATAGAACAGAAGATCAAATTGCTTTTTAATTCCTTCAAAAGAATACAATAATTGTTACAATTGCAATTATGCTGTTGTATCTCCATAGAAATGAGAGGTAATGGTGGACCTTATGTTGTCGGCCAGTCATCAGGGGAGAGCTGGTGTGTTTCGATTTAATTCAGTTACTAGTTTCACATACAGACCGATGTAGTAAAAACATCTGCGCGTGACAATCAAATTTTCACTTAGCTTGGTTGATCTATTCTTCCCTCCATTTTGCATAACGTATATCATATCTTGAGGACAAATGTAGATAGGTAGATATAACGATGTAGGGAGACAATAAGGGTCTCACTAGGAAAATGGACGTGTCTCTCACATGATAGTCCCAGAAATCCTTTCTTGCACTCTTTTGTCTTCGTTCTTAGAACTGTAGAACCGTCTTTTGCTCTACTGCTGAAAAGTAAAGCTAACATTGGCATTTTATTGTCCTTAATGTCATGTAAACGTTTTTTTGTACCCCTTTTACATACTGCTTGTTCATAAAACAATATAGGCATATGTTATCTGTTGGGATACGTCTGTGTATTCTTTTCAATACTATTTTTATGTATATTATGCATATATTAATTGTTTCTGTGTGAGTAAAAAAGCCAACCTTATTTTTCCTTCCGTTTATTCAGTGTTAGTGTATTATAGATATATTATTGCTTGGTGAGTGGGGACAATTAAATATTGCTCCTACCTCAAGCTATTGAGATACGTTTGTATACTTATTAGTCTCAATACCATTGGTATGTATATTGTATGTATTAATTATTCTTATATGTGTAATTGAGTTTATTTTGTGTTGCCTTCCTTTTTGTTCAATGTTATTATATAGTAGACATACCCTTGGCGAGTAAGGTCTTGACTAAATATCTTTCAATCCAATAACGGTAGTGACAAATAGTTTTGTTTGTTTTGTTTTTTTGCTATTTAATGGCATATCAACCTTCTTGGTTTATTCAATGCCAATCCACCCTTCTAGAGGAACAGTAGTGGTACTATTTAACCCATTGTTGGGCGGATAAGGGGATTCGTACGTTTCCCCTAGGGTATTTGCCCGAAAGTGAACGTAATCGTGCAACTGGCGTTCGAACACACTTACTACGATTCCCCAGTCCAGCGCTTTAACCATTACACCGCGAAGACATTCCTGTGACATATAGATAATATTGTGGAGTAGAAGACTTGTGCATAAAACAACCCTTTCAGTAAAGACCTGTAAAAAGAAAATTACTTTTGATACACCCCAGTAGTTTGTGATTTCACAGCAATCGAATTTATTCCCCGTGCGAAAACAGAGCCATAGATTGCAATTCCTTATTTGGTGTTGATAACAAAGAATTGAATGTGTTTCTGTGGCAATTTACCCGTTGGGTTTTCTTTTAGAAAAAAGTATAGATCTCTTTCTTGTTGCAATACCAGAGCTCTTCAAACAAAATATAATATTGGTCTTTTCACACAAGAACATAGGAACGCAACGATACTTCCAGAAAAAAAAAAGAAATTCACAAACATTGATACTTGGATGAATCAAAAGTTTTGCAATATTTTAGTAGTACGAGAGGCACAATTCGGCAGCTCCAGACGCTTTTTGCTGAGGTTGTGAACGAGACCAGCCACTCTTGACAGTCAGATGACAACCTCGCCTGATACTCTCTGATTGCTACTCTCCGGACTTTCCTCTATGGCTTGGAACACAAGACGATTTTAGGCCTACCTCACATTGCCTGATCGTTGAAGTTCTTGCAACCCAAGCGAAATTTCTTCAATCATCTGGTTATTGTACTATAATCAAATGCACTTTGACTTTTCACATGATAAATGTTTTGTTTTTTTTAATTTTGGTTGCTTCTGCGACGTTATGGCCCAGTTCGAACTCGTAAAGATATAATTTTCCTAATTGAAGTACATTGCATGTTCATCTCGATGGCTTTCAAATCACAATGAAGTAACGCACAACGTGTCAGCACACCAACTACCTCGATAATACAAACCACTGCAAAACCTTTCATGGCTTCAACTGCTTTGGTAACGTGATATACGCATTAGAATTTGCGCACAGGAAAAATCTTGAAAAGTTTTTGACATATAAACACCGAACTAATTTTAAGGATAAAAAAGGAATCTGCATTTCAAATTTTTTTAAATTTTAAAATTTTGTTCAATATTTCCAAAATTCAGGACATTTTTCTATTCTTAAATTTTAGTTTAAAATAATACAGCGTTTTTGCTTCAAAGGAAATTTCGAATGGACAATAGAAATTCTTTGGTGATATTCTATATACAAACATAAACATGATTTTTTATTGTAAACTTGTTTCCAACGTAGTTATGTCTTGGGTATGACACTAAATTACATCTAATGAGAAGGCACCAATTCTGAAGATTTGTTAAGTGTGGAGTCCCTTTCAATTACCATTACTCCCAAGTCCACTTTAATCAGGAGTATTAGTAGATTTATTTATGGGTCGAATAGATCTTTTCCAAAAGCATTCGGATTCGAATACTTGATATACTGTAAATTATTTGTAGTAAGAATCGTTACTTGAATCTATAATTATTTAGATTATTTTTTGTTACTTGATTCATGCATCTGTGTACAAACGAGTAATTTTTATGAAATAGGAAATCTTACATGAAACTATATAATTATTAGTATTAGATAGAAATATTTGAAATCATACAACTTTGAGCAATTATTTGTATTAGATAAGAATACTTGATATCATATAATTGTGTGCAAAAACCTTTTAAGAAACAAGTACACAAAAATATACAGCTCAGTCGGCTGGGGCTATAGAATACACCAACTGCACCTCTGCAGAAGGGTAAGATCCCCCAACGAGAGTCCTGGATATGGCATTAAACAATCTGATGGTGAGGCTCCGCTAATGCCGCAGTATTAGGGAATGTGGAGTACCCATTCATTGCCTTCGCTCCCAGGCCTACTCTGGCCTGGAGTGGTAGCACCTGGTAGGGTCTGTCTATGAGTCATATAGAAATGTTTGACATTTAAACTGAGTGCAAACAAATGACTTAAGCTAAATTGAAAGGTGAATGTGATTTCCTGATCTTTTTGGACAGGTTGACATGCCGTTAAAACGAATCAATCAGTCCAGTATAATAGAAATTACAGAATTAAATATGGCTAATCAACTTACTGTTATGTTATGCGTAGTCTTTAAGTAAGTTGTAATTTCATACAGTATAAAACTTTGTTAAAGATTGTTTTAAAAAAAAGAATGTAAAAAGATAACAAGATTGTGGCAGCTGTCAACAATCTATTTACCATTAAAACATGATGTCATCATTAAAAGAAAGCAAGAAAAAATTATCAGTAATATGAGAAAATATAGAGTTTATTTTATCTGGAAGCAGAGACATCATAGATCACATGACTGTCTTCAACAGTATTTAAAAAATAATAGCAAGTCACTGACATCTTTGTCGTCTGGTATACGAAAGAAAATTTACTACCAAAATACAATAAAGATTTTTTTTTTTAATCATTTGACACCGCTGTTGGTTGCAATTATTTTAAAAACATTTTATATCGAATATTTATGTTAGCGCATCCTTTTCTTTTACAGATGCGTATTGTAAATCAAAAGCCTTTGATGATATAAAGATACCTACTAGTTTTTTTTTTCTTTTCTTATTCTTTTTTATTTATCTATTTATTTATTTATTTTTTTTGCTTTTAATTGTTTGGACCGTTATTGAAACTCGGAGTTGGTGTAAAAATTACCCGGATGTATGCTTATAAATACTTAGTTAACTTGGAAGGGAAAGCAGGGTAGGGTGATAAAAATCAAACTCAAGTCTTATATCTACTATACATGCTCAATTTAACAACTTATAAAAAAATAATGATGTCTACATATCTAGACTGCAGCCTAGACGTCTTAATAAAGAAAGACGAATTATTGTGGATTAAAAATAGATTATATTAATATAAGATGAACAAAATTGATATAACATATAGTAATATTTCTCTTGCGTGATTTATTTTTTGATTGTTTTCAACTATTTTCGACTTTAGGTCAGTAATCGCCAATGGTCCGAGAGACCGGTGTTCAATACCGGATCGAGTCATACCAAAGACTCAAAAAATGGTACTTGATGTCTTCTTGCCTAACACTCAGCATTATAAGGTATGAATCAAAGATAAGTGAGGCAATCCATGGAAAGGAGTAGCACTATCCCCTACACTCCGGTGTAGTAGCTTTTGCAAAGGAAACCTTTCGGTTGCCCTCGACTACGGTCGGCCAACTTTATATATATATATATATATATATATATATATAAAAGAGGAAACGATTTACGAAAACAAACGTCGTATAAATAATAACAGTGTTTATATGCTGGCCAACAGAGTAGTATAAAACTGAAATAATAACCCCCTATCTGATATGTATATAAGTCTCATGTGTCGCCGTGCATAATCACCAGACAAGACGTGGATGAATATAATGATTGCTTAATAATCATAATAATTAATAATGGAATATAATAATTCAATAATGATTACATTCCTCAATTTCCTGTCAAATGATTGTGTACTTCAACACATGAAACAAGACAACATCAATTTACACTTTATTTTAGGATTTTGTCATCCCATTTTTTGTCGAAAAAAGGGATGTCGAAAAAAGTCAGCCAGTTATTAAACCGGTTGAGGAAAAAGAACAACTTAAATTTTGAATCTAACGACACCCTGCAACACGATTGGAGGTAGGTTAGGATTTTTAAATTCTCTTCACGTCTTCCCGTTATTGAGACCGTCCGGAAGGAGTTGACTACACCTAAAATAAAGTGAGTAGTAGTTCTCTGTGACCATGTGTCTGACTTTTTCTTTCAAATGAACTTGTTATCACCTCTTGATATTGTCATCTCGGACAACTCTCATCGAGACACAACAATAAGACATCGCTTGATATGATATTTATATATCAAAATACCGATTTCGAATTCCGATTTTTCTCTTACGCATAGACCGTTTTATTTACAGAGTCATTTGTCATCATGTCACCCTTTTTTTGTCGTTGCAATACCCATTTTTACATAATTTACAGATCTCTCTTATCGGAATGGCTTTCTCATACGAGAGTGGGCTGATAAGATCATCGGTTGAAAAGTTTATATGATGAAGTTATATCTGCTGGTAATGAATTTTTGACCAGTAGGATCCAAGCACTGCAACACCAATGGAAGATACATGTGTAGACTGTAAGATGGACTATATTGAAAAGTGAACTTCATTTGGCTACATTCCATGGGAGTATCTTGGTCAGCCTATGAACTTTTCAGTCGACCCTCAAAGATGAATGGTAGCTGTATATTTTTTTAAAAATCATTTATTGAAAATTAACTTTACCATTTGTAGGAATGTATTTGTATTCAATAATTGATGGCGTCTTTATTGAGATGGATTATAATGAAAATAGCCCTTGGTATCGGGTTGATAAATAAATAAGTTTTGCTTTGCCTTTTTCTGCTCAGCAGAAATATTTCTTGAGGTTGGAAAAAGATTGGACGAAAAAAAAGATGAAGGACAAGATGAGTAATTTTATTTGTAATGATCCTCAAAAAATATAGCAAGTTCATTAAAATCTTGTTTTTTTTTTATGTTGCTATTACTTTTGGGCAAAAATGATAGCGGATTTTCGTTTTATTTTAAATTTGAAATCGTTTCGATCATCTTTTTTCTCATCTTTCAATCCAACTCATTTCGTTTTCCCTCCCGCTATCATTTTTCTTTGTCTTTCTTCATTATTTTTTACACTGTTTCTCTTTCTTTCTTTGTTTATTTCTTATTTTAATCACTTCTTCATCATCATCATCATCATCCTCATCATGTCGCGCTGGTAGCACGGATATCCCTGACCCTCTCTCACCACTCCTCCCTATCGTTCATCGCCCTAGGCAGGTCTTCAGGACAACATCCTGTATCCTCACATAGCTGCTGAATGTATGTTCGTGCTGGTCGTCCTGCTTTTGCACGGCCATGTGTGGGGGTCCATAAGAGTACATCTCTTATGAGTTCGTCCCTGCTTCTCCAGCAGTGTCTTGCATGTCTGGTTCGTCTAACTTGAATAGTTTTCGTGATAGAAGGCAGGTGGCTGTACAGTTGGTGTCTTGTTCAAGATTGCACGCAGCATTCTTGTGTAATTGCCGTCTAGCTTCTTCTCCAGCCGTTTTGTTAGCATCCATGTAGTGCACCCATATAGCTGTGACCGCTGCCTGGAAGAAACTGCGTTTCATTTTATCGGTTAGGTCTGATTTCCATATAATCGATAGCCTATTGATAGTTGTCCATGCTTTTCGGTTGATGAGACGCTGCTTCTGAGGTAGGTACTATTTACCAACCCCTCCGCTCGGGCAGGATATGACACAAGGTCAATTTTTTTTTTTTAAGCGGAGTTTAACAGGTTTGAATTCAGAGTTTTCCTTCTCCTAGACTAGTTGCCTCACCAAGGCTGAAGAACCTAGTCCGTCCTACTATTTACCCATAGCTGGAGGGAGAATAAGGTTCATACCTTTCCCAAGGGTATTTGCCCGAAAGTGAACGTAATAGCGCGACTGGAGTACGAACTCGCGTACTACGATTCCGCAGTTCATCGCTTTAACCATTACACCACGAGGACACCCCTTCTGAGGGAGGTGAATACTCTCTCTATTTCTTTCTTCTTTTCTATTTTAGTTTCCCAATTTTATTCATCAATTGTTTTTTCTTTCCTTTTTTATTTTTACCATGTATACACGAGCAAGAAATAAATTCGTGTAACGGTCGACTCCTAATTTTTAACCTCAGAAAAATAGTGTTTTATGATATATTGCATGTAATCGATGACGTTAAGCCCTAGTGTGTTCAAAAACATATCTCAAGTAATAAACGACCCTTTGTTTTTGAGGTGAAAAATGGGTCTTTAAAGTCTTCCATTACTCAAGTATCTATCTATCCATCTATCTATCTCAGTCAGTTCGTATCTATCTATCTATCTATAAACTTCTCTTTCTATCTATCTATCTATCTATCTTACCTTATTTATTACCAATAAACTTTTTCTCTCTTGGTTTCTTTCTTGCTTATTTCTTGTTTTTATACTTTCATATTTCTTTCTTTGTTTCAGTCTAGCTTTCTTTCTTTCTTTCTTTCTTTGGAGAAAATATTGTTTAATCATTATCATATAGCCATTCACTAAGCTTAGCACAAGACCAGAATAATTGGACACCCTGGTAGAATCGAACTCACTAACCTCAATAACCATTATACCACGCGATTTTCCGTTTCATGTTCATCGAACATGATATTAAAACGTGAATTTCACTCTGTTGATTAAAGCTAGCGATTTTCATGTCCCTTTTTATTTCTTTTTAGGCTATCAAATGTTAACCCCACCTCCCTCCCCTCCCCAAAACACCCAATTTTTGGAACGAATTCAAAATGAGACATAAAACTGTACAAATTGCCCAGAGAATTCCATAATGCTTTTGGTCGGTGGGTCATCAACGAATGTACAGTTGAACATTAGTTTCAAAAAGTGTAACAAAGATGTGGCTCTGTGTTGTATAGCAGAGCAAGACAAAAATGCTGATTTTTCAAACATTATCTGCTTCTTTTCTTTTTCTTTTATTATCCGAAATGTACGTGGTGTATTCAATAAATTTCCAGACTTTTTTGTCCAGGCATTTAAAATTGTCGTAGACTCTTGAAAATTCAGTATGCTATACATTTTATGAGATGTATACATCTTATGAGATGACTGACCAGTTTTTATGATTTCAGGTTCAAATGAACAGCAACAGCAGCAATTGGAATACATCCTACTAAAGCCTGATTGTCACAGCTGGTGAATTTCAAAAATGCAATCTGAACGATATGCAATAAAATTCTGTGTGAAACTTGGAAGAAATGCCACAGAAACGTATGGAATGCTTCAGACTGCTTTTGGAGTATCTTGCATGAATCGAGCATAAGTTTTTAAGTGGCATTAGAAATTCGAGGAAGGCAGGGAGTCTGTGAGGGATGATGGGAAGTGTGGGAGAAGTAGGGAAGTCAGAACACCAGAGTTGATTGGCCAAACGGTTTGGGTTAGGGTTACTATGTTGAGGTTTTAAGGGAGTTCAGGCACAGATTCCTAGGCAAGAAGCCAGCACTCTTCAAATCGGGTCAGTGGTGTTTCCACCTGGACAATGCACCAGTCCACAACTCCATCCTTGTCACGGACTATTTGACCAAGATGGGCATCAAGACAGTTCCTCGCCCTCCCTGTAGCCCAGACCTTGCTTCCTCTGACTTTTGCTTATTCCATTAGCTCAGAGGCTGTCGTTATGAGACAATTGAGGAGATGAAAGAGGCTGTGACGAAGGTCATTGACATATTCACACGAGGACTTCCATGGAGCCTTCCAGAAGTTGTTGGAACGGTACAAAAAGTGCATTGCAGCCGGAGGAGATTACTTCGAAGGGGACTTGAGGTTTATGTGTGTACTATCAATAAAAGTGTCCATACGAAAAAAGTCTGTAAACCTATTTAATGATCCTCGTATCTGAGAGTAAAGTGAGAGAGGGTCTAAGATGGTTGAATGTGCACACACGGGTGGTGGGTGAAGGTGTAGTTCTTCTGTGAAACCTCTCGACCTTTCTGACTCATTCTCTTTTTTAGTGAGACTGGCACGGGACCACCTCAAGGTATCAATACATCTTAGTTTCTCCTCGCTTCTCCTCTTTTGCGAGTCTGGTATTATCTTAGGCCTCTCTTTGTCTCCCAATCATAGGCAGTCTGCCACAAGACTAGAGCCTAGAATGACCTAACGCCTAGTCGCTGTCTTGTGGCTTTTCACTCCGAGGTATATAATATTCCGGACGCCCACACAATTTTCTCGTGGTCATACCCAAAGTCTGTAACCTACGCATTGCACATGGACACGCCTCCTTCTAACATGCCATCCCCACAACCTACGCAGCATTTCCGCTGAGAAAACACCTGCGTCCAGTTTATTTTAGGAAACAGGTCTCTTTCCTGTTATACCACCATCGAAATTTACATGTCATGTCAAAAGAGGTGTTCAAGTCTCTATCTAACTCTTATTTGAGTAATTGATTGATTTTAACGGCATGTCAACTCATCTAAAATTATGTTATGCCTCAAGGTTTGGTAATGGCGTTTATTGTACCTTATGCAGTTTAGTGTCATGCCTAGGACACTCCCTTTTTGTTGGGGGAATACAGTCATGGTATTTTTAAGTCCTGCTGATTGGGATTTTTTATTTTCTGTCTTTTTCATTTTTATGATTAAAGTCCATATTGCTTGACCATGGGACATCTTGTAAATCAGTCCTCAAAGTACACATAGGCAAACCTTGTCCATTTTCTATACTTACAATTCCCAGGTCCTTGTTTCTGACTTGGATACAATAAGTTGTAACTGCACACAATATGTTACGTTTGTATTTTGATTCTTGAAACTAAATTCGGCATCAAACGCGGGAGTTTAGAATACACAGATAAGATTTCTACATCAGTTTAGAATAAGACTTATTAACCAAAGTAAGAGCTATTAAAATATACATATTGTTTTTAATAAAAATGGTTATTAAATGTCTCTTGCAGAAAGTTGATGAGACAGTTTAAAATGATCCAACTAGGACTGTAAAATACACCGACTGTATCTCAACATAGGAGTAAGACCCCACCCCAACAACTGTCCTGGATATGACATTAAACTATCTGATGGTGAGGCTCTAGTCCGAAAACTTCGAGGAAGGTTGAGTACTCTTTCATTGTCATTACTCCCAGGTCCACTCTGACCCGGATTGGTAGCACCTGGTATGGTTCTATCGATGGTCAAAATAGAACTGTTTGGTATTTAACATGTGCTGAAACAAATGACTTATGTTATATTGAATTGATAGAAATAGAAATCTTTGAGCACTTAACAGTGTGTAAAGGACTGTTTGAATGAATTGTTACTAATAAATAGCAATACTTGAAACCATTCAACTGTGTGCAAACAAATGAGTTCCGGCTTGTTTAAAAATAACTTTACCTACGTATTATTCGCTTGGAAATCCTATATATATATATATATATATATATATATATATAAACCGGATTTGGCATTGAATAACCTACACGGGTTGATATGCCATTAAACACAAACAAATGATCGTCGGTCAGGTAAGCTTGGGAAAACAGAGTTTCGTAGGGCAGTTCGTTTAGTTTCTGCAGTCAGGCGTTTTTGTAGAAAAGAACTTTCTCGTTTCCACTGAGACACCCTGTTTTCCGGACTTAGAATTCGCTGCATATATCACTTGATTGAAAATGTAGCACTAGAAAATTCTTTTAAAAATTGGAAAATGTAGTTGCAACAGGTTAGTAAAAATGATAATAAAAGTTTAACATATGATCATGGTTGATTTAGGGTTTCTTTTAAAATAATTTTATAAGAACTAATATTTTCTTTGTTTCGAAGTAACCCATCCATTATTTGTTGTGAGATATAAAAACTACTTAAAAATTACTCCACAAATATTTGTCTTCTAAAGTTTTTTAATGGAATCGCTATTAGTAACTCTGGTCGAAATTATGCAATGAGCACATTTAGAGGCTGTTCATCGCGTTTATTTATTTATTTATTTATTTATCAAGCAGTAAATAAACTTATTACAGATAAGACGTAAAACATTTTTATTTAATTGAGGAACATTATTGACTTTATAGAATATACCTTGAATATTATTGACTTTATAGAATATAGCTTAAATATTATTGGCTTTATAGAATATACATTAAATAGTTCTGGCTTTAGAGAACATACCTTGAATATTATTGGCTTTATAGAATATACATTAAACAAAATAGATTAATTCAAATTGCTCCGAAAAAAATCTTACCATTAATTTGAATATTTTAATCTAGTTTGTTTAAATAGTGAAAGAGTTGCAAATAAGGAAAGGTTTGCTAGTTTTGTTTGATGAATTATTGTATCACTGCCCTAGGAAAATGATTTCTTTCAATAGCATGTACCAATTGCCTTGAATCATGATTACTTCCCCAGGCATAAATTATGGAAATAACATACTTAGAAGGTGTATGAGGCATATGAAGAAGGGTTTGTTTTGATTGTGATGAATATTGTTTGTATGTTGGGAAATTCTGAGGTTTGTAAACTGACCTCTTCTTCTTCTTCTTCTTCTTCTTCTTCTTCTTCTTCTTCTTCTTCTTCTTCTTCTTCTTCTTCTTCTTCTTATCCCATTCATTGGTTATCTTATTTTGACTGTCGAAGCTGTAAAAGGAATTTAGGACGAAAAGAAAAAGATAAGGGTACTTTCAAACTCGAATTTTATTTTGAGGTTTACGACTATTCTTTAGTGAAAAATATTTTCCTGAAACGGTTGAAATAGCTTACTGCGCCAGTCAAAGTGTTTGAAGTAAATTAGGAAATCATCTGCGGCACTTACAATTTTGAGGGTCCGTTGGGTGTTTTGCTGCTATTATTAGGAGACGCAGTACGCCGTTAGACCCCAGGAATTAGCAGGCGCGTACGTTCCCTACTATCAACCGTGAAAAAAATTCCTCGAAACCAATGTGATAAAAGCTTCTGAGAGAGTTTTTCTTTGACGTCGGGAAGCCTCACTTTAGGCATGCGCCGATTTCGCTTGCGATCAGAGGCCTCGTTGGAAACTGTTACTTTTGTATTTATTGATTCTATTTTTTAATGCTCTCTTTTTTGTTAATTTATTTTAATTCCCCCTAGATGTGCATTTTGTTTATTTGTTGTTGTTTTTTTTTAATTTAGTAGTATATAAAGTAATAAGAGATAATACTCAAAACATTCTTTATTTTAATAGCTGAACATTCTGATTTCATTAATATCCGCCTTAAACCAGATTTAGTTATTCAAATTAATTGAATAAGTTCTTTTCCAAGCAGAAGAAAATATTAATTAACCCTATGTGACCCAAGTGAACATCTTCTATGTCAATATTCTGACTTTTTATAATATTTTGTTAATTTTAAAGTGCTAAAACTATATTTGATACACCGCGATTATCTATGTATCAGGCATTTTTCCAAATTTTTCAACTTATACGTTAGAAGTGCGTATTATACAGAAGAAGTACTTTTTTCCGACTACGCACGTTACCATGTTCGAGACAGTAGGACTAAAACTTCTGTCAATGGTGCAAACTATCCAATATGAAACATTCATTTCTGTTTTACGTCACAACAGAGAAATATCCACTGGAATGTTTATTTACTTATAATTTTTTTTTTTTATGATGGACTTATTTTCGCCAAAAGTTTGTTAAATTTTCGTATGAATATGTCTTTGCTCTTGCTTTAAATACAGGGTAAATTTTGTGCTTCGAAACTTTAAATAAACTACGTGATTTTTTATTTCTGGTCGATACAAACCGGACAATATGTTAAAAATTTTCAATTTAGATTGAATTAAGCTGCAACAAAATCCAAATATCAGTGCGTATTATACACGGAACGTGTTTTTTTCCGGAATTTCTTTGCCGAAAGTTAGCGGTCAGTATTATACACAAATGTGTGTTATTTATGACTGATTGCTTTCAGTTATTCAAATGAAAATGTTTTAGATATCTTTACATCATTGGATTTTTTTTAGTGGGTAGAGTGTTCGCCAATGGTCCGGGAGATCTAGGTTCAATCTCAGGTCGTGTCATACCAAAGACTTTTAAAATGGTACATGATCCCTACTTGCTTAACACTCAGCAATATAAGGTATGTATCAAGGGTAAAGTGGAGCAATCCTGGGAAAGGAGTATCGCCCTCCCCTACACCTCGGTGTAGTAGCTATTGAAAAGGGAGCCTTCTGGTCGCCCTCGACTACGGTCGCCAACTTGCTTACATCATTGGATTTAATGAAAAATTATTGATTCTTTTTTGGATTTTTAGTATTACATGCACACAGAAGAATATAACCAATTAGATTTCCCGAATCTGCTTATTCGTGTGAAGGTTTTTAGCAGGCGAAGTTGAATAATACCTGAAATAGATTTTTAAAAAATCATTATTATATAGTCATCAAAAGATAACAAGAGAAAATGAATGAAAGTCACTCAGCTTTTGTCGATCGTTCAACCTAACGAGAAAAGTAGCGTTTGTTTGTCAAGTACATTGAGATGTTCGAGTGAGTTGATCAACATTAATGGATTCTCTGACGACTTGCTAACATCACTCAGCTAATCAACAAAGCCTCGTAAAGTCAATTCCGTGGGTTTTAAACTCTTCACTAGCTAAACACTTGAGTGTGCACAGATAGAAAATTCACACACAGTGGCATTCAGCTCAGAGGGAAAATGAAGAAGAGACTGCCAAGTCGGTTTCTTTACGAGTTGAATTGGCGTTATAGGTTTGAAAAAGTCATGATAATCTCTACCAAGTATAAATCTTTGCCTTTTTGTTTATCAGAGACAAGAATGGTGTACGAGCATTCAGTAGTAGATTGTACATACGAGTGGGATCAAAAAGTATTGAGACTGATGATTTAGATATTTTCAATTTTAAAACTTAAAATTTGAAATGAAAACATCAGCACAGCCGAGTAAAATAAAGTAATGGTGGCTAGACGGTTATAATTCTTTAATGTATTATCAGAAGTTTTGGGTGAAGCACCTTCAATGCTCTTCAGACCTACCTCTACCAGCTCCGTTTTTCAATACGCCGACAGAATCTTTTACAGAGGGGCGAGACCTCCCCCAAAATGATCTCTTGACTATGAAACTAAACTGTATCTGGCGGTAGGGCTCCTGTTCTCCTCTAAGGGTCAAATATATCCGTTTGAAAATTATTAATATTAGATAGGAATACTTGCTACCATCATAAGTTGATAACTGCGAAAAAAATGATTTTAAAAAAGGATTGTAATCAAACATTTTCAAATGAATCCATTTTCGGCATTAAATAACCCATGAGTGTTTGATGTGCCGTTAAACAAATGAACCAATCATAAATTTCTGTATAATTACACGTGTTTCCTAAATCCCTTACCCAATCGGCTTGGGCTGTTGAATACCCCTCCCCAACGTGAACCCTGGATATTACATAAAACCATCTCATGATAAGGGCCTAGTCACGGGGTTTTGGGGGAATATTGAATAACCCTTCATTGCCATTACTTCAAGATTCATTCTAACCCAGATTGGAACCTGTTAAGGTCCTGTATATGGGTCAAATGGAAATATTTAATCATTTTCTAAACTTGAGACAATTTAACTGTGTGAAAACGAATGAACAATGTTGAATAGAATAACTAGTGTAAGATAGAAATTCTTGAAAACATTTATTGCTCAGTCGGCTAGGGCTGTAGAATACACCGACTGTAAGACCCCCCCCCCAACAAGTGTCCTGTGGCCCAGTCAGCTGGGGCTGTAGAATACACCGACTGCACCTCTGCAGACGGGTAAGACCCCCCCCCCCAACAAGTGTCCTGGGTATGACTCTAAACAATCTGATGGTGAGGTTCCAGTAATGCTGGAGCTTTGGGAATGCGTAATATCTCTTCATTGCCATCAGGTGCTACCACTCTGATCCGGAGTGGTAACACCTAATAATGATCCTATCTAAGGGTCGAATAGAAGTAAACGGTGGTTTCTTGAGTTTACTGTTTTTTGCACTTAAACTGCGTATTTATGAATTGATTAAAATAGAACTGTTTTGACATTCTAACTGCGTACTTATGCTAAACTGAATTGGTCGAAATAGAACTGTTTTGACATCTAAACTCTGAACATATGCTAAACTGAATTATCTGAAATAAAACTGTTTTGACATTAACTCTGTGTATTGCCCAGTCGGCTGGGGCTGTAGAACACACCAACTGCATTGTTTGATTCAGAACTGTTTGACTAAACTGAATAGCTTGAAATAAAAACGTTTTTGACGATCAAACTGTGTACTTATTCTAAACTGAATTGTTTGAAATGGAACTGTTTTTGATATCGAATATGTACTTACACTAAACTGAATTGTTTAATATAGAACTGTTTTGACATTTAACTGTGTATAAACTAAATATATACTTATACTAAACTAAATTGGCTGAATTAGAGCTGTTTGAATAAACCGAATAGCTTGAAATAGAAATGTTTTTGACAATTAAACTGTATACTCATACTAAACTGAATTGTTTTATTAAGAACTGATTATTTGTATAAAAATGTATTCGGTGTTAAATAACCCACAAAGGTTGATATGCCATAAAACCCAACCACCAACCAACCAACTTTGAGACCATTTAGCAGAATGCAACTATTAGTGTTTGATAGCAATACTTAAAACCATTAAATTGTGTAAACAAATGAGCTTCGGCATGTTTAAAAATTTTACCTACAACTTATACAATGATATATAAACAGGAATTGACATAGCCAATAAGGTTTGATATATCTTAAAACACAGCCAACCAACCAGCCAACCAACCCAAATCCCTGTATAATTACATGTATTTCCAAAATCTCCCTATAATTACATGTGTTTCCTAAATTCCTGTATAATTAATTACACTCTGTAAAACTGCAAATACATTTCCTGAATACGAAAACGAACGTGAGTAGCATGTTTACCTTTTGGTACTGTTTGTTGTGTCTATCAACAAAACAAGCAGAAATTTGATGCAGAAGTGAAAAAAACTATTTTTCGGTCCATAACAACGGTAGACATACTTACCTGGTATATTGTTCACGTAGTAAAAAAAATTAGAAAAGTCAAATGTGTGAATTTCACTGGTAACTTTGAGTCTATAAATAATGGTTGTAGACTCGCTTCGCTCATTAGTTTTACTACTTGATGATAAGATAATTGTAAGAAATCCAGTTGATGAATATAAATCAGTTGTTCACCCTCGTGATAGAAGAAAAATCAGATCTAGGTACATTGCAACTGATCCTTTTGAGAAGAACAATGAGTAGATTTCGAAATAAGAATTACGATAGACTTAAGTATCTTGAAGATTATGAAGTAGATAATATTGATAATAGTATCAATGTTTTCATAAACTGAAGTATCTATGATCTACCAGGATATCACCTCCTCTGTTCTTCAGCCTTGGTTAGGCAACTAGTCTAGGAGAAGGAAAACTCTGAATTAAAACCTGTTAAACTCCGCTTAAAAATTGACCTTGTGTCATATCCTGTCCGAGCGGAGGGGTTGGTAAATAGTACCTCCTCTGTTCTTTTGTGACATTGGGAAACAGTCATAAAAGATGAGATGGCTTCCCTAAGAGATATTAAGACTTCTGAAATAATCATTATACCAGAAGGTTGAACGACTGTGGGGGTCGTTCCGAGGTTTTTTACGGTTAAGCCTGGTTAAAATATTTAAGAACAAGAGGCGCTTAGTTACACAAGGGTCTTTTCAATGGCCTGGCATCATCATGGTGCTGTTGTTTTATGGCATATCAACCTTCGTGTGTTACTTAATGCCAAATCCATCCATCTACAAGAACAGTGCTGAGAGGATAAAGAAATTCAAAGCTTTCCCAAGGGTATTTGTTTGAAAGGGAACGTAATAGCGCGACTAGGGTTCGAACTCGCTTACTACGATCCCCCAAGTTCAGCGCTATAACCATTTCACCATGAGGACATCCCTCCACACATTATCATGGGATGTTTTCTCCCACTGCACATATTACATCTATCCAAATATTGAAGCAATGGTTTGATATAAGTTATTTGTTCAAATGGATGTTCAAAACTACCACTTAAAACCCGAACTGAGTGTAAGATGAACGTAGAAGAACCGGCATATTTCGTTGCTTATATTAAAAGTGATGAAATAGTTGTGTGTATGTATTTCCCAAAACCCTTCCGGTACGAGATCAATTTTTAAGCAGAGCACAGCTGGTTTGAATTTGAAGTTTTCCTTCTCTAAAGCTGGTTGCAATACCAAAGTTAAAGAGCCCATTCTGCTCTAAAATTTACTCAGATAGGAGTTGAGAGAGATTAATTTATGTCTTTGCACGAAATGAAACGAAATCTTGCCTTGAGTTTGAACTCGAGTCAGTATCACCTTTCCTTATGACGATAATCGTTACGCATAAGCGCTTCACCTTGAGTGGGTGTCTGGGCAGAAAAATCATTGGATATTTCTTCTAATCGACAAGGTGTTGTGGTGAGATAAAGTTGGTAATATATTGCTTTTCTCTCCATTTTTATTTTCTTGGAGAATTGTGTAGAATTTTAGATGGGGAATGCTCGTCCCATACCCTTTGATTTTGAATTCAGAGTTCTTCCTTCTTTGAGATTGTTTGTCTTACCAACGCTAAAGAATTAATTTGGACGAGTATTAACTGATAGCCTGCCCAGTCGGTGAGGCTTCGAATGCACAATTGGAACACCCTGCAGATTTGGTTTGCTTTGGTTTTATAGTACATTGTAGATTATTCCTGCCAAATCCAATTTTATATACATAAAACAGTTCTATTTCAAACAATTCAGTGTAACATAAGTACACAGTTTCAATGTAAAAAAAAAACAGTTCTATTTCAAACTATTTTAGCATTAGTACACAGTTTAGTTCTATTTGACCCACAGATCGGACCCTATCAGGTTCTATCACTCTGGACCAAAGTAGACCTATGGGCGATGGCAATGAAGGGGTATTCCACATTCCCCAAAGCTCCAGCATTTCTGGAGCCTCACCTTCAGATTGTTTAGTATCATATCCTGGACGCTCGTTGGGTGCGTCTTACCCCTGGGTAACTGCAGTGGATTCAAAAACCCCAAAAGGGTACTTTGGGTATGATACTAAACCGTATCTAATGGAAAGGCTTCACTTCTGAAACTCTTGTATATATTGCTTCTTCATTGTCACAACTGGCATGTCCACACTGACCTTATTTGATAAAACCGTGAGCAAAAAATCTCTTGAGAAACAACTACAAAAAATACAAATACGAATCTAAATGAATACAATTCCTTAACCTCTGAGCATAGAATAACCCTGGACTGAATGACATGTTATTAAAATCACTAAGTCACTCACCCAACCAATCAATCAATTCATTTAGAGTTGAGGGGAAAAGAGTTGACACTTTTCCTAAGAGAATTTGCATGAAGTGAAAATCAAATAGGCTGTCCACCATTGGAACTCAAGTCCGCTTTTTACGACGATAACTGCTTCGTTTGTTTAATGGCATATCAACCTTCATGGGTTATTTAATGCTAAAGCCAACCTTGTTGGAGAACAGTAGTGGTACTATTCAGCCCCTAACTAGGAGGGGGATTGGAGGGGTTCATCCCTTCCTCAAGGGCATTAGTCCGAAAGTGAATGTAATAGTGCGACTGGAGTTTGAACTTAATTTTTACGACGTCGCAGTTCATCACTTTAACCCCCACACACACCACGGGGACCCCCCACCTCTCGTTATTGGGAAGTGATGCTTGAGTTATAAGCTTAAATTAAAAAGACTCTGAAGAAATTGTCTGGCATTTTGGTATATGACTTTTAAATGAAAGTTGTAGATTTAAAAGACACCAATGGGAGTGCAAGATTACGACATCAAAGAGTGTTCGAATTCTCCTCGCGCAGTTAGCACTATCGCACTAATACTCTTGGGAAAGGTATGGACCCTTTTATTTTCCTAGTTATAGGTTAAATCGTATCATTGCTGTTCTTCTACAGGAATGGCTTTCGCATTAATTACCCCTAGAAGGTTGATATGCCATAAAAACAAAGAAACTAAAGTACTCAAAAGAGACCAGTCCACATGCTTCGAGGTTGATAAGAAGATATTAAGCAGACAACCCTTTGGGAAAAGTATTTAAACAAGATAAATGATGACTCTGTAAACGTGTCATTTACGAAATCTTTCTTGGTACCAGTCCAGTGATAATCGAACTCAGTAACAATGGTTGACTGGCTTAGCTCGCTAACCACTGCCGTTGAGTTGAATCGTCTCACGCTTCAGAGAAAAATAGTCTCTAGTTAGATGGGTGTTTCCATTTCACCTGTCTCTTCACCATGGGCAGGACATATGGTCAATTTTTAAGCGGAGTACAACTGGTGTAAATTCCGAGTCTTGCTTCTCCTAGATTGGTTGCCACACCCAGGTTAAAGAGCCAAGTTCGCTCTACTATTTACCAATAGATGGTGATTGACTTTCCCAACGGTATACAAACAGTTTTATTCAGGATTTGAACTTACCACGACGCTAACCGTTACGCCATCTCACATTCTAGTTTGGTATTTGTTAGGATATAAATAACGTACCATAGAATGTTGGGTGATTTTGTGCACCTACAAAATCTCTTTTTCAGTTGTATTTATTCTAAACTAAAACTGCGTGTATATATTTATTCACGTGAACCTGTCAATAGATTGTCAATTTCCGATAATGTACAGAAAGTTATTTAAACTTCCTATCATACGTTACTTTCTTTGGGTCGTTTGGCCTCAAGTGGTCAGAAGTCCATAAATTGTCGGTCTTAAATTTGTATGAAGAGGCGAATCGCAGCGACCATTGACACCCACGTAAGATTTGAGAAGGGCGTTACTAATGTTCTGTGCGTGGTCGAGATGATGCATAGCTAATACACTTTGCCGGAACCTCGTCACTAAGACGCACAACGTGACCCAGAAGCTACAATTTGTTTATCCTGATGTAAACTTCCTTGTTGGACATCTGATGTTAACCATTGGGGGTACCGATGGATACAGCGAAGGTCGTTCCGGTGATAAGCTTCAGTAGGGACCATAATTCACTTCTATACATAATAACTAGCTGGGCACAATGGTTGAGAAAGAGTTTTAAGGGCAACGCCAAATATACAAATTTCCTTTATAGTAATGTTTACTGCTGTGTTTTATATAGAAAATAAATAGCCCAACATCATTTTGTCTCGCTCTGTCACCGACTGCATCGGTTGCCGAAAAACAAGACCCCACGTCAAAGAGTACCCTGCGTACCCTGGATTTAGGACCAAAAGGAATCCGGTGATAAGACTCTAGTTTTGGAGATGCAAGGAATATGGAGTTACTCCAGTATTGCCATTACTCTCATGTTCACTCTCATCTGCATTAGTAGTTCATATTAGTTATACTACTTGGCAATCAATATAGATCAAGTAGGACTGCTTGAAAATTATTTGATAATCAATAACTATAGAAGGTTGCGAAGCCAAATGTAATGAAGTTGTAGCCTCATACCACTTGTGAAGCTAGTGCCTGGCTGCGTGGCTGATAACAAAGAATCAATCACTGTAACTTTCGGGGTGGGTTCGAGAAACTGACACAAGCGAGTATTTTTAAAAAGAGTCAGTTAGGAACTAGTAAAGAACAAGTAAGGATCTAGATTTTAGAGTTAGTAGTTATTCTCTGTCTTCTGCCGATTAATAACTGATTGACAGATTGACTCTTTTCAAAGTTCCTCAACTTTCGTGTGACCGTTTCTTGTACCCACCGCGAGAGTTCCCATGATTGACTCGTTGCTTTTGGTCACACCGCCGGGTTTTATGTTCACTGGAGGGGAGAAGTGCCTACAACATTACACAGAGACAATGAATGGTATTTTTAGGGGGATGTCTGATTAAGAGGCTTAAAGGACCAAACATCAGAAACTGAACCTCAGAAGACAAAAATCCTGTCTCTTTCTCTATTGATGAGTTCCACGCTCAAAATTGTACGTATAGTATCTAACTGAAAGGACAGACACAAAATTTGATGACTCAGGCTTTAAATGAACGCATAAAAATATAGAAATCTTGTGTTTGCAAAATTTTCGCAAACACACAGACACACCAATGGAGATTTATCTAGTCCGAAGAATTAAGTCTTAGACTATCTACAATACTTAATTCCACATAGGAAGCCACTCACTGTAGCAATGTACCGATATACGTATGTGCAAAGGAGCACCGATATATATAGAGATAGATAGATTGATACATCTGATACTTTGTATTGCAAACTACCAATCTAAGATTAGGAAAGAAAGGAGAAAATCAGTATACACTGGGTCATCTACCTTGTATATTACGCAGCAGTCGATTTCGTCACCAAAGACGTCATATTCAAAACACCAATCCACATTATTATGTCACTATGATCCAGGCGCGCGTGTCCTGATGTCATCGATGTTGTCATGGCTACCATAGCTTGCTTCCTCAATGTTTAAATAATTAAAAAGCTGATATTTTTAAGCGAAAATAGACAAGAATAAGAAAGACTTTCAATACATACAAGCACATACATATGTACGTGAGTGCTTATATATATATATATATATATATATATATACTCACACGTACACATGCAAATATATATTTATATATATATATATATATATATATATATAATGAAGATAGAACTTTAGAATTAAATGAACATTTCATTTGTATTCCCTTTTTACATTAGTATCAATCGATGTTTATCAATCTATATATGTGTGTGTATGTGTGAGAGAGAGGCAGAGAGAGAGAGAGAGAGTGTGTGTGTGTGTGTGTGTGTGTGTGTGTGTGTGTGCATTACGAGTATGAAATAAAATTTTCATAGAAGTCCTCTTGTAATATCAAAAGTGCTGGATTTAGGCCCCGAAGTTAGCGTGTTCGAACCCCAGTCGCACTATTACGTTCACTTTTGGACTTGTGCCCTTGGGAAAAGTGTGCACCTCTTACACCTCTTGCTATATGTTAAATAGTATCATTACTGTTAATTTGGAAGGATGCTTTTGGTATTAAATAACTAACGAAGTTTGAGACGCCATTAAACAATGAAACCAAACCAAATATTGTCGAGCCTTGCGTAAGTACGTATTAAACATGCCCGATGTTTACAAATATGGCAACGCATAGAAATGACCGAAATAAAATTTCTCCCTTCTCATCGGGAATTGGAATACACTGATTGTATCTTCTGCAAAGAGATGTGAAATCATACGTACAAAAAAGGGAACCTGTCGTATGGCACTAATCTGGATCTGATGGTGAAACTCAAGTTTTGGAGGGGTGTCCTCGGGGCGTAATGGTTGAAGCGCTGGACTGCAGAAATGTAATAAGCGAGTTCGAACCCCAGTCTCGCTATTTACGTTCACTTTCGGACAAACACCCTTGAGAAAGGTATGAAGCCCCTTATCATATGAGGTGGTGCCCGACGTGTAATGGTTATCATCGTAGGAAATGGACACGGCGACACGAATTCAAAACCTGGACGAGACTGATTGCATTTCACATATCACTAATACCCTTGGGAAAGGTATGAATCCAAGTATTCTCCCTCCAGCTATGGGTGAATAGTAGGACAGACTAGGTTCCTCAACCTCAACCTCAACTAGTCTAGGAGAAGGAAAACTCTGAATTCAAACCGGTTAAACTCCGCTTAAAAATTGACTTTTTGTCATATCCTGCCCGAGCGGAGGGGTTGGGTAAATATGATGAAGCCCCTTATCCTCCTTGCTATGGATTAAACAGTACCACTACTGTTCTTCTAGAAAGACGGAGTTGGCATTAAATAGCCCAAGAAGGTTGATATGCCATTAAACAAAAAATCAAGTTTTGTAGCTTTCCAGAGTATAGAGTACCTCTTCATTGCTGTTATTCCCAGATCTAATCAGAATCGGCGTGATGTCACCTGTTAGGGTCTAATTTATAGGTCAAATAGACCTGTTTAAAAATTATTAGTATCAAATAGGAATATTTGACACCATATAACTGTAAATAATTTGTATTAAGAATAGTTATTTAGAGTTATAATTGTTTGCAAAATATTATTAGTTACTGGAAGCCTTATAACTCAATGCAAAGAATATAGAATAGAAATAATTACTTGAAACCAAATAATTATTTGTATTAGATGAGAATATATTAGATAGGAATATTTGATATTATTTAACAAAATTATGCAAAAACTGCTTAAGAAACAACTATACAAAAATATAAATATAAATCTACAATGAACGTAATTCCCTAACCTCAAGTCATGAAATATCCCTTGACGAATTGACATGTCGTTAAAGCAAATTAACCGAAATCGAAAGAAAATTTAATGACTCGTGCAGAAAATGCATGCATATTTTGTGCTTGTAAAATTTTCGAAAAAAAACACTGACCCACCAATGAGAATTTATCTCGTCGAAAGAATTAAGTCTTATAAAATTTGATTGATGTGTTGCTTACTGGCTCACCAGAGGATCGACAACACGAAACACGTGATATATCTTTTCTGTTTAAAGATTTTGCAGATAACAAAGCTT
The DNA here is from genome assembly GCA_963585895.1 of Sepioteuthis lessoniana. NCBI lineage: Eukaryota > Metazoa > Mollusca > Cephalopoda > Myopsida > Loliginidae > Sepioteuthis > Sepioteuthis lessoniana. The sequence continues at coordinate 89,017,241 of OY757925.1, forward strand.
TGAGTGCTAAATTTGAATCATAATTGTGTATGTCAAGTCTGGAAATACCTCCTGTAGAAATTTGATGACCTATTTCGATTATGCAATCTTATGTATAAAGAAAAAACAATACAGAATTGAACGAAAGACTGCATTCTTTCCTTCCCGTAGAAAGGATGCAGTTAAATCACATAACTACGGAGGTATAACCCTTACAAACATAGCTGCAAATATTTATGATGACCTGCTTCTCATTCGTATCATGAAAAAAGATGAAAAATTTCTTAGGAAAAAATTCTTAGGAAAAATCGTCAAAATTCTCGAAGGAGGACGTGCAAAAACTCTCGAGGCAACACACCTGTTTGTAGATTACGCGAAAGCATTCGATTCCATACACTGAGGAAAGCTGGAGCAAATATTTCTAGCGTATAAATTGTTACTGCGATTATGATGCCCTACAAAAATCCGAAAGCAATGGTTCGTACACCCGATAGTGACACTAACTTTTTCGACGGGAGTTTTGCAAGGAAATACATCGGCATCATTTCTATTTATAATCTGTCTTGATTATATACAGCAAAATTCAATAAAGCTAATAAAAGAAAATATATATTCACTGTATAAAAGGCAAGAAAGAGAAAATATCCAGTAGAAACTATTACGGATGCTGACGATGCAGATGATCTTGCGCTTCTCACAATACACAAACTCAAGCTGAATCTCTACTGCATAGCCTGGAACAGGAAGCAAGAGGCATTGGTTTCTAGTGAACTCGGTTAAAACATAGTTCTTGTGTTCTAAGCAAGATGGAATCATCTTCACATTGAATGTCAAACCGCTGAATTTAGTAGACAAGTTCACATATTACGGTAGCAATATCTCATCTACTAAAAGCGAGCTCAACATACACAAAGATAAAAGCGTGAAGTGCTATTGACAGGTTATCGATCATATTGTGACGTGGTATGCTATCGAGAGAGGGAAAGGGAGGTTAATTCCTCTACCCTTCTGTGTTTGAATTAACAGACCCCAAGACTGCCCGTTAAAAGGGAGATATGAACGAAAGTCAATTACTCGCAATCGGTGATCTGCAGCCTGTTGAACAAAGAATGAAGGTCAAAGCTACCCACACTCCATGACCTGTAATCGGTGGGACGAAGAAGGGAATGCAGGTCACTCGATTATCGTAAGCGGATGGAATGGTGGGAGGAGGAAAAAGCCAAATGATTGGTCTATAGTCCAAACGCCATTTTTTTCGTTAGCAGAAGTTTGGAAAAGAAAATTTAGTTCTGGACAGACATTGGCAAGAGATAGACGCCAATTTAGCCAAGCCCCGGGAAAGTCTCCCGTAAAAGAGTCGAACAGAATCTTTGGACAGAAGTCAGCAGAAAAGGCGCTGATTCAGCCGATTCTGGGGGATGTCACTCATCCGTAAAAGAAAGAAACCTGAGAAGTAAGCCCTGTCAAAGATAAGTACAACTTAAACTGTTTTTTCTTCTACCCTTCCTAAATATTGGAATTATATGCATTCAAAAAAGAAAGAGAGAAACTGAAAGGATCCTGTTTCATCAACAGTAAATTAGTGAATGAACTTTGTTACATTCTTCAGCCCGACGACTTAAGCATTTTTTCAAGTAAAAGAAAAAAGAAAGAAAGAAAAAAGGAGAAAGAAGAAAAGGACTATTGAGAGACATTTGTGTTTGCTACTGCCGGCTGGCTTAATATAGCCGGTATTTTAAAAAGAAAGGAAAAAAGAAAAAGGAACTGTTTCCTAAATCTTATCGTTATTTGTTTGGTCGTCGCCTATTAAAACTTTGTTATATTTTAAATGCACCCTTGTGTTGAAATCTATTGGTTGTGTTATTTTTCTATCAAGTCGCCTTCTTTTTCACATATCTGTTTCAGCTTCGTATCGCTTTCATTAATTCTCGCTAAATATCTTATTCACCTTAAAAAATTATAAGGGGATTTTTGGAAATTTGACTACAGTTAAATATTTCTTTTAAACTTGAAGTCCATGTTTTCCGTTATCCGAGGGGGTAAGAAAACGAAGGACTTGGTGGGGTATTTAAAAGTGAACTGGACCCCCCCCCTCGCCAGCGTCGGAGATCAGTCTAGCCCCAAATTAACCTGGGATAATTATTTATGCCGCGTCACAATATGGAAATCTGATGTCTCCTGTAGAATAAAATAGAAATTCTTCCCAGCAGTAGTCATGTCCGGACAACTGAATAGTTACACCACTTAACCTCAAACAAAGCGTTAAAAGAAAAGTTAAATGGCAACTAAAAAAGAATCCTGCATGCTATTTTGAATAAATCCTGAAAACAGCATCCCATGAAACAGTACCTGCCTTTCATCTCACAAATTTCCAAAGTAAGACGAAGAAAACATGCAGGGTACTACGGGAAAAGTAAGGATGAACTCATAAGCAACGTTCTCCTGTGAACTCCTACCCATGGACATACCAGTGTTGGCTGACCAGAATAAACTTACATACATCAGCTCTGTGAGCATGCTGGATGCCGTTTAGAGGACCGACAAAGAGTTATGGCCTATAGGGATGAATAGCGATAAAGAGTCAAGGGAACCCTAGCAATCAGTATGACTTAATGATAAGGATGATGATAATAATATATGGATATGTGTGTGGGGGTCTGTGTGCGCGCGCTTGTATTATTTGGAAAGATCTACTGATCTGCTATAACAATAATTTAAATCATAGCAGTAAATATTTTGAAACCAAAATACACTGTAAAAGTCAGGCTATTAGTAAAAGATGAAAGTGAAAAGTTCTGTTTACAACTATCAATTAATCTGAATTAATTTGGACTAATGTGGATTTATATCAACCAATATTCACTGGCTACAAATCACTATTCAATCCGAGGATAGATAATATAAGAGTCATCCATAAACATATAGGTGTGTGTATGTATGAATGTATTTATGTATATACGTACAGTTTCATGCAACGAACAAGTGCACTCCAAGTTTTATGAAAAGTAAATTCGTTTCAAAATGAAAGAGAGCAGTATTTCAATATTTATATAAAGCATTAAACAATCAAAACGAATACTATTAGGTATTATCAATTACCAAACATTATCAAATTAAAATTGCAACTCTTCTCTTGCTAGATAAAATTAAATAGATGTATACAAGGAGGAACTTATATATGACGAAAACATTCATAGTTTTGGTTAAAGGTTTGGTGATAAGTAATACCAAATGATATCTGTTCTGATGGTATACTATTCCACAAGAAATTATAAGCTACTTTTTTCTCTTAAAACAAACTTTGTAATCAGAAAATGTTATTATTTATGGGTAATATATATATATATATATATATAGTGCAATTAAATGGAGACTCAAACTCGGTTAAGCCGTCATAATAAATTTATTTCGGCGGAGAACATTGTTGGTATATTCTCCGTCTCATCGGATAGCACACCTGCCAAGTAGATGAAACCACAAACAAAACACAAAGTTAAAAGGGACTGACCAGTAGATTAATTCCACTCCTGTTTCTTAATCGTTCTAACATATAATATGTTCACACCCTCTTCTCACGCCTATGAACGAATGAGTTCCACTTTATGTTGTTTTATTTTTATGTTTCTTATTTTTATTTTATTTTTATTTCTATCTTTGTTTTCTGATTTTTAATTTATTTTTAACTTCCTTAATTTTCCTATTTATCTTCTGAATACGAACTGTAACTCCTCATTCGCATCACATCTCTGGGACAATACAGAGCATGTAAAAGAGTCATCCGATGAGACGGAGAATATACCAACAATGTTCTCCGCCGAAATAAATTTATTATGACGGCTTAACCGAGTTTGAGTCTCCATTAAATTGCACTATATACGCTCTGAATGTGAATTTTGTTATACCCCAGAGAATAAATAGGGAACTAACAATAGCCATACATTGAGCACTCTCATAGATTTATATGATTACCCTCATATATTCTATGTAGAAAAATAATCCACACCTACTGTCCTTGGACACTAACTGGATAATATATATATATATATATATATATATATATATATATATATATATATATATATATTCAAAAGGCATTCATTTTAGATAGATTTTGTTTAAAAACAAACTGTATAAAAATTTATTTTAAATATTATCTACGTATTTTTGTTTCAGTTTTATAGCAAAATTTTACAAAATGTTCTTCTTGAGCACTTTCTAATATTAAAGTTATTACTATAATATCGTCTCAAATATCCTTTTGCTTAAATATATATATATATGAATGTTTGATAACCTACTTATGACAGTTTCATTACTATAGGTTCAATTTCTCCTTACGTATTATGGGATAACTTGCCTCCATGTTGTAATAAAATCTCAGAAAGTTACGATAATGCTGTCATTGTTCTTGTTTCAACACATCAATTTTGTGCAGTGAACTGATTCCACCAATAATCATGAAAATAATTTGTAACAAATTTCTGATAGACTTTAGAATATTAGAAGGTAGGGATTTTTCTCCCGCTCTTTCCTTCTATTTCTCTTCCTCCGCCATGCTGTAATTTTTTTTGCCTTGTTCTAAGATTATTGAGTATTGATTCGCCTTTCTTAATCTTTTCTATTCCCACGCCTAATCTGGTGATTATTTTTAACACATACAACTGTCATGAGACTGTCATGAGGAGGTGCGTAAAAGTTTAAAGTTTAAGATTTCTTTGTTTAATGGCACATCAACCTTCATGGTTTATTTGATGTCAAGGCTTTCTTTGTATAACAACAATAGTGCTACTATTGAAAGAATAGCTGGAAGAATAAAAGAGTTCCAACATTTCCAAAGAGCAGTAACCCAAAAGTGACCGTAATAACGTCAATGAGCTTAGAATTCTCTCAATATGTTGTCGCAGTCGACCAATTTAGCCACCACATCACTTGGACTCCCTCTCTAAAAGTTTAAGAAATGGTTAATAACTCTACATACCACCCATGACTTTAAGTTTCACGTATGTGATGCTCATACGATCGTCAGACAATAAGTTTACTTGACAATGAGTTCATCTGACGGTTTTTATTTAATAATTTGAAGTCGTTCAGATTTCTCTAAAGTGTTTTTCATCCACTGGGAAGATATTCTCCTTGCATTTGTTCCAACAGTTTTCCTGTGGAGGGGGATTACCTGAATGATATTTCTAGTGCGATTAGTTTCGTTTTTCTTATTGTTTTGGGTGCAAGTCAATTTATTAGATATCCCGCTATTTTTAAAACTCTTTCATACGCCATTTTGGTTTTGAATAACGAGTAGCCAGTGGTCTATAGTTCTGGGGTGTGATTGAATGTTTATATACGAGGTGCATACGATAAGTTTCCAGACTTTTTTTTTATGGGCATTTTTATTGATAGTACACACATAAAACTCCAGCCCCCTTCGAAGTAATCTCCTCCGCTTGCAATGCACTTGTATCGTTCCAACAACTTCTGGAATGCCCCATGGAAGTCCTCTTGTGTGACCGTGTCAATGACCTTCGTCCTCAATTGTCTCATAACGACAGCCTCTGAGCTTAGGGAATAACCAAAAGTCACAAGGAGCAAGGTTTGGACTAAAGGGAGGCTGAGGAACTGTCTTGGTGCACATCTTGGTCAAATAGTCTGTGACAAGGATGGAGTTGTGGAGTGGTGCATTGTCCTGGTGGAAATGCCACTGACCCGATTTGAAGAGTCTTGGCCTCTCTTCCTGAACTCCCTTAAAACCTCAACCTAGTAACCGTAATCGTAACCTTAAGCCTTTGGCCAATCAAGTCTGGTGTATTGACTTCCTTACTCCTCCCACACCTCTCATCATCCCTCACAGACTCCCTGGCTTCGTTGAATCTCTTATGCCACTCAAAAACTGATGCTCGATTCATGCAAGATTATCGAAAAGCAATTTTATTGCATATCGTTCTTCTAAAGTGTCAGATTGCATTTTTGCAATTCACCAGCTGTGACAATCAGGCTTTAGTAGGGTGTATTCCAATTCCTGCTGTAGCTGTTCATTTGAAGCTGCAATCTTAAAAACTGGTCAGTCATCTCGTAAGATATGTAGCAATAACCTAATGAATTTTAAAAAGTCTATAACAATTTTAAATGCCCATACGAGAAAAGTCTAGAAACCTATCGTATGCGCCTTATATGTATAGGCGTGGAGTTGATTTTTCTATTTGGTTGTTAGGCACATTATCTAAATTGAATGTAACATCTAAAACTTAATCATTTTCAAATTAGATGTTACTTGTAAATTTAAACTTTAAAGATTTTTATAAAATTCTTTCTTGCACAATTGACTTGTCTACAATTATAATTTTTTACATATTAAACCATCATCACTGAAAAGTCTGATACATTCTTTGTTCGTAAGCCATTTTCCCCAATCAGAAAATGCCTAAGATTTCATAGTCGAACTCCCTATAATGAAATCAAATATATTGCAAGCACTTTTTTTAGTCAATATTGCGTTGTCATGGAATATAAAGGATAGTTGACGATAATTTATCATTTTAATTTGTTCGTTGTCAATGTCAACAAATTTTGGGGTTAAGTCCAAGTTTTTTTGTGTAGCTCTTTATTAATAAAGGGATTAAAATAATTCGATAAAACTGAATGAAAACACATCCAGGAAAATAGATATAATTTAGTCATCAAATAAGTTGCCCAATTTTCGTTCAAATGATCACAAATTTTAATAACACGAGTAGAAACAACGCAAAATTTTATGGTTTTACGTGGTGTATTCAATAAGTTTCCAGACTTTTTTGTACAGGCATCTAAAATTGTCGTAGACACTTGAAAATTCAGTATGTTATTGCTATATATCTTATGAGATGACTGACCAATTTTTATGATTTCAGGTTTAAATGAACAGCTACAGCAGCAATTGGAATACACCCTACTAAAGCCTGATTGTCACAGCTGGTGAATTTCAAAAATGCAATCTGACACTTTAGAAGAACGATATGCAATAAAATTCTGCTTTAAACTTGGAAAAACTGCCACAGAAACGTACAGAATGCTTCAGACTGCTTTGGGGGCATCTTGTATGAATCGAGCATTAGTTTTTGAGTGGCATAAGAGATTCAAGGAAGGCAGGGATCTGTGAGCAATGATGAGAGGTGTGGGAGGAGTAAGGAAGTCAATACACCAGAGTTGATTGGCCAAAGGTTTAGGGTTAGGGTTACTAGGTTGAGGTTTTAAGGGAGTTCAGGAAGAGATTCCTAGGAAAGAGACCAGCACTCTTCAAATCGGGTCAGTGGCATTTCCACCAGGACACTGCACCAATCCACAACTCCATCCTTGTCACAGACTATTTGACTAAGTTTGGCATTCTTGACAGTTCCTCAGCCTTCCTTTGACTTTTGGTCATTCCCTAAGCTCAGAGGCTGTCGTTATGAGATAATTGAGGAGATGAGCGAGGCTGTGACGAAGGTCATTGACATGCTCACACAAGAGGACTTCCATGGGGCCTTTCAGAAGTTGTTGGAACGGTACAACAAGTACATTGCAGCCGGCGGAAATTACTTCGATGGGGACTAGAGTTTCATGAGTGTACTATCAATAAAAATGCCTATACGAAAAAAAACAAAACTGGAAACTTATTTCATGATCCTCGTATGTTTACAAGACTTTTTTTTTCAGTGAATAGTATTTCTATACCTGGAAAAAATCAAATGTAAGACAGAGAAATTTCATGTCATTTCTACACACCGAGGTAAACATTTGAGATAATTTAAATGAGTTGAAATATCAATTTTCTACAACGCTGTATTTTATTTGGTTTATGATGACAACTTTTTTGTTTTTCTATTGATTTAAATTTAATCCCTTAAAGATATGACATATATTTTCTAAAATCGTCTTGCCAATGCTCTCAATGTGATTTTTGAGGGATTAAAGGGTCCTAAATTCTGGGTTAGTCCTAAAATTCTCTTTCATAGTATGAAAAGCCTCTTTAAAAAAATTTATTCAGGCAATTGTCAAATTTTAATCTGGTCAAAGTTTATTTCGTTTTCCCTGCTATTTGATGCCTTTTTTCATGACAACTTCGTTCATATTTTTTTCGTATTTCTTTTTATCGATTTCTTAAAATTATTAGATTTAGCAGCTTTTATGAATATCTTGAGATTTCCTAATTTTTTGTGTCCAGTTGTAATTCATCTTATTTAATCTAACAAATTGCAACATATTATGCCGAATATATTTTCCTCAAATGGCTCCAAATTGGGATATTGGGGACGGCATCTTTTGTTTTGTTTTAAAACTATAGTGGAAGTCGGTGGTTTTATTTTATCATCACATATAGAATTTTAATTTTCCATCTTCATTTAATTAAGCTCCCGACTTTTATCCATTGGCACGATCTTGTATTGATGCTTGTTATGTGTAGGAATGTTTCTAAGTGAATAATTGTGAATAGCCATTTCTTTAACGGGATTCAAAGTATTTTTATTAGACGTAATCAACTTAGGGCATATTTCAAGATTAACAAAATGGACATAAAATGAAAGTAAGAAAAATTGTCAAAAAATAACTCAATACTATTATAGAAGAGCACATTTAAAACATAAAATACCAAAATTATGTTTTCATTATACAAGGTTTCATGTGTAACGCTCAATCCTCAGATGCTCAGATGCAAAAATGAGAAAAAGTCGGTCGACAACCATCATCTTAAGTAGGTGAATAAGAAACATATGGCCAAATTTCTTTTGTGTCATTAAATACCTGATTAACCTCAAAGTGAAATTTCCGCTGAATATCAGCATATTTGGGACTTTTTTGTGGGTGTCTTTTTTTGTGGGTGTCACATCATTCCACGTGACGATTCTTCCGTGTTAAATTAAGATTGCCAAGCGACTTTTTCTCATCTTCTTCGGTTTTACGAATTGGTGCCATTCGAGAAACTCTTAGCAGCAGACTGGACTCAAGCAGGAACATAGTATATATATATATATATATATATATATATATATGTGTGTGTGTGTGTGTGTGTGTGTGTGTATGTGTGTGTGTGTGTGTGTGTGCGTGTGTGTGTGTGAAGAGAGACAGACAGACAAAAAGAAATCGTTTTAGAATGTTTTTCTTAAACGAAGGGAGTACTCAAATACTGGACAGTAGAGCAGGATAATGCATAAAAGAAACTGTTATCTCAAATGCTCTTATTGGCTTCATTAGTAAAAGTTTCATGTATTGAAAAAAAAATACAGTCGTCAGATAAAACATATCTATCTATCTATCTATCTATTTTTGAAAAAGCAAAATAATTTCTTCTGAGTTTTTTTCCATAAATATAAACTCAGCATTATTTGGGATTGGTTTATAACAAAAATTATTTTATCCGCAAAAATATTTGTTTTAAGGCTATTTTAATAAGTAGTAAATCGCACCAAGTCCTCTCAGTTTGAACAGAGGTCTGTCATCATACTTTTGGTAGATGATAAGAGCAAACCAGGGGAAATTTATGGAAGACTGATGTGTATAAAGAAGTATGCTTTAGTAAAAAATATTTCCAAATGGGCTGAATAGTATTTAAGATAATGGCGAGCCCACCTGAAATGGTGGATACAGTTGATGCTTTCATTTTAGCTTGCTAAAGACTTGCAACAAACATAATTTTTAAACAACTGGGAATTTCTGAGGGTACACCACACAAAATTAGGCACGATGAGCTTGCCTTTTCTAAAAATCAGTTGTCGTTGTATTCCTAAAATGTTGACGCCAGAGCACAGAGGAGAACCAAGTTATCCCAGACTTCCCTCCCTCAATAGATGGGGACAACACATCCTCCTTGAATGACAGATCTGTTCTCTTTTGATTTCCAAAAAATTCAGCTAGTAACACATTTTCTAAGTGATGATAATGGGAAGAGAACGTTGAGCAGTTGGGTGAAAACTCAGTTCAGAGATTTCTATGCTGAAAGAATATAAAAGTTCTGCTTTCAATGGAGATTATACGAGGATCATTAATAAGTTTCCAGACTTTTTTCGTATGGGCACTTTTATTGATAATACACACATGAAACTCTAGTCCCATTCGAAGTAATCTCCCCCGCCTGCAATGCACTTGTACCGTTCCAACAACTTCTGGAAGGTCCCACGAAAGTCCTCTTGTGTGAGCGTATCAATGACCTTCGTCACAGCCTCTTTCACGTCCTCAATTGTCTCATAACGACAGCCTCTGAGCTTAGGGAATAACCAAAAGTCACAATGAGCAAGGTCTGGACTATAGGGAGAGTGAGGAACTGTCTTGATGCCCATCTTGGTCAAATAGTCTGTGACAAGGATGGAGTTGTAGATTGGTGCAGTGTCCTGGTGGAAATGCCACTGACCCGATTTGAAGAGTACAGGCCTCTCCCGACCGAATATCTTCCTGAACTCCCTTAAAACCTATACATAGTAACCCTAAGTCTTTGGCCAATCAGCTGTGGTGTATTGACTTCCTTACTCCTCCCACACCTCTCATCATCCCTCACAGATCCCTGCCCTCCTTGAATCTCTTATGCCACTCAAAAACTAATGCTCGATTCATGCAAGATTGTCCAAAAGCAGTCTGAAACATTCCATACGTTTCTGTGGCATTTTTTCCAAATTTAAAACATTTTATTGCATATCGTTCTTGTAAAGTGTACTCACGTCTAGATTGCATTTTTGAAATTCACTAGCTGTGACAATCAGGCTTTAGTAGGGTGTATTCCAATTGCTGCTGTAGCTGTTCATTTAAACCTGAAATCATAAAAACTGGTCAGTCATCTCATAAGATATATAGCAATAACATAGTGAATTTTCAAGAGTTTACAACAATTTTAAATGCCTGTACAAAAAAGGTCTGGAAATGCACCACGTATCTAAAAACATTAAGCAATTTTTCCTGGATAAAATGTGAGTGGTTATATTTCAAAATTCACTCTCTTTATTGAATTACGCTCGTATATACAAATTAATCTGTTTTTTTATTCAAACAAATTGATTTGAATTCTCCTTCAGTATATCAATTCTCTTATAAGTATTTTCAAAGAAAAAAAAGTTCGTTATAGATAAAATCTACGAATCTCTCTTTTGGTTGATATATTCACAAATTTCCCATAGGTGTCGGAGCTCAATTAAAAGCCATGATTTCTAATGTTGCTTTCCTAAACTTATATATATATATATATATATATATATATATATATATATATATATATATATTTCTTTTAAATACCCGGCCCGGTGGCAAAAGCTGCTTGGTCGCGCCAGGAGTGGCAGTACCGCCTTGAGCTACCGAAACTGTGTTATCACCCTGGTTGGCGGCTGATGAGGGCAGGGTATCGCACGTGCTTTCACACGTTGTATGATGAAAAAAAATGCTGCTTTTCTAAACTTTTCTGTTTGCAATATTAGCATAGCAATTATTTTAAAGCCCATTTCTTTCCGTTGAAACGAGGACAATACTCAACAAACATCGACAGCGAGCAACGTAATGTAGATAGGTCACTTAGAAAGTTAATTACTGTCCTTATTTCAACTGTAGTCTGAAGCTGTTGAAGTAGTTTTAAGAGTTATGAAGTTGGTACGGTTCCACTAAATGAGAGAGTATTTTCCATCTCGGAACCGGCGGTGTTACTAGTGTTAAAAGACCGTTTCAACACTATGTATGGAAGTGGAAGAATATTATTTGGGGACGTTTCGATGAAGTAACACCGCTGGCTAATGAATATGCATATTTGCACGCACGCACACACACACGTGCTATGCAAATATGACCATACAACACACATAGTGTTGGTTAACTTATATACGGAAGCGACCCTATATTGTATTGTCCAAAAGGGGCTTTTAACTGTGAGACACTTGAAGGACAGGATGGGAGCAACAAAAACGTGGCCTGGAGCTATTTCCACATAACATGGTGTCAGAAGAAACGAACTAGAAGATAAACTGAGTGAATACTACTCTGTTTTGTTTATGTGTTTCTTTTAAAGTTACAAAATGATGTTAATCAATCCATCCCAAAGTTTTGACTGGACAGCGAGAAATTTACGTAAAGCTTTTCACGAGTGGCTTGAAGAAGTGAACCTGTTTTTTGAACTTTAGAAATTTGGAGGGGAAGGCAAAAACTAAAACTGCGAATGTTGTAAAGAAAAAGTGCTTATTTATCTTTTAGGAAGAAAAGGTAAACAAATTTACCGAAGTCTGACAGTCAAGTACGCGGAAGGAGAAACGGTTGAAAATGACGGTGAAAGAACACTCGAAATGGTTGTCGAAGCATTTAAAGACTACTACAAATCTATGAAAACATTGATCGTAGACAGAGTAGAATTCCTACGAAAAGAACAAAATAAAAACGAGTTTTTAGGACGATTTGTTAAATTTGAAATCGAGTTCTAAAAACTGTGAATGGAACAACGTCACCGAGAACGATATGATCAAATTACAGATAATAAAAGGAATAAACGATAGAAAAACGTACGAAATTCCCCTGAGGGATCCTGATTTAACCCTGACACAGTGTATTGACTGATCCAGAGCTGCAGAACAAAGTAAAATCCAGTCGCAAAAAATTGAAAAATACGACAAATTAAATGTTGACAATGACACATATGAGAAAGATATCAATGCAACTGGAAGAGATAATAAGAAATATGATTGCAAAATCACGTGAAAGAAATAAGAAACAGTCCGGCTTGTGGTCAGGAATTTTTAAATGCAAAAGAAAGAATCATTTTGCCACATCAAAAATTTGTAAGGGTAAACGCGAGGAAAAGATGTCAATGAATGTTTTCATATTGGAAGGGAGATAATTCATAAGGTTCACGTGAATTTAAGATTAAATTTCAAGCCAATTAAATTTATATTAGATTCCGAAGCAACTGTAAATGTAATTCCTGTGACATTTGTTAAAGACAACAAAATAGAGCACTGACTAAAGAAAGGAAAGAAACTTGATATTTCAGTATACGGAGAAAAAATGTTAGAACCGAAGGAACTATGAGGGTAGAACGCATTAACCCTGTCAAAAAAAGAAAGTGATAACCTCATTCATGGTCGTGAATGAAAAGGTACAACCGATTTTGAACTGCAATCTCTGCCAAAAGCTAAATTTAATACGGTTCAACATAGATCAGTTTGACTCGACCGTTTCAGCTGCAAAATGCAATGACCTCAAAGAAATTGTTAAATATGAAATGGAGTTCTAAAGACTGTGAATGGAACAACGACACCGAGAACGATATGATCAAATTACAGATAAATTCAATGACCTGAAAAACCTCAGAAAATTAGATTTTGATGATTCCATCAAAGAGATTTTACTAGAATTCCCGGACGATTTTAAAGAGAGAGTTAGTGAATTTGAAGGCGAATTAACACTCCAAACAAAGCCAGACGCAGTTCCAATACAACAACCCATGAGGAGAGCCCCATTTGTATTGGAAAAACAATTTAAACAGGAACTATAAAAGAAGATGAGGGACAATATAATTAAGAAGCCGGAAGCTCATGGCACAACAGCTATGTAATCGAAAGAAAACAGCGGAAAGCTCCGGATATGTTAAGACCCAAAACATTAAACAAGGCACTGTTTAGCTACTACCACTGCCAGGTACCCAGCTTGGAATCCATAATACACAGGTTTGCAAATAAAAAAGCAATAAAACTTAACAAATTGGACATAAGAAGCGAATTCTGGCATTGCGAGTTGAACGACAAGACAAGAGAACTAACTTTGGAACGCCCCAGGACAATCATCGATACAAAAGACTGCCCATAGGTATCACACAGCCAGCAAGGCATTCCAAGCAAAAATGGTCGAACAATTCCATGGGGTAAATGGGATCAGCATTATTCAAGATGACTGTCTGGTTGAAGGATTTGGAAACTCAGACCAAGCCATCAATAACCACAACCAGAACTAACAAGCATACTTGCGGAGAAAGAAATATCAAAATTAACCTCGACAAATGCAAATTCTTCACAGAGGAAGTTACCTACATGGGTCATACACTGACTAACGCAGGCTGGAAACCCGATGAAGAAAAATTGCCAGCAATCACAGAATTCCTAGCAACTCATGATTTGCATCATCTAAGACGCTTCATAGGAATGGTTAAATACTTCTCGAAATTTGACCATTTGCTGACGACAAAATTTGAACCTTTAAACAGATTAACACGGAAGTACCAGGTTTTCCAATAGGCAAAGGTGCAACAAGAGCATTTAAAGACTTAAAGAAAGCTATAGTAAACACACGTGTCTTAACTTACTACGACTTAGAAAAGCCAGTCACGATACAGACTGACATGTCTGATGTAGGCATTGGAGCTGTCCACTTGCAGAATGGGAAACCAGTGTCATACGCGTCAAGGGTTTGGAATGACTATGAAAAAACTACGCACCAATCGAAAAATAGATTAAAAGTATTGTTTGGATTACACAAGTTCAGCGACTATTGCTTCAGAAGACATGTAACAATAGAGTCAAATCACAACAAGCTTCTTAGCACCAAAAAGACTGTAAAGAATGATGCTTTCAATAAAGAATTTTGACTACAATATTACACACAAGATGGGCAGTGACGTAATCATTGCTGACGCTCTTTTGCAAGCCCCGGTAGAGGATGACAAATTTCAGTTTCATTTCAGTGACGTGAACCTATTAGAATTTCTTGCAGTAAGTGAACAGATCAGAGGCAGGCTAGTCAGCGCCACCAAAGAAGATAAAAATCTACAGAAGCTCATAAAACTGATTAAACAAGGTTTCCCAGTGCGTTATAAAGCCCTTGAATCTCAGTTGCAGCGCCTGTACAAATTCACAGACTACCTGTCAACAAAGGACGATCTGATATTTTACAAAGACAGTCTTTGTACCAACTTCAATGAGAAATGACATGAAGAAAAAGGTACACACAAACTATTTAGCAGTTGATAACAATATGAGACGCGCTCTTGACACAATCTTCTGACCTGGAATAAGGCGCGAACTCCAGGATGGTGATATGAATTGCTAACAGTGTTTCAGATATTCTGCGAAAAATAGCAAGCAGACACTAATCTCAAAACCAGTGCCAGAATACCCATTCCAACGCATGGGCCTCGATACAAAGGCACTGGACGAAAGAAAATACATATTGTGAGAGGATTATTTCTCACATTACACAAAGGTTGATCGACTCCAAGGAATATCATCAAGTTGCACAATCAAAGTGATAAGGAAACACTTCATAACAATATGGCATTCCAGAAGAAATTGTGAGTGATGAGGGGGGCCTGGAGTTGACAACCAAACGATGAGAGAACTGACCCATAAATACGGATTCAAATGGAATCCCAGCTCACCAGAGATGCCAAAGTCCAATAGAATGGCGGAATCAGCTGTAAAACAAATAAAATACATTATAAGAAAATGTAACAATGAAAACGGTGATCCTTGTCTGACCATACTAGACTTCACCAACACACCATCAAAATCCTCAGGAATATCCCCAGCGCAGAGAGTCTTTAGAAGACAATTCAGTAGTGTATTGCCTACGGTGAAGAAATTCCTATCCCCATTTAATGCGGAAGAAACGAAAACTAAAATACGAAAGGCAAAACAACGGCAAAAGAAACACCCATGACCTAAAAGAATTTAAAAAGGGTGACCAAGTGACTATGCAGCTATATGGCAAGAGCCAATATTGGAAAAAAGGCAACTGTCACTGAAAAGTTTGAATACCGGCAATACATGATCGAACAGGAAAATGGAAAAAGACTCGTAAGAAATAGGAGACACCTAAGACTCATTACTAGACCAAAACACAGAAACATGAGAGAAACAAACCACAAAGATAACACCACCAATGGCAGTGAAGAAAACACCAAATAACAGCAACCAGACATGGCTGAAAGACAACCACATCTGAAGAGAGTCACTGCAGGCAAGACACCCAACCGCTATGGTGAATAGCAACTTACAAAAGTTTGAAGTGTTCATTTGATGTATATATGGGGGATGTTGGTCGATTTATATACATAAGCGACCCAATATTGTATCAGCCTGAAGGGGCCTTCAACTGTGGGACACTTCACGGACAAGATGGGGGCAACAAAGACGTGCATTAATTGATACACGTTGACTGGAGCTATTTCCGCATAACCTATAGAAGATACATAAGCGGCGATTAATGCTATGCTAGTCGTACTAGTCATGGTAGTTGTTGATGCCCAGGGCGCAGTCAACACCACGCCGTACGCACCACCAACGCTCCAGTCCGACCTCAACCAACTCTACCGACCTCAACCAAACAAACCCACTGTTGTATTTTAGAACTGCATTGTAGACTGCGAATTGGTCCTTCTTGACCATCACCGATAAAGAGTATGATACTCATACTACACATATAACTTTGGTAAATTGCTTGTCTAATACATCATTTACTAAAGTAAAGTTGGCGACCGTAGTCAAGGGCGACTAGAAGGCTCCTTTTTCAATAGCTACTACACCGTGGTGTAGGGAAGGGTGCTAATCCTTTCCCTCGATTGCTCTACTTTACTCTCGATACGTACCTTATATTCCTGAGTGTTTAGCAAGGACGTAAGCAATGACGTGACCTGGGATTGAACCCAGATCTCCCGGGCCATTGGTGAATTGGTCTAGTGGGTAGAGTGTTCGCCAAGGGTCCGGGAGACCTGGGTTCAATCCTAGGTCACGTCATACCAAAGACTTTAAACATGGTACTTGATACCTCCTTGCTTAACACTTTAGCTATTTAAAAGGGAGTCTTCGGATCACCCTCGACTAAGGTCACCAACTTTATATCATTTACTAGTGTATGGTAAATTGATCCTTACTGCTTGTTTTACACCAGTCATGGGCCCTTTTCTTTTCTTTTTTTTTGGGGTTTTTTTTTAGAAACAGGCCGCATGAGATATAGCTCTTCATCAAGTTGGAGGTGCCCGTGGTGTAATGGTTATCGTCACAGGATATGGACACGGCGATACGAGTTCAATTCCTGGACAAGACTGATTGCATTTCACATAGCACTAATACCCTTGGGAAGGTATGAATCCAATTATTCTCCCTCCAGCTATGAGTAAATAGTAGGGCAGACTAGGTTCTTCAACCTTGGTGAGGCAACTAGTCTAGGAGAAGGAAAACTCTGAATTCAAACCTGCTAAACTCCGCTTTAAAAACTGACCTTGTGTCATATCCTGCCCGAGCGGAGGGGTTGGGTAAATAGGATCAAGTGGGCCGTTCTAAGTGACGAACATAGAAATTGAACATTAACGAAATCATTTTCTTTCGTTGAGGTAAAATTCTGAATTGTAATGTAAATTTGAATGTTTTGATTTTTACAGATTAACTGTGAGGAGCGTTGAAAATTACACAGATTGACGATAGAAAATATTTTTCTTTCTCTGATTCGGATAAGCAACAAGCATTAATAAATAAGTAAGGTTAGTCGAGCATCTAATTTGTCCAGTCAGCTGGGGCTGTAGAATAGACCGACTGCACCTCTGCAGAGAGGCAAGACCCCCCCCCGCCCCCCAAGATTGTCCTAGATATGATGCTGGGGCTTTGGGGAATACGAAGCGCCCCTTCATTGCCATTGCTCCCTGGTCCAATCTGGCCCGGAATGGTAGCACCTGATAGGGCCCTATCTATGGGTTAAATAGAACTAAACTGCATACTTATGCTAAACTGAATTGTTTGAATTAAAATTGTTTGATTAAACTGAATAGCTTGAAATAGAAATGCTTTTGACAATCAAACTGTACTTACTTTTAAACTGCGTGCTTATGCTAAACTGAATAGTTTAAAATGGAACTGTTTTTGACATTGAAACTGTATTTACACTTAACTGAATTGTTTAGTATAAAATTTTGACATTTAACTGTGGGTAAAGAAAATCCATACTTATACTTATACTGAACTGAATTAGCTGAATTAGAACTGTTTGATTAAACTGAATAGCTTGAAATCAAAATATTTTTGACAATTAAACTGTGTACGCATGCTAAACTGAATTGTTTGAAATAGAACAGACAATTTGCATCAAAATGGATTTTACATTAAATAACCTACAAAGTTTGATATGCCATAAAACCCAACCAACCAATCGAGCATTTAATAGTTAATCCTTTTTGGACACAAGCTTCCCTAAAGTTTTTGATAGTGGGTGAGAGGAAGAGAAAATGTGTGAGTGAAAAAAGGGAGACTGTATGCGTGTATGAGAAAAAGAAAAGAGGGAGAGAATGTATGTGTGTGTGAATGGTTGTTTGTTTGGGTTTTATGGCATATCAACCTTTGTAGGTTATTTAATGCCAAATCTATTTTTATACAAATAAGTAAGTAAAGTTGTCTCTTTTTAGTCGAGGGTGACCCGAAGGCTCCCTTTTCAATAGCTACTACACTGAGGTGTAGGGGAGGGCGCTACTCTATTCCCTTGATTGCTCCACTTTACCCTTGAGCCTTACCTTATAATGCAGAGTTAAGCAAAGCGGCATCAAATACCATTTTTTGAGTTTTTGGTATGACTTGCCTAGAATTGAACCCCGGTCGCCTGGACCATTAGTGAACACTCAACTCATTAGGCCAATCAGTAAAGTATGAGTACACATTTCAGTCATCAAAAACATTTCTATTTCAAGCTATTCAGTTGAGTAAAACAGTTCTAATTCAAAAAATTTTGTTTTGTATAAGTACAGTTTTTGTTTACACGGTGTTAAATGTCAAAATCATTTCTATTTCAAACAATTCAGTTTAGCATAAGTACGCAGTTTACTTCTATTTGGCCCATAAATAGGGCCCTATCAGGTGCTACCACTCTGGGCCAGGATGGACCTAGGGGTAATGGCAATGAAGAGGTGCTCCGCATTCCCCAAAGCTCCAGAATCACTGGAACCTCACCATCAGATTGTTTAATGTCATATATCAGGACACTCGTTGGAATGGGAAACTTACCCCTTGGCAGAGATGCAGGGTTTATTCTACAGGCCCAGCCGACAAGACAAGTGTGCATGTGAGGAAGAGAGAAAGAGCAAGTGTGTGTGTGTGTGTGGAAGAGAGAGAAGGGAGAGAGAAAGAGAGAGAGAGAGAGAGAGAGCATACGTGTGTGTGAACAAGTGAGAAAAAACAAAATTCTAATAACTTTTATTTTTATCGTTAAATTTGGCGGGCCATTCAAAAAGCCCCGCAGACCTCATGTGACCCACGGGCCGCAGTTTGCCCGTGACTGTTTTATTCTTAGGTACATTTTTTTTTACAATACCGAGCATACACAATGTCGCTTGGGCTTAGAATAGGCCGAGTGTATTTCCTGTCAACGGGTAAGACCTCCCCAACAAAAAGGGGTGACTTGGGTAGGATACTAAACTGTATCCAGTGGTGAGAATGGAGCTCTAGAGAATTTGGAGTCAACCTTTTGTTGCCATTACTCCTAGATCCACTCTGATCAATTTCGGTCTTATTTATGTATCAAATAGATCTGTTTGAAAATTATTAGTGCTGGATAGGAATAATTGAAACCAAGTAATTGTGAGTAAATTATTTGCATTGAATAGGAATACTTGATACCATATAACTCTATGTAAACAAATAATTCAAGAAAATAAAAAAGAGCGATTTAAGATTAATTACATTGGTGGTCAAGTGGGTAGAGTAATCGCTAATGGTCCGGGAGACTTGAGTTCAATCCCAGGTCGTGTCATACCAAAGACTTTTAAAATGGCACTTGATACCTCCTTGCTTAACACTCAACAATATAAAGTACGTATCAAGGGTAAAGTGGAACAATCCAGGGAAAGTAGTAGCGCCCTCCCCTACACCTCAATGTTGTAGCTATTGAAAAGGGAGCCTTCGGGTCGCCCTCGTCTACGGTCACCAACTTTACCACAACTTTATTATTACAATCAAACATTTACAAATTAATCAAATTTAGGAATTATATAACCCAAAATGGGTTTATATGCCGTTAAATAACTAAACCTAAGTAAAGTAAATAACCTAAATCACACAAAACCAGGGTTTCCGTTGGGGAGCCAACTGCCGGCTAATAAATTGAAGAGCTTGAATTCAGTAGGCCGTTCCCCCGCAGATAGCATCTGCTCTCTTGTCTAAAAGGGCAAAGTTCAAGTTCATTGCCTGATGACTAAGGTGCCTCCCAAGAGGGCATACTGATTGAGATCAAACTAATTTTAACCCTTCTTTTGTTCATGCATTCATGTGCAGGGAAAGGACTAAAAATTGATCTTGTGTCTCATCCGGCGTAGTGCTACGATTAATGCCGAGCGCGCGACCTAGTCCAGTAGACCATTATCAAAAGTTTCATGTACTGAAAATAATACAATCTTAGACCAGTATTACAGTATCACGAGTTCGATTCTGACTAGATACTCGACATTTGTACGCTTGTTTGTTTGGTTGATTGAATTTTATGGCATATCAATTATTATTGGTTATTTAATGCCAAATCCTGTTTTTACATATATATTAAATATTACCTGTGAACACATTTTGTAGATACAATACACACAGTTAAATGAAAAGTCAATAAAGATGAATTGTTCCGAGAATTAATGTGTATCATTACCAATTCAATTAAACATCAGTCATTTGTTTACACACAATTAAATGATCAAACAGTTCTATTCCAAACAACTCAATTTACCATGTCATTTGTTTGCCCTTCGCTTAAATGTCAAACATTTCTATTTGACCGATTGATCAGATGCTACTACTCCGAGTCTGTGGATAGGGAGCAAAAGCAATGAAGGGGTACTCTGCATTCCCTAAAGTTCAAGCATTACTATGCAAGACACTCATTGTGGGGGTTCTTATGCGTCTACGGGGATGCAATCGGTGTATTCTACAGGTTCAGCCGACTGGGCTGGTTGTACCCTTGAATTAAATTAAACCAAACTTTGTAAATACCAACGAGCTGAAAAGTTCTTGGCCCGACAAAAAAGGCAATGAGTAAGAGGTAAGTTCTGCACGCTTACTAGATTGTTTCTCAACTTTTTTTTTTTAACCGTGCCCGATTATTCAGTAATTTTTGTAATTGGTAATTCTCTTTTTGCTTGTTATCGCATTGCGAAGTCTCAACAAAAGTTGCCAGAGACATACAATAAGAGATGACAACGATTTCACAATAAAAGGAAAATATCAAACACATGGTCCATGGAAAAATACCAGTCACCTTATTAATGTGTTTCAACCTCTCTCTTGAGTGTTCTCAAATCTGGGGGGGGGGAGAGGTGAATTGGCATTTTTAAGTCGATGAAAAAAAGATCCTATAGTTCTATAAATCATAGCCCTCACCCAATTGGAAGATGAGTGTGCCAACCTCGAGATTTAAATTCCTCACTTGCCTTCTAACGGACTGGCTGTTTGAAAAATGCCCAGTTTTTATGTGACCGTATCTTAGACTTACCGAGAGGTTTCTCATGGTTGGTTATTTGTTTGATACAAGTCAAGAAATATGGGGCACCTAGTAGACCATATTATTCCATATGAGGCGCCCAGGAGACCATTGTTACTGTGTTACGAGTTCGATCCGAACTCGAAACTTAATACTTGTAACTTTCTATCAGACTTAGTTAAACTTCGAAAATATCAACAAGCTGAAAAGTTCTCGGTCCGACCAAAAACGTAATGATCAAGAAACGAATTCTACATGCTTAACATGTTGATTCTCAAGTTTGTTTAACTCAGCCAAAATTTCCTTCTCCTAGACTTGTTACCTAATCAAAACGAAATAACATAGTCTACCCTACTATTTACCCATAGTTTGGTAAGGGATAGAACAGATTGATTCATGTTTTTCCCGAGAGAATTGGCGCGAAGTGAAATGCAAATTGTTGCGTCCATGATTTGAACACGGGTTGCCAATTGCATTTCCTACGACGATAACCGTTACACTAATCGCGCCTCTTGAAGCTGTATCACAAAGAACTGTTGTAATTAGCGGACATCGCCTTACTTTGGCACAATCAATGAAATATGGGCCACCCAGTTTAACTGTGAAATTGTCTGCCAACCTAGCTCACTTTATTAGACCCATGGCACACTGTTGTAATTAGCTGAGCTCACCTTAATTTAGGACAATAAATGAAATATGGGGCACCCAGTGAGAACTGTGAAATTATCTGCCAACTTAGCTCGCGTTATTAGACGCGAAGCACACTGTCGCCAAAAACTGCTGACCCAAAAGCAGTCGTTTCAAAGGGATCCTCAAATGCATCTTGGGAGTAAATTCATTTGATGTTTATTGCAAACAGAGATCGAAAAATAATTTGGTGGTGCGATTTTCTTTTTAATTAGCCGGGGTTAATGAAACGACAAAAGACTAAATGTTTTGGAAACCTCCGTTGAACAAGAAAATAGAAACAACCGCTTTTAATAAAATGTTATTGAAAGGGCTGACTTTATTATGAGAAAACTACGCTGCACGCCCTTCGTTATTGCACTGTAAATTGATTAGATTTTTCTTTCTTTCTTGTTTGCAGCGGTGTGTTCAAGCTAGATTCTCAACCACCGGAACAGTGAGCTGTGAGTGAATAATCAGGAGAGCTCATTGCCAGCGAATACTGTAATACTGATAAGTATCAAGTCTCCGGAAGGGAGAGCAACCTTGTAACTTAATGCGGAAATTAATACTTTTACGGTATTGGCTACTTGGATGCAACGATGCCATACAACATTGGTAAGGCGGGAACAAAAAACAAAATGGCGGAAAGGAAGAAGAACGCTGCAGATAGAGAGAAAAAGAGAGACCAGGGGAAAAATAGTGTGAACACCCGAAGAGAAATACAAATACTAATTTTGTGATTTAATCGGAAACATTGTTTTAAAATTCTGGTTCACAGTTAATAAAGGTTGCTTCAATAAGAAAGAATTATTTTCTTTCTACATTGATTAGATATTATTGATAAATTATCCATAATTATTAAAGATTTATACGAAGAACATTCGAGCTGTATTATCTATTTATTTCCGTGAAAACAAATACTGGGAGCGCAAGAACATCATTTGATAGAATAAATTTTCGGCAATAAAGCATTGTTTCTATTTAGTCACAACCATTGTCTATGCCTTTTCGTCAGCGATAAACAAGAGTTTATATGCTACACGAAATTGATTGATTGATTGGTTGACTTTAACGGCATGTCAAACATCATCATCATTATCATGTCGCGCTGGTAGCACGGATATCCCTGACCCTCTCTCACCACTCCTCCCTATCGTTCATCGCCCTAGGCAGGTCTTCAGGACAACATCCCGTATCCTCACATAGCTGCTGAATGTATGTTCGTGCTGGTCGTCCTGTCTTCGCACGGCCATGTGTGGGGGTCCATAAGAGTACATCACTTATGAGTTCGTCCCTGCTTCTCCAGCAGTGTCCTGCATGTCTGGTTCGTCTAACTTGAATAGTTTTCGTGATAGGAGGCAGGTGGCCGTACAGTTGGTGTCTTGTGGGGTGTTGCCACCAGGACTTGTTCAAGATTGCTCGCAGCATTCTTGTGTAATTGCCGTCTAGCTTCTTTTGAGGTTATTTTATGGCAAGAGATTAGGGAATTGCGCACATTATACGTTTGTATGTACATTTTTAGTGAAGTTATTTCTTAAAATATTTTTGCACACGGTTATATGACAACAAGTATTCTTCTCTAATACAAATAATTTGCACATAGGAATAATTGAAACCATACATCTAATACAAATAATTTGCATAAATTTGTACGATGTCAAGTATTCTTAACTAATACTAATTATTATGTGGTTTTAAATAATCATTTCTGCTTAATAATATTAATCATTTGTTTGCATACACTTATATAGTTTCAAGCAGTCCTATTTCATACAAATAATTTTAAACAGATCTATTTTATTCGTAGATGGGACCCTAATAGATACTACCCTCAGGCTCTGAGGGGAATTGGGTGTATTGGCTATGACAGGCTACTTCATAATCCCCAGGGCCTCAGAAGAGCATCTTCAGTATCCGATGGAGATTAGTGACATAGGTGTTAATGGTTGTAGCATAAGCTATATGTCAATATGAGAATGCAGGTGAAACGGTCGACTGAAATTCTTTCAAATCACTCAAAGAAAGAAAGAAAGAAAGACGCGAAGAAAATATCAACAGAAAAAAGGCAACTGCAAAAAAGGTTAAATAACACGAATCCTGCAGAAAAGAATATTGGTGAATTAAAAGTTCTGGTCTATGCGTTACCTAAGCGTATATTGACATCGCTTTCAGTAGATGAGATCTTGCTACAGAGGTATATGAACTGGTCTACTAATCTTCCAAGATTAGTAAATTACAACAAATCTTCTATGCTGTAGCCATGTCTGTACTACTGTATGGTTACACCACTTGGACTCTAACGAAACGCTTGAAGAAAAATTCAGATGAGAACTACACAAGGATGCTATGGCCACTAGAGACATATGGTGAGAGAGAGAGAGAGAGAGAGAGAGAGAGAGAGAGAAAGAGAGAGAGATATATATAGTTATTGGAATCTGTGCTGTAAGCATGCCTTGATGATGATGATGATGATAGTTCTTGTAAAAGAATAAAAATTTGGAAGATCAAAAGAAAAAGAAATTAAATATTGTTAGCAATAAAGTTATCTCCTGACTTAAACTGGTGGCGAGAATGCCTCGCGTTACCATAACAACATAATTTTTCATGACTATATCGAAACCAGGTAGTGAAACACATACCGTAAATTGTGCCATACAAATCGACTTTAAAAAAAAAAGTCACTACAAAGTTTTTGATCAACTTATATGGCTGGGCTAAAATCCAAATCTTTATTACAAAATAGTCTACCATTTTCAATTCATTTCATCATCTGATGTAAACAAATCAG
Source organism: Sepioteuthis lessoniana (assembly GCA_963585895.1). NCBI lineage: Eukaryota > Metazoa > Mollusca > Cephalopoda > Myopsida > Loliginidae > Sepioteuthis > Sepioteuthis lessoniana. The sequence continues at coordinate 89,042,076 of OY757925.1, forward strand.
CACATGGATCTGAATCACTGGAAGCTTCCATTTTAGATTTCGACGCTTCGCTATCCCCCACATTCTCATCACTTTCCTGCCACAACAAATCGTTTCTTGCCTATCATATTTGAAATGCCACATTTTTTCAAGATTTTATGAGTTTCTACACGAGAACGTCACTTCTCACCCCACCATTTATTTATTCCACTCCAAACGAATATTTTTGAAATATTTATTTAGGCTGACATTGAGAGGCTGACGCACAGACGTTAATCCTCCTGACATTGAGATGCTGACGCATAGACGTTAATCCTCCTGACATTGAGAGGCTGACGCACAGACATTAACCCTCCTGATAATGAACACGGCGACTCGAGTTCAAATCCTGGACGAGACTGATTGCATTTCACATAGCACTAATACCCTTGGGAAAGGTATGAATCCAATTATTCTCCCTCCAGCTATGGGTAAATAGTAGGACAGACTAGGTTCTTCAGCCTTGGTTAGGCAACTAGTCTAGGAGAAGGAAAACTCTGAATTCAAACCTGTTAAACTCCGCTTAAAAATTGACCTTGTGTCATATCCTGCCCGAGCGGAGGGGTTGGTAAATAGTACCCTCCTGATATTGTGAGGCTTAGGCACAGACGTTAATCCTCCTGACATTGAGAGGCTGACGCATAGACGTTAATCCTCCTGACATTGAAAGGCTGACGCACAGACGTTAATCCTCCTGACATTGAGAGGCTGACGCACCGACGTTAATCCTCCTGACATTGAGAGGCTGACGCATAGACGTTGATCCTCCTGGAATTACTGTAGTTACAGTTTCGTTGTAAATATTTCTTAAAATTTACTGTTAAGCGGGTTCTGAACATGCCCTACACTAATAAGTTGATTTTCGTTTGTAAATCACTGCCAACAGCACACATTAATGATTTCACTCCAGCTTCCTTTATCCAACCGTTCTCATGAATATCATCAAAAATATCCTGAGGGAACTTTATCTTTGGCATAGATTTTTGTTTAAATATAAACATTTGCTTTTATTTACTTTCGTTTGTGAGGCAGCTGGACATAACAATGTACTAAGTCTTTTCATAAACTATACTTTTTTATTAGAATAGTTTTTACCTTTGAGTCAACAGTTGTATCACTAAGCATGTCGAAAAAAACAAGGAGTTTGTCCATATAACCTTTCTGACACTCCAGGTAGTCATGTTGCTTTCACAATCCAATTTCATATCTGTAGGATAATGAAATTTTATCTTCGAGATTTGCTGCGAGATTCTGTACAATTTTAGTTTTTTCCCGCAAAACCGAATCTTTCTTCATCATAATACTTGAACACAAGTTCACAGTTGCTTTAAAATCTTTGCTTTCTCTTAGATTTGCGTTTGTCCCTTTAAGTTCTTGAGTCCATACGCCAATGTGACGTGATATGGTAGGTCTAAGTTATAAGGAGAACGAGAGGCTAATTTATGGGGAAGAAGAGAGAGAAGAAAAAAGAAGAAAAAGCAGACATAGCGTCTACGGGAACGGTCTGCTGACCTCTGTGTAACTCAGGCTTAAGCACTGGTTGTAGGTCAGCTAATCACGGGTGAATGACTATGGTAATTAAAAATGACTAGAAAAAACCCAGCAGTCCCAAATTTTCTACGCGGTGTGGAACCAGCAGATAGAAGTAAGGTGGTGACTGGGGTTGGAAAATGAGTTAGCTGTCAGAAGCGAAGAGGTGAAGACGCGAGTGAACACTCACCAGAAAAATGTGAGGATAGTCAAAAAGTTAGAGCCCGGATGGACAGCGGTGATGACAGACTCCGCGAGGAAGCATACGTGAGAACTAGAAGATGAAACGTGGAGAAAATTCAAGGTCTGTGTCTGCTCTCTCTCTCTCTCTCTCTCTCTCTCTCTCTCTCTCATGACATGTGATTTCTTTTTGTCCTGCTAACACGGTCGACTCAGCTTTCATACTCTGTTTCTTCTCCTGACGACTACGTAAAAAATGTATAGTTGCGAATAAACATTTGTGTTAGTGAACTAAGAGTTTCCTATGTTCGACAACATTTCCTACGACGAGGTTACCACATGATCCGACAACTACTTAAGACGTAGCGATATAGCCATTAAGACGTTCGGGTACGTGGTGGTACAACCGTACATTTGGTGTGTTACGGTACAACTTCTTATTTGGTGCAGTAACATTACAACTTTTTATTTGGTACAGTTATGGTACACAAATTCTATTAACTCTATTACAGTTCTTACTGTTGTAATTAACCAAAACTTCTTAGTAGTTTTCCAATTTAGAAACAGAGACAAATGTCAATTATTGAAGCACATTTCTTCTTAGGTAACTTCGCTTTTCTTCTAATTACGCATCAACTTTTCATTTAGTCCATATTTTCTCCAACAATTCTTTGAAAAGATCGCATATGTAACAGCTTTCAATTTGAAGCTAGCATCATATTTCATTTTTTAGCCATACGCCTGAAATATTTACAATATTTAGCAAGTGAATATCACGGATGTTGAACAGTTAAAATAGTATATATTATAGTCCATATAGAGAAAAGTTATCATAGACTTCATTTGGGTCTACTTGGTAAGTTTTTTCCTACTAGTAGCCTACTGTATGTTGGGGTAGACCGATATATTATGTTTAGGTCTCACCCAAAATTTTTAACTTTAAGCTCTTGGGCTCGACTTATATATCAGATTCATTTGCACGCCACAATTTATGCAATATATATATATATATATATATATATATATATATATATGTGTGTGTGTGTGTGTGTGTGTGTGTGTGTGTGGCAGACAAAGGTGTAAATGATTTTAAATAAAACAACAATCTACAAATTAATAAGTTTTCATTTCTTAAAAAGAAGTGAAAATTTTCTTGAAAAACAGAAGATACAAAGTCTTTGTTAGAAAAGATAATATTAGAGCGTAAATATTGTAAGAAAGAAAGTGAATATTTAAATATGAAATGTAATAATCTCTGTTTGTCTTGATGTACATATTATGTGCTTGTAAAAAATCTATGTGTAAGCATGTCCCAACGTTAGAGGATAATATATTTATACGTTAGCACGCACGCGGCTGCAAGTGATTTTTTTCTACACAGAAGGCAAACTAAATAGTATTACGAATATTTTTAACACAATAAAAATGTAAGCAAACATATTCCTTCAATTTAAAATAATTAAACGATGTTGAAATTAAATGTATTCGCGAAAGAAGATAATTGATTTGCTAAGGAATAATTTCGTACCTACAAAAGAAGTATTCATTTCTTTGCTATTTATAAGATTGTGATAGGCTCTAAAAAAGCTTGATGATTTATCTAGGATTCTAATTGCTTTAAAATGTATTTCAAACAATCTAGGAAGGAAAAGATTTCGTAAATTATTTTGGGTTTCATGCCTTCCAATTTTTCGTGGTAAGTCAAATATTGTCGTCTGGTAATTCTCAAAGAAATTTTAATACAAACACTGATTGATCGATAAATGCAAATATACAGAAACAAAAATTACAGCGTCTCGAGTCAATTTTTTGTACAAAAATTAACACTTTTTTGGTATGAAAATTAGTTGATTTCCCATAATAACACAGAGTTCCCTCTCCCTTTTCTCTCTCTCTCTCTCTATCTCTCTCTCTTTTTCGCCTCTCTCTCTCTTTCTCGCCTCTCTCTCTCTCTCTATTTCCCTCACCTCCCGGCCAAATCATCTATCACACTTGACCTGTATTCTAGAGTACGTCCAGTGTCTGCACAAAATTAATGTGCGTAAGACCTTGCTGATTGGCTAACATTGGCGCATATGTATATATATATATATATATATATATATATATATATATTATCACATTTAAGGTGCATCAAAAGCATATACAAAGCACTGTATTTGGCATAAAATATATTCGAAATATATACTATTCATGTTATCGTAATTATTCGTGTGTAACACGCACTCGTGTATAACACTCATAAATTTAGCCGTCAAAATTCTAAAAAAAAAAAGTATCTTGTAGATAATATAATCTCTTTTAAGAATTTGTAGTAGTTAAATGATTCAACTTTTTATCCGATTCGTAGAGACTTATACAGTTTACTTATATTTTGAAACAAATCATTTATGCTGTATTTAGAGCAGACACACAGACACGTTCACAGAAAACTTCAAGCAGATTTTGACAAAAATACGCTTGCACGAGGAGAAATAAAATCAAAAGGAAACACACATTCCAGTGATTATTTCTTTGTAGTGGCATAAAACAGAAGTGTCTGTAAAAAAATTGTATCATATATAGAAATTACATTTGGTCATATCATCATGAGTATAGTGAGGCGCCTAGCCAGATGAAAAGTTTATATTTAGTTCCTGTGTATGGTAAATTGACGACCTTTGTCGAGGGTGACACGAAGGCTCCCTTTTAAATAGCTACTACACCGAGGTTTAGGGGAGGGTGCTACTCTATTCCCTGGATTGCCCGACTTTACCCTTGATCATTACCTTATAATGCTGAGTGTTAAGCAAGGCGGCATCAAGTACTGTATAGTATGAATTCTTAATTTTTAGGCATAAAAATGCGGAAAATGTCGGTGTTATACACGAATAATTACAGTACTAAAATTTCCATTATATATATATGAGCGAGTATGTGGTTGGTTGGTTGGTCTGTTTTACGGCTTATCAACTCTTTTGGGGTCATTTAACGCCGAATTAATTCATTTTGATAAAAGTTTCAAACAATTCAGTTTAGTATAAGTACAGTTTTTGTTTCATCTTAAACACTGTTAGACGTCAAAACAGTTTAATTTCAAACAGTTCAGTCGAGCATAAGTACGATGTTTAAACATATAAATGTAAAACAGTTAATTTCAAAGAATTCAGTTTAGAGTAATTACAGTTTAGTTCTATTTGACCGATAGATAAAATCCTATTAGGTGCTACCACTCCAGGCCAGAGTGGACCTGGGAGTGATGATAATGAAGGGATACTCCGCATTCTTTAAAGCTGCAGCATTACCGGAGCCTCACCATCAGATTGTTTTGTGTCATATCTAGGACACTCGTTAGGAGATGGTCTTATCCCTCTGCAGAGAAGGAGTCAGTGTATTCTACAGCCCCAACCAACTTGGCAAGACTGAGTATGTGTGTGTGTGTATATGTGTGTGTGTATATGTGTGTGTGTGCGCGCGTGTGTGTGTAACCCAGCTAATACTACACATCATAGACAGATTTGTATCAGAGCATTACACCTAAAATATTTTAAAGAAATCAGTTCAGAATTTAATTTACCTTTTGAATAATAGTTTTGTGGAATCTGTATTACCGCCAAATATCATTTCTTTAACATATAATTTCTCGATATACTGGAGATGAATATAAAATGGCAGAGATTTGACAAGAACTACTACTTTCAGTGTGATTTGACCGTGAATCTTTGAAACTATGCATTGCTTAAATTTGGCACAGCCAGAAACATAGGGTATCTAGTGAAGTTCTCACTCACTTCTCAGTTAAACACATTTAATAAGCTAAGCTTAGATTATCGCCAGGCCAGAATTATTGACCACTTAATGAGACTCAAACTCATAACTCAAAAGTACTCATTTACTTAGCTGGCACAAGGACAGAATTATATGAGGCTGTTGAGACTCAAAATTACTGAACAGCAGTCATTGATATATAAAACGAGTTGGCTATCATATCACAACGTGGTGCCCTTAAAAATAGAACAATTTAGATCTTGATACAAAGTTGTAAGTACAGGGTAACCTACGAAGATCGAACTCACTATTAATAATTTTCCAGACTAGTTTTCTAAAGATTACGTCACGGAAAGGTGCCCTCCATACATTTATATTTCTATAATTTATTTTCTGCATTATTCATTGCCATCATTTTATACGCATGCGCATTCCTTCCTTCCTTCTTTTCTTCCTTCTGATTTGTTGCTCTTTCTGTTCTTTCTTTCTTTCTTTACGTTTTTCTTTCTTCTTTTTTTAAAATCATCTTAATTTCTTTTTTTATTTTCCTGTGTTGTCTTCTTTTCGTTCTAACTTATTGCTGATAAGAAATGTCTCCCCGGCACTACTGAAATCCCTGATGTGCAAAACATAACGTTAGACTGACGTCATTACAACATTGACACTTCTTTTTATTAGTTTAGTTTAATTGACGTATTTTCTCCACACCATTTTGTCGCATTCTTCAGAATTAACACCCACCCACCCACCCCCACACACACATATATATATATATATATATATATATATATGCAGCAAATTCTCTTTCATACATGTATCATTAAATATAACAAACAATAATTGTTTATTTATTCTTTTCATATTTTCGACTTTTTTAGCTTTTCCTCCTGGCTGCTAAGATATCACAAATGGAGATAAAAGTCTTATAAAAACTGACCAAAAATCTAAAATTTTAAAGTGTTTTATTTTTCAATTTTCATTATTAAAAAGATAAATTGTTTAAAATCCAGAAAATGCTATATATATATATATGTGTGTGTGTGTGTGTGTGTGTGTGTGAACGCGCACGTATGAATATACATTTGAATGAATGTAATCATCTGGCACAACAAGGTTAATCTTTGAGCAGAATACTGTTGGTTTGAAGTCAGAGTATTTCTTCTCCTAGACTGATTGCTTGACTAAGAATAAAGTACCCAGTCTGTTTTATCATTCACCCATGGATGAGAGGTGAACAGATGGAGGATTCCCTTTTACAAACAAGGGAATTAGCACAATATGAAAAGCCAACAGTTTCTAGGATTTAAAGTCGCATCTTCAATTCTATTTCTTACTACGATAACAATTACATTCATCAGGATATATATATATATATATATATATATATATATATATATATATATATATATATATATATAACGTCATCATCATCATGTCACGCTATCAGCATGGATATCCCTGACCCTCTCTCGCCACCCATATGTATATATATATATATATATAACGTCATGAAACCTGTGGTTTCAGACAAGCTTTCATACTATTAAATATATATAAAAACTAATATATATTTACCTATATATATATATATATATATATATATATATATATATATGAAAATATTCAGGGCCATGAAAATATCCATCACAGATAATATCCTTGAAAAAGGTGCTACTGTTAGTAATACTTTCAATTGGCAACTTCTTTGCCAAAGTTCACCTTATTTATTGAATGAACTTTATATATATATATATATATAGATATATGGAAAGAAAAAGGGAAAGACAGAGACAGAGAGAAAGGGATTAAAGTTTGAATAGTTTTGACACATTTGACGGCACCAGTTTTTCGCCAATGTGATCATCAGACGAAGAGGCTCTCAATATGTAACCATAGATGTAAACAAAACCAATATAAAGTAGACGGTCTTTCCCACAAATTAGATTACCCTTCTGATTATTCTTTCACACAACAGTATATAAAGAAATAACCGCCACGTTGGAGCCTCTTGGTCTGAAAGAGAAATTGGCGTCATCAAGCTCCCTCTGTATCGACGCTATTCAAGCTTCGATCAAGTAAGTAAAGTTGGCATCCGTAGTCGAGGGCGACCAGAAGGATCAATTTTCAATGGCTACTACACCGAGGTGTAGGGGAGAGCGCTACTCCTTTCCCTGGATTAGTCCACTTTACCCTTAATATGTACCTTATATTGCTGTGTGTTAAGCAAGGTAGTATCAAGTAACCATTTTAAAAGTCTTTGGTATGATGCGACCTGGGATCGAACCCAGGTCTTTCGGACCATGGACGAACACTCTACCCACTCGGCCAATGAGCCAGTGCTTTGTTAGCAATATTGAACACACTTCATTTATGAGAATAGATAATCATATAACTACATTATTCACACACACACACACACACACACACACACACACACACACACACACACACACACACACATACATATATATATATATATATATATTGTGTCTTTTATCTTTCTATATGGCACCGTCTTATCGTCAGGATGTATCTACCCAACCCCTTCACTACGAAGAGAATGTGACACAATTTTTAAGCAGGTAAAGTTGCTTTGAATTCAGGGTTTTCTTTCTCCAAGACTGGTTGTCTAAACAAAGCTAAAGAACCCAGTCTACACTGTTATTTTATCCATAGGTGAGGGAAGAACAGATATAGCCCTGCCTTTTTCAAAGTAAATCAGTAAAACGCAAACAGGTTCGTTCGGTTTTGAACTCGGATCACCGATTCCATTTCCTAAGACAATCAGCACAATTCCTTCAGAATTCAGTATTGTCTCATAATCATGAAAGTCCTGAATCTATTTGTTGCAAAGGAAGGCTGATTCTTACTCATCTAAACTGTATAAAGAAATTTTTCGAGAATTTTTCAACAAATTCAATATATTCTACTTGTTCCTCTAAAAATTCTATAAAAATCTCTTCATTTTACGGTCTATTCTTTTCTGAATCCATCCTGTATTTTTTCAGTATTATCTCTAATCTACAAGTTAAAATAAAGAACATAAGCAATTATGATAATAGTTTTTGTCCTGTAAAACGAACAGAACTAAAGAAAAAGAAAGTAAATGCTTATTTCAAAAGAAGATAAAAGACAATTCAGTCACTATTAATTACACAGCCTGTTGAACTCTCGTCACACGGGAAAAGATGAGAATGGAATTTATATATCCATGACAGAGAAAAGAAAGTTTGACGTCTACCTTCCGACCTTATCCACCCAATACTCCACAATCTGTAAGACTTTACTCTTTCGAGGTTTATCTCTTTTACAACAGCCTGTTTTTTTTGGAAAAGTATGTTAAAAATATAAAATCACAAATCTTTTTTCACTCTACAAATCCATTAATATTCTTGTACCGATCAAACGTGAAAATCATTCATGGAAAAAGGATATTCATACATTCATAAAAGAGGAACTTTTCGTTCCCGCTCAAACAAGAACAACCATAAATGAAAGATATTCGAATTGTATTTCGGTGGTCTACGATGGTCCTAATTACTTAAGACGGTCCTAAATATCTGCGACGGTCTTTATCATCTACGACGATAGTAAGTATCTACGACGGTCGTAAGTATCTACGACGGTCGTAAGTATATATCAAAACATGAATAAAACGTTAATTTTCTTTAAAAAAGTTCCTCTGGCATTCATCACATTTATTCTAACGAGTTTTCCATTGTTCGAAGCATCTCTATAACTCCTCTTTTGATGTAATCAAATTTGCGTCGCCATATTACTTGAATTTCTTTCACGACTTCAATTCTTATTGCTGAGATGAATTTTCAATTTAGAAAACAAGAAAAAAACCGCTTGGAACAAAGTGATACACTTGCACAATCCTGTGTTTTGCTAAAAACTACCAATCAAAAAGTATCGAGACTGCCGATCAAAAAGTATCGAGATTGCTGATCAAAAAGTAGCGAGAATTGCCATTGACTTTCGAACGAGATGTCTAAATATCAATAATTTATTATATAAATTACTCAACTGTACACCCATCTTCATTTATTTTAAAATCTTAGATTATAAAATATAAATGTTTAGTCTAGGTACTTTTGAATCACACAGAGAGTTTATATTTAAATGAAACGTATAAAGTTCGTATTTGAATAAAATATGAAATTTTGCCTTTAAATGAAGCATAAATATCGTGTTTAAATGAAACATGAATTTCGTGCATAAATTAAATATATAAAATTCGTATTGAAATGAAACATAAACTTCGCATTTAAATGGAACATAAATTTCGTGTTTAAATGAAATATAGATTTCATGAATAAATTAAATATAAAATTTCGGCTTTAAATGAAATATATAAATTTCGTGTTTAAATAGAATACATAAATCTCCTGTTTAAATGTAAAATAAATTTCGTATTTGCATGAAACCTAAATTTCTTATTTAAATGAAATATAAATTTTATGTTGAAATGAAACATAAATTTCATGTTTGAAGGAAACATAAATTTCGTGTTTAAATGAAACATAAATTTCATGTTTAAATGAAACATAAATTTTGAGTTTAAATAAAGCGTAAATTTCGTGTTTGAATAGATTATATAAATATCTTGTTTAAATGAAACATGAATTTCTCCATAAATGAGAGACAGCTTTATACCTGTATCACGTGCTAATCGAAATGAAAGAACGTTTAGAAAATGTGATTCGAAGTAATTTCCATTTTATGACTTAGCAGCAGTTTCATAAAATCACGTAATTATTAGCAAAGAGATGTATACATACCTTCAATCAAAGGCTTTCATTGAAAAAAAAAAGAAGGAAGAAAAAAAAGAAAAGGAAAAGCAATTATGGACACCGTTCTATACCATTAGATTAGTATCTTTATCGATATACAAATATGTGATCGATATCGAAAGAAAAGAGGCGCGTGAACTTATTCTGTTGTTGCTGCTTGCTTTTCAGAATTCATTTTTAGCTGTGTAATATTTGGATAATAAAGGGTATCACAAAAATAAAACACAGGATGAAATTCTTTGTCAAATTTCGGAACAATGCCATAAAAAACATTTAACAATATAAGGCAGGTTGGTGGAGATTAAGCTCTTTCCGAGAAACAGTTGGTACAAAGCATTTTTGGATGGTAAGCGACAATGAAAATTGGGCCACGTTCACGTCTGCTGGTCGCACTATGGGCTGAAGAAAATCCGATTATAAAAGATGTTACTGACGTCTGATCAGTAACGAATTGATATTGTTCAGGTGATTTTCAATCAGTGTTACCAACCTGAACAATTTTAAAGAAGCAGTCTTATTTAAAAAATCAGTCACTTTACTTTCGAGGCATGTGAACGAGGTTTTGACCAAACAGAAGTTCTGTATGCATTTACCCAACCCCTCCACAGGATGTGACACAAAGCCAAATTTTAAGCAGAGTGAAGCTGATTTGCATTCTATATGTCACCTTATCTTCAGAATATATGTATTTACCCAACCCCTCTGCTAAGAGTAGGATGAGACACAGATTTAATTTTTAAGTGGAGTAAAGTTGGTTTGTATTCAAAATTTTCCTTCTCCTAGACTGGTTGCCTGATCCAGGCAAAAGAGTCTGGCTTGTCCAACTATTAAGAGAGAGCTGATGGAAAAACAGATGTATTCATGCCTTTCTCGGGAACATTAACACGAAGTGAAGCGCTAACAGCCCCGTCTAGGATTTGAACTCGGGATGACGTATCCATTTCCTATAACGATAGCCGTTACGCTAATTGCGTCTCTCTCCCTCGCCCCCCTCTCTCTCTCTCTCTCCCTCGCTCTAAATAGACACCCTGTAGCCTATTAAACCCTTCACCTAGGTGGGAGACTTTTAAAGCTTTTTCGAAAATTGAGCCAGACAAATTCTTTAAATTTATTCATTTAACCAAAATTTAATTGGAACTCAGTGAATATTTGTTTTAATTCACCCAAGATTAAACATCCAGAGAGAATAGTTGAATTACAGTAGATGGTCCTATATATGGATCAATACCTTCTCAGGATCTAGGATATGACCTCTTGCGTATATACGGTCGTGCAAATAGCGGATATCATGCTGGGATATAATATTCCACAATGAATCCCTTGAAGATTTTCTACTCATCTCCCACTCCCGGGTATACCGTACCTAGGAAAAAGTCGTATCGTCATCCTTCAGGGTGGATTGTAGTTTGCTTAAGTTAAATGTGTATTTGTACACATGCGTTTGTCTTTGTGACAACACAATCGTACATCACAGTCTATGTGTGTTGGCGGGGGGAAAGAGAAAGAGAAAGGGAAAGAGAAAGGGAAAGAGAAGAAGAAAAAAGAAACTTATGTCAAGACTGGGTGAGGAGGCCAAAAAGAGAAGCAAAAAGAAAAAAAGAAAGAAAGAGGAGAGAAAGAAAGAGAAAGAGAAAGAGAAAGAAAAAGACTCTGCTTGGCTCATTAAATAGAAATAAACGCAATGAATATTCTTATGTCGAATAATATTGAAATATTTTAACATTGTCGGGATGAAATCTTTTCCTTACAATTGCTTGAAACGTTTCAATTCATTCTAAAAAAACAAACAAACAAAAGAATAACTTTGAAATGCATCAGTGAAATTTATTCACTGTTGCTGCAGTTTTATAAAGTGAGGATTATTTGGTTTAATTCTAATATTACTGTTCGAAAATCTTTTTGACACCGGTATGGCGTTAACAAGCTCACATATACAACATTCTTTATTATCGCATTATTATAATACTTCAACTATGAAAATTGTTACAATACCTTAAACGGGATGTTTCTAATTGTTTGTAAAATGTCAAAATAAAAAATATTCTTTTTAAATGCAACGGAAAAATAGATTGGTTGTGTTGTATCGTGGTAAGGAAAAGATACACAGTGAAATAGAGTCAATTATTTATTAACTCAAGTGGTACAGTCCGACTTGTATTATAAGTCTCACGCTGTTGGTGTTACGTCCGAAGTAGTATGGACAGAGCAACAGCTTGAAAGAAATCCCGTTTTATTTTATTGAATAAATATGATTTCCATTTGATCAATAAGCTATTAATAGCATCACTCAACTTCCTTAGGCCTATGTTGATATTGCTTTCAGTAGATGAGATGTTGCTCCCAAGATATGTGAACTGGTCCACTAATTTTAGAGTGAAGAGGACTCCTTTTTGTTTAAAACACATTTACTCTTTTTTATTGGCATTCTTGTAGAACTCAATGCCTCCCGCTGTTTGTGCTAGGCAATTCGATAGAGATTCTGCTTGGTTTGGTGCAATTGCTAGAAGTGCTAGATCATCTACGTAGTCTGCATCTGTCTTAGTTTTTGCGGGATCTCTTCTGCTTCTTGCCTTGTTTTTAATGTGAAACCATTTTCTTTTATTAGATTTATGGGTGTTCGAAGTACGTAGTCGAGGCAGAGTATAAACAAATATGGTATGAATATATTTTCTTGAAAGACTCCAGCGACTATGTCGAAAAAATCGATGTCTCTATCAGGTGAGTGAACCATTGCTTTTGTGTTTTTGTAAAGCATCATTATCCGGGTAAAACTTCCTTTGGGAAGATTATATGCTCGTAGCATTTGCTCCATTTTCCCTCTGTGCGTGGAATTGAAGTAGTGTTGCTTTGGAATCTTTTGCTCGTACTCCTTCGACGATTCGACGAATTGTCAGTAACAATGAGACTGTGGAGTGATTCCTTTGAAAGCCGTTCAGATTCTTCCAAAGAATTTTCAGGTTGGATACAAATGAGAAACATAGGATGGTAAACCTTAGCAACTATAACAGTAAGAATTATGCCTCTGTGGTTCTTAGAGATTCCAAAATCACTTTTCTTGAGTAAGAGAAGTACGCGATCTTTCTTCCATTCCTCTGTTGTGCTTTTTTATTGAATATGTTGCTTAATCGGAGATTTATTCCATCAAATTTTGTTGTCTTTCAAACTTCAGCGGGTATTTTGTCTGGGCCTGCAAATTTTCTGTTTTTATTATTTTTTCAAAACTGCATTAAGTTCTTTTCTGTAGACTGTTCAAGTTTGATATATAGATGGCTATCAATAATTTTTTGGATAGGTTTGTTTATGATATCAGATGAGTTTCTTGTGGGAGATAAGGAGGTTAATACGTTTTCTAAAGGTATGAGCCCGAAGGTATTATATATATATATATATATATATATATATATATATACGAGGATCATTAAATAAGTTTCCATACTTTTTTCGTATGGGCACTTTTATTGATAGTACACACATGAAACTCTAGTCCCCTTCGAAATAATCTCCTCCGTCTGCAATGTACTTGTACCGTTCCAACAACTTCTGGAAGGCCCCATGGATGTCCTCTTGTGTGAACGTGTCAATGACCTTCGTCACAGCCTCTTTCATCTCCTCAATTGTCTCATAACAACAGCCTCTGTGCTTAGGGAATAACCAAAAGTCTCAGGGAGCAAGGTCTGAACTATAGGGAGGCTGAGGAACTGTCAAGATTGCCAATCTTGGTCAAATAGACTGTGACAAGGATGGAGTTGTGGACTGGTATATTGTCCAGGAGGAAATGCCACTGACCCGATTTGAAGAGTGCTGACCTCTTTCCGATGGAATCTCTTCCTGAACTCCCTTAAAACCTCAACCATAACCCTAAGCCTTTTGCCAATCAACTCTGGTGTATTGACTTCCTTACTCCTCCCACACCACTCATCATCCCTCACAAACTCCTTGTCTTCCTTGAATCTCTTATGCCACTCAAACACTAATGCTCGGTTCATGCAAGATGCTCCCAAAGCAGTCTGAAGCATTCCATACGTTTCTGTGGCATCATTTTTTCCAAGTTTAAAACAGAATTTTATTGCATATCGTTCTTCTAAAGTGTCCTCACGTCCAGATTGCATTTTTGAAATTGACCAGCTGTGACAATCAGGCTTTAGTAGGGTGTATTCCAATTGCTGCTGTAGCTGTTTATTTGAACCTGAAATCATAAAAATTGGTCAGTCATCTCATAAGATGTATAGCAATAACATACTGAATTTTCAAGAGTCTTACGACAATTTTAAATACCTGTACAAAAAAGTCTGGAAACCTATTGAATACACCACGTATATATAATTTTCAAAACACTATTCCATTTCAAGTTCATTTTCGGACAAAGCAAAGTCATTTTGGGATTAAACAAGTTCATAATGAAATAGCCAAGTTCAGAATAGGACGTAGCGAATTCAAAATGAAAAAGTCAAATTCAGAATTGGACGCAGCAGAATGTATTAAAGAGTTTCAGAAAGGCGTTTGCCATTTATGAGCAACTAGTAGTTTTGGTCCTTGTCACTGCACCATGTCATTCGGGTGTAGAACACATACTGACTGGAAAATTCAATGAACATAAAATTATAAGGCTAGCTCGAAATAGCTCAATGTTAAATCTAATGTAGCTAGTTTGGTCTGTAATAAAATCGAAAGTAAAATCGTTATGGGTTGAACAGTTTCCTACACTTTTGAGAGAAGAGAGCCATGCGGGGTTTAGTAGAGTTTAGTTTAAATCACTACAACTCGAAAACATTGTTTAGCGTGGATTTGCTGAAATTTCAAGTGGACCGTGCAATAAAATTCATTGAAAAGTTCCAAACATTTATACCAAATGTATTGAATCTTGAAGATTTTACAGAATTGAATAACATTTTTCTTCATTTAAAAAAATCGTCGCGTTTCTTTATGACTCTTCTTTTGTAGTTTTTCTGAAATATTTATGATTTTATTTTTAAAACAATATTTATATATACTTTTGTATATATATACTTTTGAGCAAAAGTGCTACATATCATATTATCAGGGTCATAGGAATCGAGAGGGAGAAGTTTCATCGCCTCGAACAATTTCCAAGCAATATATATATATATATATATATCATCATCATCATGATGTCGTGCCGCTAGCACTGATATCCCTGACCCTCTCTCGCCACTTCTCCCTATCGTTCATCGCCTCTGGTAGATCTTCTGGGCTACATCCCGTATCCTCACATAGCTGCTGAATGTATGTTCGAGCTGGTCGTCCTGCTTTTTCCCGGCCATATGTGGGAGTCCATAGGAGTACATCACTTATGAGCTCGTCCTTGCTTCTCCAGCAGTGTCCTGCATGTCTGGTTCGTCTAACTTGGATAGTTTTCGTGATGGGAGGTAGGTGGCCGTATAGTTGGTGCCTTGTGGGGTGTTGCCGCCAGGACTTGTTTAATATTGCTCGCAGCATTCCTGTATAATTGCCGTCTAGCTTCTTCTCCAGCTGTTTAGTTAGCGTCCAAGTAGTGCATCCATACAGCAGTATCGATACGACCGCTGCCTGGAAGAAACTACGTTTCATTTTATCGGTCATGTCTGATTTCCATAGGATCGAAAGCCTATCGATAGCTGTCCATGCCTTCGTTAGCCGTGTGTCGATATCTTTTTCGGTTGATGAGACACTGCTTCCTAGGTAGTTGAATTTGTCTACTAGTTTCAGAGGGGTTCCGTCTAGTGTGGTGATATTGCCTGTTTGATTAAAGCACATATTGCAAGAAAATATGTCATATATATATATATGACATATTTTCCAGAAGGGCAGGGGGACTACACAAAAATCCCTCTATCAATATGAATTTTGTTCCTACGACACTGATAATCATAATACCTTTTGTAATATTACAACTAATCGTGTCCTAATCACGAAAGCCCACCGTAATTGCTACATACTACTTAGCCTCAATCTTTGTACAACTCCTAAATGCCACATTTTTCTTATTAGAGAGAAGATTATAGTGACTTAATAGAAGGGAGGACGGAGGAGAAGAAAGATGTCGACATAAAGTAAGAAAATGAGAAAGTTAGTGAGAATGACTGGAATTTAGATGGGCAAAGACAACAGTTCAAGTTGCAGAAAGGGAAAACTGACACGTATATAAAGGGAGAGGTTAAAAGAAAAAAAGAGACAGTGAGAAACAGAGATATTGATTTGAATGGGAACTTGATTTTATGATTGATACATTTCAATCGTAAATTTTAGTCAAACATTATTATTTTATCATGAAAATATTTAATTTTAAAAGTCTTTTTTTGCGAAATAATTGCTCAGTCCCAAATTTAATTTGCCTGATTCGTTTTGAACTTGATAAGTCCCAAATTAAATTTACTTATTCCATTTTGAATTTGTAACATCCCATCTTGAATTTGACTATTTCCTTATGAACTTGCATAGTCCTAATTTGAGTTTGATTTGTCTCAAATTGAACTTGAAATGATATAGAATACGAAAAAGAAATCTCATTTAACGAATGAATTTACTACTATACCTTTTCCAGTTCAAAATGGGAATAGTTCAGTTCAAAATGGAAAAATTATTATAAGTATAAATATAAAAAAATATTTTATAAATTATTTTAGCAATAAAATTCTTAACATTTTATAATATAAAAAAAATTCTTCAAGTCATTTATTAGAACACAACATCTTCGGAATAGAAAGATTTTCTGCTAGGGCTCTCCAATTTCTATCCATCTCATATACCTCCAAGATACGTGCTTTCGCACTTCTCCTATTATCGCGGTTTTCAGTTGACCTAACCATTAGGCTAAAAAAATTTAACAAATCAATACCTTGTTGTAGCACCAAAGATATTCATAAATTTAATTTTTTTATTTTAAATTTCTTATTTTGAACTGAACTATTCCCTTTTTGAACTGAACTATTCCCATTTTGAAATGAACTACTCCCATTTTGAACTGGAAAAGGTATAGTTCACTTTTCGCCATTTCTTTTGTAATATATCAATTCTTTCGATAATTTTCTTAGAAGTTCTAAAAACTTTAAAAGAAAATGTTTCTTTATTTCTTAGATGAGAACCATCAAAAGTACTTACGAAGAAATATTCTTATTTGTCTTATCGCATTTGTTCATCTTTGTTCATTCATTCATATATATATATATATATATGTGTGTGTGTGTGTGTGTGTGTGTGTGTGTGTGTGTGTGTGTGTGTGTGTGTGTGTGTGTGATTGCTACTATTTCGTTGCGCAAACCTATTGGGCTTCTCTAGTCATGATCCCTAAAGAATGGTTAATGTTATAAAACCGGAACTCTTTCCGGTTAACAGCATTTCTCTGGCAGCAACCGTGGAAGAATTTGCCAGTTTCGTGTTAATCCCGTTGGTTATTTGGCATTAAACAGATTTTTTTCCCAACTGGTTTTCTAAGCAGACTCGCTAGCAACTCAAAACAATTGGTATTTACTAGTTGTCCTGAAATATTATTATTATTATAAATAATAATAATTATTATTAATAATCAATGAAAAAATTGTTGCCAAGCCTGAGCAATTATGAAGTCAATGTTTCATTCTCCACGGTCTACTGGATAGTGACAGTGACAAAATCACGCAGACGTGAGAGCAGACAGTAAAAGCCAGAGACAGAGACAGAGAGAGACAGAGAAAAGGAGGAATACAGAAATCAATAATTCTTTTCCTTTTTTTCTTTACTTTGATTTAATTGAATTTTGTGGTTCACTCAAAAGATTATATGCAACTATTTGGGCATATCAAAAGTATCTTTGTTTAGTAATCAGCTTAGAGTTTACGGAGAAACACTCAAGAAAATCTTAGTGTTTTAAGCTTATGTAATATTCTATCTACATCATCTTCCTGTCTTAGTCAGCTGGGACGGTAAAATATGCCGACTGCGCCTCTGCGGAGGGTAAGAAACTCAGCCCAAAGAGTGCCTAGAGTATAACACTAAACTACATCTGATGGTGAAGTTCTAGGCCTGGAGTTATGGGGAAGTAACCCCTTCATTGCTATTACTCCAATGTCCACTCTGACTCGGAGTGGTAATATCTGTTAGGATCCCATCTGTGGGTCAAATAGAAATATTTAATCATTCTCTATACTTGCAACCCGTTTAAATGTAGGGAAAAAAATGACTTGAAACTTGAATTATTAGTATTACACATCTAATAAAACCTTCTGTGTTAGATAACAATACTTGAAACGATTTGACTGTGTGCCAATAAAACTATTCGTATTTGATAACAATACTTAAAACCATTTAAATGTGTGCAAAAATATGAGCTTTGGCTCTTTTAAAAATGATTACCAACAAATTATTCGTTTACGAATCATATATATATATATATATATATATATATATATATATATATATATATATATACAAGATTTGGCATAAATACCCAAGAAAGGTTGATGTGCCGTAAAACACAACCAATCAACTTGTGTCATCTTTTAAGAATCCTGGCTCTTTTGAGATCTGTAGGTCGAAATCAATCTAATTGACAACTGATAAACATCCGCTTCTAGTTGATTGATTTTAACGGCCTGTCAATTCGTCCTGTGTTATTTTATGTCAGGGGTTAAGAAATTACCATCATTTATAC
Organism: Sepioteuthis lessoniana; assembly: GCA_963585895.1. Classification (NCBI taxonomy): domain Eukaryota; kingdom Metazoa; phylum Mollusca; class Cephalopoda; order Myopsida; family Loliginidae; genus Sepioteuthis; species Sepioteuthis lessoniana. Next base: position 89,060,973 of record OY757925.1, read on the forward strand.
TTACATTTTTTGCGTAATCATTTCAGAAGAGTTTTCTTGTGCATATTTATATAAAATCGAGTATTCCTCTCAAATACAAACAATTATATGGTTTCAAGAAATATTCTCAATAAAAATTATATACACTTATATCGTATCAGGTATTCCTATCTAATACAAATAATTTTCAAGTATTCCAGTCTAATACAAATAATTTTCAAGTATTCCTATCTAATACAAATAATTTTCAAGTATTCCTATGTAATACAAATAATTTTCAAATTAAACTATTTGAACAACATATGGAACCCTTACAGGTACTACTAATCCGGAGCATAGTAGACCTGGGAGCAATGGCCATAGAGGGGTACTTAGTACTCCTCAAATCTCCATAACAGGAGTCTCATCATCCGATGTAGTTAAGTATCAAACCCAGAATATTCCATTTTGAGGGGTTCTTAATCCTTAGAAGAGTATACGGTCATCATATTCTAAGCTTCGCCGACAGGACGATCCACTTCGGGGTTTTATTTTTACTCATAATTCTCAGAACGCTTAGATTAATTCTGATCAGAAGGATCTGAGATTCATTAATGCCCTTCTACCTTCCGAATTCTGTGAGCAGTTTCAGTGGCTTTGAAGCCCAGTTTAAAATGACGCCTAAAATTGCTAGAATCTCTAGGTTTTTTCCTCCGATGAAATACACAGGTACAACTGAATATCAAAGACAAAAAAGAAAAGATGTGTATACTCATAGATATTGTCACACCCTCAGAGAAACACCTCAATGAAAGCTACCGAGAAACTATCCAACGGTAATGAGATCGAAATTGATATGATGTGGGAGATAAAGGTCTTGGTAGTACGGATGACTATCGAACAACTATCACTAATAAAAAAAAAGGAATGGACTCCCAGGCAATATACTAATGTACACGTTACCGAAATCCCACTTCAAAAACAAAATACTGTTAATAAATTGACATCTCTCTCATAGTACCTCAGGACAAGAGGTTGAACCCCACCCCAGATCTACAGAAACAACAACAGTAACAATAATAATAATATCTAGATGGCGTAGAGGAAAAGTACCCAGGTCCAAAAAGACCCCAAAAACCAACCATCCGGAGCAACTACCGACCGATAACGTGTGGAAGATAAGAGAATAGATATATTAATCGCTAATATATCACAGACTTTTCGGAAAAGCAGAAAGGATGCTATAAGGAACAAGAAGAAGAGGCGTCCTATTATAAAATAGACCAGCATATCCTTGAGGGGGTAAAAATACGGCGGTAAATGAAGCAATAGTATGGATGGACCACAAAAAGCCATTTTGCATGGTACCACAAACTTAAATAAAAGAATATCTGAAAATGTTAAAACATATTCGAGAAAGTCATGAACTTTACCATGAAAGCTATGAAAAACTGGAAAGCGGAATCAGCAGCCGGAAAATAACTTTTGGTTCAACTTAAATAAGAATATTCAAGCAAGATTCACTCAGTCTACTACTATTTACTATAGCAATGTTATAGCTAAATTTTATACTAAGAAAATGCAAAGAGGCTACACATTTACAAAGTCGCAGGAAAATGTACCCCCCCATCATGTATATGAATGATATTAAGATATTTGCCAAGAATGAAACGAATTAGACACCTTAAAATATTAGAATTTATATCCGACTTAGAAGAATAGAATTTGAAATTGAAAACTGCGCCAGGTTTATAATCAAAAAAAGGCAAACGAGAGACAACCGATGAAATAGAACAATTCAGTCAGGAAAGAATCAGGACATTTGGAAAAAAATAGAAGTACAAACAGCTGGGAATATTTGAAGCGGGCATCATCGTTCAGGCGATAATGAAAGTAAAAGTAAGGAAGGAGTACGTCAGAATAACAAGAAAACTCCTCCAAACTAAACCCTGCATCGGATATCTCATCAAAGGAATAAATACCCAGTCAGTCGCTCCAGTAATAAGCTTAAGATCCTTCTTAAATGGATAAAGGAGAAATTCTGACTGATGAACCATTGAACATGATGTTGGTCACGATGCACAACGCCTTCGAAAAGTATATGACATAAACAGACTCTATGTCGCAAGAAAAAAAGGAGGAAGATTTGTTAACACAGCGGATGGCGTACATGTAACAATTCAAGTACTCGATGTATGTACAAAAGACAACAAAGAAACACAAATTAAAAGAACCAATAACAACCATATCAACAAAAGCGTTAGTCAATATATATCATCATCATCATCAAGTCGCTGTGATAGCACGAAACTCTTGGCTGGTCCTCTAGACTGCATCCAGTGTCCGCAGAGAACTGACGTACGTGAATTCTTGCTGCTCAACCCACATTGGTGCATCCATGTGTAGGGTCCATTTGAGAATTTTGCTTATGAGCTTGTCCTTGTTTCTCTGGTAGTGTCCAGCATGTCTTGTTCGTCTTACTTGAATGGTTTGTGAGATGGGAGGTGAGTGGCCGTACAGTTGCTGTTTTCTCCTTTTCAAAACAAAAATAGGAAGAAAAACAATTGTGTGGGTATTTCAAGCGACAAAATAAAGAAATTGCACCGGAGATGGTTAAGAAGAGAACACTTCAAGAGAGAAACTAAATATCTTTTGATAGCAGCACAAAATAATGTTGTAAAGATCATTTATATCAAATAAATAATTGCTAATATACAGAATAATAAGCGAAAAAAACTTTTTTCACACAACAAGCGAATTCTGTAAAGTGGCATGAAAAAATACAAGTGTAGGTAATAATGGGTGGGAAAGGTGATCCACTGGGAATTGTGCAAGAGATTTAAATTTGACCATGCTGACAAATGGTATATAAACAAATAATTATCTGCTCTAGAAAGTGACCACTATAAAAATGTCCGTGGCTTTGAGAAACAAATGGATCACTAAATCCTGACCAAAAGATATTAATATTAATTAATAAAAAGAAAAGACCTTGTGATTCTTGACGTTTTAGTGGGCCACATTGGGGAAATGAAAGAAAGTGAAAAGAAGAACAAAATATTGGATCTGGTGAGAGATTTCAGAAAACAAGCAAACAATGAAACATGCAAGTGACGGTGCTACCTATTGTAATTGGAACACTTGAAACTATCCAAAAGACTTGGAAAAGGGACTGGGAAAACTATATATCATAGGAAGAATCTATATGATCCGAAGTTTTGTTAAGATCAGCCAGAATACTTAGAAATGTCCTGGAGACCTGATAAGACTTGATATCACATAATTCAGTGAAAAAGCGCCGGTTAAAATAGTAAAAATAACGATTGTTATAGACACATCTTACAGATGCGTTGGGATGCGTGGTTATTGGTGTTTCTGGTTTCATCAGGAGTTTCAGATATTTCCATATCACATCCCTTTATCCCAGCAATGACAAAATATGGGCTCACATTTGTAATACAAAACCAACTGGTGAGATGATATAGTCGAATGATACATGTTCAGTAGTGGTGCAAAGAGAAAATAAGCTTTTGAGTAAAGGTCTTTAAAGAATTCTTTTCGTATTCCTTAGAAATACTAACACATAAGATTATCTTAATCAACATGTCTATACACACTTTTTTTTTCTTTTCAACGTTGTTTCTTCTATTCTTTTTTTTTTTTCTTTTTGTCTCTCGCATTCACTTCGTTTTACTTAACTGTAAACGAAGTTCTCACACAAACGGAACAAACGCTTCAACTGTCGCGACCTTAACATTTAGATTCTGTTATAGAACTTTATCTTTGCTTGAACCCTGTCCCTTATTCAGACGCTCAAGTCAACAGAGTATTATATACTGGACTGCACACAATGCTAAAACATTATATTAGAAAGTCAGAATGGCAAGTTTACTTTAGACAACACACATTGAATCAAATCTATGGATTACAATAAACTAATACCGTTAGGAGGTGTCCGTGGTGTAATGGTTATCGTCGTAGGAAATGGACACAGCGACACGAGTTCAAATCCTGGACGAGACTGATTGCATTTCATATAGCACTAATACCCTTGGGAAAGGTATGAATCCAATTATTCTCCCTCCAGCTATGGGTAAATAGTAGAACAGACTGGGCTCTTCAGCTTTGGTGAGGCAACTAGTCTAGGAGAAGGAAAACTCTGAATTCAAACCTGTTAAACTCCGCTTAAAAATTGACCTTGTTTCTTATCCACCCGAGCGGAAAAGGTTGGGTAAATATATAAACTAATACTTTGGATTTAACAAAGTTGACCATCATAGAAAGAATAAAAAGAAAACGGATGATAACGGCGATACTAGAAACAAACGAATTTATATTTGAGATCAGTATTTGAGACATTTTATCCGTATAAATGGATAAAAGATCCCAAACACTGATCTAAAATGGACTTAACATCAAACTGAATGTCACTATGTTGAAAAAGGATGAACAGATTTGGGAGAGACATAAACACTCTGAAATAAACAGATAAACAAACCAGCAGACACGATTCATTTGAAATACACTCTCCCACTATGGTTAACATATACTTCCCAAATGGAGAACACAGTGCCAGGTGTTCTGACAACAGATATACAAAGGTCAGTTGAAGATGCTTAAACAACAGAAAATAGTGTTCATTTAATAAATTAATATGCAACTTTACTTGCTGATTTTTCATTGCTTTTCTTACAGCATATCAACTCCTTTAAAAACTATTTTAAAGAACTTTCTTAAAAACTTCTTTACACAAAATATTTTTTTTAAATTAAAAATAAAAACGACTTTTCCACTGACGATGGCTAAAAATCAAAATTAGTTGCGAACAATCGAAAAATGAATAATAGAAAAAACATTCCAGCTTATCTTATGACTTTTTTTCATCTTCATATATTTATATGTCAACTCAAACTACACGACCCTTGATGACGACTAAAAGTATGATCGAAAAAGCTTGGATAGAAGATATGGGATGAATTCTTTACCACCTAGATCCCGTCACATGAAAAGTAACCAGAAAACTCGAAAAATTACCATTGAAAATAATAAACAGAGTTCCAACGTCTTTAATAAAACTTGCTATTGAAAAGGGAGCCTTCGGGGGACCCTCGACTACGGTCGCTAACTTTACTTATATATATATATATATATATATATATGTGTGTATTGTCATCCACAGACATACTGTTTCGTTGTATCACAACTCTTCAGTATGGCTTGACACGTAGGACGCTTGAAGCTAGAATCGAAACCCGCCCAACTTTACGTTAGACTTAGTATCGGACCGCTCGGTCAACAAGCGTATCACGTCGGCATATATATATATATATATATATATATATATAATATATATATATAATATATATATATATATATATATATATATATATATATATATATATATATATATATATATATATATATATATATCTGTGTCTGTATGTACTTAAACTTTTTGGTACATAAATATTGAATATAATTTTAAATGGGTATAATATTTTATATTTCTTGATTTTAATTTTTTGTATTTTATATTTCATACGCGAAGTAATACGTCGTGTTCCAAATGTCTCAATATGTTAAGATCACTGACACATCGTGAAGATATATTCACGTGAACTACTTTAATAACGTTTAGTCCAAGCACCATTCTGATTGGCTTATAATCGTAGGGTTCCTCATCCGACAAATGCTTATATAATTCATTAAAACTTTACTAAATTATTCAAGGTTGTTTAAGCGTCATATTATTTTCTTGTTTAAGTAGCAAGATCTAATAAAGAATTAATTAATAGCAAGAATATTCCAATTCTTTTTAGTGCTCTAGAGATTCTCCTTGCTCATGATTCTCGTGTTTTCTCGTAACCCTTGAGATTTGTTTCGTCAATATGGAAAATAAATTTACCTCGACTCAAAACCAATCTTGGTTATAGTCTGGCTTTTATCCTCTTACTATTATTCAACATTTTTTTCAGTTTGTCTGTCTTCGTGTAACTGCATGAATTACTTGAACTAAGATCCTTATACATCCCCATGGTGTAGGGATTAACTTGCTAAACTGTGACATCGTAGTAAGTGAGTTCGAACTCCAGTTGCGCTATTAAGTTTACTTTTGGATTTATACAATTGGAAAGAGTATAAACCTCCTGATATTTTCAGTTATGAGTTAAATGGTATCATTTCTGTCCTTTCTACAAGGTTTCTTTAGCATTAAATAACCCACGAAATTTGATATGCCATAAAAGAACAAAAATCAAACTAAATCAACCAGTCCAGTCCTTGCTGACTACACACAGGAACATATTTTTAGTATTGTAATTTTTTAAAAAATTCACAAATATTTAACGTTTTAGTGTGGAGATAGACTTAAAATGTATGTATATACCCAACCTCTCTATCACCATCAGTATGTGATACAAGGTTAATTTTTAAGAAGAGTGAGCTGGTTTTACGTGATGAAAATTCGACTCACTCACCGGTAGTAAAGAGTTCACGATGACTAACAAGGTTTGTCCACTATATGCAATTTTTCCAAAGAGCGCATGCGTGAACAAAACGTGTCAATTTGATATGGAGAGCGAGAGATACGTATGCAAATTAAGAACTCATAATAAGGCAGCGGATTTGTCCGTAGCGAAAGCGATTTATGACTAGCGAACGAACGAACGAACTCAAAGACTGAATATGTTGGAATGAGGAAGGAAGAGAAACCCTGAAAAGAATTTTACCAACGTACGCAGACTGCATTTCGACCTCCTCTGATCACCCACAGCGGCTTTGCTCAGCCTTTTTGTTTTTACACACAAACTTATTACACTTTAATTTAGAGTTTTTGTTCACCTAGAATTGTTATCTGCCCTACTATTTCCCCCCATGTGGAAGAAGACCACATAGTTTCATGCCTTTCCGAAGACCATTACTGTAAAGTAAAACATTAATAGTTTCTTCTCGGATTTGAACTTGGGTTGCCGACTCCATTTCTTACGATGATAACTGTTTGACTAAGCACGCCACCTTTATATTTACGATGAAGGATTGGCTCTTACTCTGTATCCATTCGGTTATCTAAACCAAATCTTTGTCTTCTGGTTAATTCGCATAAAGTAGACTTCTTGCCGAAAATTTCTTTTGCGGAAACTAAAACGAATATTTTTCCATGTTTTTTTTTCTATTCACCGAAAAAAACAATTCAAGAAATTTGTTTTGTTGCTTATTTTTATAGTACGAATAATGGCCATCAGGTGTAATGTAGTAGCTACCTCCCACCACCAGTAAACTTGGTGGCCGGCTGCGTGGCAGACAATAAATCACGAAAACACTCGCGGTGAGTGCGATAAAATGTTAACTGCAAGGATTATTTGAAAAGGGTCAGGCAGTCAGTTGGTAATCGACAGGCGACAACGAACAACTTTAATTACAAAGCTAACGTAACTGCAAACCTTCCCTATTGGAGGTGGTCTACGATTTAAAGATTTCTTCTATTCCAAGAATACCACTTGACGTCAATCTGATTTGAGATTTCGTGGGAGGTTAAGACACAGTAATAAAATGTGAGCAATCTTATCTGTGACCACCTGTCTGATTTTTCCTTTTTTCCTGATGCAAACTCGTTGTCATCTCATCATCTCATCTTTTTCTCCGGAAACTTTCTTCAAGATCAGGCAAGGAAACACGGGTAGCCATAAACGTTAACCTCTTAAATACTTTTATTAACTTCACAGAATCATAGTTCTGTATTGCTCGCTCAAAATCTCACACATAGGATAGGTTTTCACCTGGTATTACTTGTCTAATAAAGTCATATCCTTCAAAGATATACATGTAATAAGCCTCGAAGCAAACGTCTGAAAAAACAAAAATACTTCTGTTGCACCCTAATCAATCTATATATATATATATGTATATATTCGTTTTTAACTGATGTTTACTGCAAGGCTTATTACATTTGTACCTTTGATGTATACCTTTGAAATCTATGACTTTACTTTTATATATATACATATACATATGTGTGTGTGTGTGTGTGTGTGTGGTAATGATAAATGTAATTGGATCTGAAATGACCCACCCCTCCTAAATGCTTGCATATACCCGAAAATATTAAAGTAAATAGCGTCTAATATATGCGTTTAGTCCAGTTATGGGTTTGCGTGTTTGCTTTGTGAATTTTTATTGGCCGGGTGTTTATATTTGATGAGAAGAAGAAGAAGAAGAAGAAGAAGAAGAAGAAGAAGAAGAAGAAGAAGAAGAAGAAGAAGAAGAAGAAGAAACTTAGAGCCAAATAACCTGTTATCATCATCATCATATCACGCTGCGCTGCTCGTACTAATCTCTCTAACCCTCTCCCGCCACCTGTCTCTATTGTCCATCGCTCCCGGCAAGCCTTCCTGGCTACATTCTGTATCTGCACAGAGCTGTTGTAGACAGGTTCTAGCTGGTCGTCCTACCTTTGCTCGCCCATGTAAAGGGGTCCACGGGAGTACGTCACATATGAGTTCGTCCTTACTTCTCCAGCAGTGTCCAGCATGTATGGTTTATCTAACTTGGATAGTTTTCGTGATGGGTGGTAGGTGGTGGTACAACTGCTGTTTGTGGGGTGTTGCCTCCAGGACTTGTTCAGTAGAGTTGATATTATGAGTAGATAATTACCATATTAGTGTCCATCTATTATTCCTGATATTTATCATTTGTATCAATTCTATTATTGATATCACAATTCTTTATATGGACGTATGAGAGGCAATCATGGTGTAACGGTTATCGCCGAGGAAGTGGACACAGCGACTAGAGTTCAAATCCTGAACGAGGCTGTTTGCATTTCATATATCACTTAGGGAAGGCATAAATCCAACTATTCTCCCTTCAGATATGATTAAATAGTAGGGCAGATTGTGCCCTTCAACCTTAGCGAGGCGACCGGTCTATGAAAATGAAAACTCTGAATTCAAATTAGTTTGTAGACCTGGAGAGGGATGTGTTCCCTCCCTGGTTATTCCTGCCCAAGAAACGCTACACGAATAGCGTCTCCACGACCATAACAGGTTACATGACCAGTAAATAGATGTTTATATGCACACGAATTTATTTACCCAACCCCTCCACCACGGGCAGGGTGCGAGATAAAGTCAATTTTTAAGCGGAGTATTGTTGGTTGTAATTGAGACTTTACTTTCTAGACCGGCTAGGTTTATTAACTAATTTCCGCCGGATACTATAAAATCGATGCGGCGACTCAAAAGGATAAATAGAAAAATGTATAGACAAAAGATGTCTATATTGTTTAATCAAATATGTATTAACGAAGAAATGCTGCCCAAATACACACACACACACACACACATATATATACACACACACATATATATATATATATATATATATATATATATATATATATATATCATTGAGAATATCACAGGATGTACTACTTTGCTTTTTATTTAGCAGTTCTTCTTGGTGGACGAAATGTAGCAGCTGTGGTTGTGTGCAATTTAAAATTTGTCCAACGTCTCTGTCAGTGTAGTCCGAAGTTCGGGTATTTTCGACTATCTTTGGTCATTGTCGAGGAGGTCAATACTCCTGTGCTTTGGAATGGTGGATTGACTCTTTACTTAAGAGATTTTTAAATAGGCGTGTTCATCATGTACGGGTGATGTCATGTGTGAACGAGTAGACTATTCCTGATGACCCAAAATCATAGAGTTGCAGATAAAGATTCACGTAGCTGTAGGATTATGCGTCTGCGTTAGTCACATTTTAAAACACCAGCTCCAAAGCTAAAAGCGATTTTGTTACGTTTAGGATGTCTAGTCTTTATAAGTATCACTTCTAATAATTGAAATATGGGAAGTAGCGCAGTAGACGTAAAGACGGATGAACCCAACGATGGGTCAACGCTATGCCTAACCAGGTGCTGGGCGGACAAATCCCACGAAACAACGGCCAGTATCAAATAGTTCGATCGGGGAACTACTGACGCTCATCTTTTAGGGTGGCTTCTATGGATGAGAATAAAACACAGCCATCAAATGATTACCATAACTCATACTTTAATGGTTAGCAAGCTCGACTAGCAAACCTACACGAGTGAGTTCGAGTCTCATTGGGTGCCCCTTTCATATGGCCTTGTGCCACATCTGAGCAAAAAGCTTAGTAAATTTCCATAACTCATACTCAAAAGATATGTTGAAACCGCATTGCCATTCACACAAGTAAAAAGGGGTGACCCCTGCTGACGTTGGAACTCTGGCCTCCGAGTTCGAAAAATTAGTGACAGGATGCAATGAACCATAAATAAGGACTCTCTGATGATAAAATAAATAGATAAAATGAAATAAAATAAAATAAAATATCTGTGAACTTATACTAAGTTAAAACTTAATGCGTGCAAAGGGAGGGAATTTTTTAATACTCTTCGGAAGCCATGAGAAACAGTATGGTGAACGGAAAGGCGGACCAACCCAACGATGGGTCCAAGGGCCCTAAAATCACTAAATAGCATCGAGAAAATACAACCGAGGATGATGGTAGCTACATTTAATAGCAAACCTAGCGGAACAATCATCTCCTGCTACAGCCCTACCAATGTTAGTGAAGAAACGGACCTCGTCACCTTCTATAACAAAGGAATGCGGCCTGTAGGAGGTGATATTGTGTTTTGATATTTAATTTCCATTTTGTAGTGGTATATTTAATTTGTTTTTATATGTGGTTGCGTGTTCTCACAAGTCGGAATATCGCCATTTATAGCGATGGGGATAACATTATTATTATTGTTATTATTGGGTTTTTAGGTTTAAGTTTTAAGTTGGTTTTACGTTGGTTGCGTTGGTATTTCGTTGGTTGTTATCCCCTCGCTAAATGTTGATGGAAAATAAAGGTGGTGGAAAAGAACGAAGACGTCCTTAGGTTTTGTATCAAGGTTTTAATAGCAGCATGAAGTAAAGGTGCTTACGCTGGTATGCTGCGAGGTCTCGTAGTAAGGAAAGAAGGTAGGAAGTTGTTAGAATGTATCATCTAATTTGTTTTTAACTAGAATCCCTTGGTCTAGAAGAATAGACCCAAGGGATCCATAAACTCTCCTCATAATGGTTGATGCGGCTACTGCTATTCAGGAACAGACGAATAGACGTCCGTTCCCTTTGAGGATTTCTGAGCGAGAGAGAGAGAGAGAGAGAGAGATTCGTGGGCTTTCTTCAATTTTTGGTGCTGCTAGGAAATATTGTTCGGGCTGAATAGGAAAAGTCATCCTGATTGGGGAAAAATGTTCGGCGACTTTAACCGTCAAATTAAATTACGCGCCAAACAAAAATTTAAGTTTCTTTCTGCTACAGGCCCAAACAACAACCATCGTACATTATGACTGGTCCCTGCTTGATAACAGGGATATTAGAGATAAATATACGTGAACACTAAGAAACAAATTCGATGCACGTCAGGAGATATCAGGAACACCAACTCTGAATGACGAATATCAGAACTTCGTCAATGCCCACTCAGAGGCGGCAGCAGAATGCATACTAACTAAACAAAGAACTAAACTTAGAGTCACAGGGTAGATATTAGCGGTTAGAAAAAAGCGTGCTGACGTAAAAAAGGTTCCATACACAATAAGAGGAACCCAACCAATATCAATGTTCAGAAACTTAAGAAGGCACAAAATTAACTAACTAACGTATACCTAAAAGAACAAACAGAATACATACAAAATCAGATCAATAAGATTAGAGACTTGGTTGAAAATAGACAATCAAGGATAGCATGGCAGACGGTAAACGAATTGAGAAGGAAGAGTAATGCAAGAGCTAAACCGAAAGCTGCCAGCCAAGAAGAACAAATACACCCGTGGAAACAACATTTCGAAAATTTACTCGGAAAACCTCTGAAGGTTACGGATGAACCAATCACAAAAATTATTAGTTATCAACTAGACATCAAACTATGACAGTTTATGCGAGAAGAACTCGACTTAGTACTAAAAAAAATTACAAATTGGAAAGCAACAGGGCTTGATAAAATACCCCCAGAAGTATGGAAGAAAAGTGAATTCGACAACATACTACTCCGATACTGTAACGCCGTATATAACCAGAACAAAACAGACTGATGGACAAAGGGCGGCATCTTCCCGTTCCCAAAAAATGGTGACTTTGGAATAGCCAAGAACTACCAAGGTATAACCCTTACATCCATAGCGGCCAAGATCTACAATACTCTGCTACGCAACCGCATAGAACCTAAATTGAGAAAATACTTATGAAGAACCAAAATGGCTTTCGGAGAAATCGATCCACCACATCACAAATTTTGACTATCCGTCAAATTCTAGAAGGTGTACGTGCAAAAAACCTCGAATCAACACTATTATTCGTCGACTTTTCCAAGGCATTTGACTTCATACACAGAGGGAAGATGAAACAAATAATTCTCGCTTATGAACTCCCCAAAGAAACCGTCGCAGTCATAATGACGGTATATAGAAACACGAAAATAAAAGTCCGCTCACCGAATGGAGACACAGACTACTTCAACATCGTAGCAGGTAGGTGTGCTGCAAGGAGATACATTAGCCTAGTACCTGTTTATTATCTGCCAAGACTACGTGTTTAGAACGTCTATAGATTTAATGAAAGAAAACGGCTTCAAGCTGGCAAAGGAAAGTAGCAGAAGGCACTATTACGGGGCGGACTACGCCGATGACATTGGGCTTCGAGCAAATACACCCGCCCAAGCCGAATTCATGCTACATAGTCTGGAACGAGCAGCTGGTGGCATAGGCCTCCCTGTCAACGCAGACAAAACAATACGTGTACTTTAATCAAAGAGGCGATATCTCTACACTAAAGGGAGGTCCTCAGAAACGAGTGGATGAGTTCACTTATCTCGGAAGTAGTATCTCATCAACTGAGAATGACATCAACACACGACTAACAAAGTCATGGACAGCTATCGTGAGACTATCGGTCATTTGGAAGTCAGAGCTGACCGATAAAATAAAACGCAGTTTTTTTTCCAAGCAGCGGTCGTGTCGATATAGATATATGGTTGCACCACATGGACGCTAACTAAATGTGTGGAGAATAAGCTTGGCGGTAATTACACAAGAATGCTGCGAGCTGTATTGAACAAGTCCTGGAGGCAACACCCCCCAAAGCAACCACTGTACGGCTACCTACCACCCATCACGAAAACTATCCAAGCTAGACGAACCAGACATGCGAGACACTGCTGGAGAAGTAGGGACGAACTCATTAGTAATATACTCCAGTAGACCCCTTCACATGAACGAGCAAAAGTCGGACGACCAGTTAGAACCTATATACAACAGCTCTGTGCTGATACAGGATGTATTGTGGCCCCGGAAAGGGTCTCTAATGAAAACACAAACACGGATATTAGATAACTGATTATATTACACAAGAAAGATAGAGTTACATAGAAAATGTAAGAAGTCTCGTACAGTTCGGATAACACCAATATTGATCTGCCCGTGGCAGCGAAATCTCTCCGTACTAATAACGGTGAGAAGAGTCCATTATGGTAAGATGGGTAAGGTTCCCACAACAGACTGGAAGACCTCCCTGGAGCAATGGACGATAAAGACGGGTGGTGAGAGATAGTCAGGGAAATCCGTACTAGCAGCGGGACATCATGATGATGATGATGATGATGATGGTTTTAAATACTCAATCATACAATTAATGCTATATAATGATATTTTAATGACAGATTCGTCTTGGTTATTGTTGGAGCGCATTTGGTTGCATTAAAATAAGATAATGGTATTTTTATTTTTGTTGAGATCATTGCTTAAATTACATTTCATAGAGGTCGGTAAAATTATTTTGATTTGTTCATCTACGATATGGTTGGAGAATCCATTTTTAATTCGTGTTTATTTAACGTTGCTTAGTTCTTTGTAGAAGAATGCATGTGAAAAAGAGATGTGTTTGGCTCGATTATTCATGTTTTTTATGACACCTATTTTGTATTTTCGTGGGCATTTGCTGTGGTAGCTGAGGAGGCAGGAGTTCGTGCTTTTAGAGGGGGGGTTATAAACGTGGGTGGTAAATTTTTGGCTGTTAGAGTCAACTGAAACTTCAAGAAAGGGGATTTTATCAAGATTTCTTTTTGTTACGATTACTATTCATCCATGTATCAGACTTATATTGTCGATTTAATGTACGTACTGAAGATTCTGTTCTTTTAAATGAGTCATTTAATAATTTGCAAAAGGTGTTTCTAGGAGAGACTACATCGCTATGTCCTCAGTCTGTGTGTAGCTGTTGCCATTATGATCGCAAAATTTGAAAGTTTTCAGAAGATAGCAGATTTTGATTTTAGGAAGTCGAAGTGAGGGATTTGTATACATCGTTTATGATTATATTGATAGTCTCTTTGATATTCCGTTAGTGAAGAGACTTTCTGTGTCAAGAGAAGCCAGGACACCATTGTTCAGTGTGTAGGATTTGTATAAATTCGTCAGTTGAACAAACGCTATATTTGGCTGGTAAATACAGTAGTTTTAATTGGCTTTTAATGGTTAATATACGGAAGTTGGATTTGAAGATATGATGGAACACAAGGGGGACACATAATTGTGGGGTTTTATGTTTTCATATAAGGAACTAGTATGATAATTACCCACGATTTTGTGGAGTTGGTGGAGCCTACTTCGGCATAGAGGCTATGATGCAGGGATGATATCGTCCTTAACAATGACCGAAGATGGCCGAAAATACTCGATCTCGGACTAAACTGACAGAAACGTTGGAAAGTCTTTAAACTGCGTACAACCACAGCTGCAACATTTTGTTCATCAACAAAAGCTAAATAAAAAGCTAAACACTAAATTCTTGTCTGTCCTTTCCAAAAAATATGCCCTCAAGAGAATCTATTGCCTAAATACACATTATATATATATATATATATATATATATATATATATATATATATATGTGTGTGTGTGTGTGTGTGTAAATGGTAAAAGATTGTAAGAAAACAGCAGAGCAGGCATACAACTCAGAAAAATATCAAATTATGAACACGTAAAATCCCTTAATCTAAGTTTTGCGTACTGTGCACAATTATCGGACCAAAAATGCCCAATCAATCGTAATAGTGGTGTAAAGTCACGTGTTAAAATGGAAGTACACGTGATGTTCACTCAAAGGAATACACACACACACACATATATATATATATATATATATATATAACTGTCCAAATAGAGGAAAATAAATATGTCAGATGGTAAATCACACATGAAAAATTTATCAATATGTCTACAGTAGAATATCAATTTGCTTCTTTTGTTCAGCAATTTGCTTCAGCATATTCGAGGATACTTAATTTTTCCTCCAGACACATTCTGCAGTTATTGTTACCTCCTTTGTAAGCTTGTAAGTTTATAGTTATGGCATCTCTTTTTTCAAATCAGTCCAGTGGCACCAGTGTATGACTTCTTATCATTATTATCTTCTTAGTTTTTAATAATGCACTTGTACATCCAAATGCCATTTAAACAATTACAGTTCAAAGGTCATTTACTTATATCCTGGCTGTTGTATCTGTCATTTTTATTATCATCATCATATATATATATATATATATATATATATATATACGTAGAAAAGGTAAAACGGGAGAAAGATATGTTTGATGGTTTGCTTATTTTCGAACGCATTTCGACTTCAATCTTTTTTTTTTCTGAATGAAGAAATATTCAAAAAAAAAAATAATTTTAGTATGATAAATAATTATGATAGATAGATTTTGATTCAACTGCAAGTCTTCATCAGGGCTTGCTACGGGAAAAAACGGAGAAAACATATTGTTCTTCTGTTTTACCCTTTCTACGTACATCCTGTCGGATTCAACTAATTTCTTCTCTCTCTCTCTCTCTCTCTCTCTCTCTCACACACACACACACACACACACACACAAACGCACACACGCACACATATATATATATATATAGATGGGATCCAAACATTTATTACTACTCTGGGTCCGATGGACTTGGGAGTTGTGGCACTCCACAGATCTCCAGAACAGGAACCTTACCAGAAGATATAGTTTCATTTTATACCTAAAGCAACCCCTTTCAATGGGTCCTACCCCATCTGCAGGGCAGACAGACGGCATATTCTGACCGTTTATAATGAATGAGATCATCATTCTAATTGTAATATTAATGATTTATGAATTGATTAAATTCTTTTTTTTCCAGAATAACAAAATGTTGGAAGGAAACGACTCTTCCGCTGCATTTGTTATTTCTTTTTTTTAATGAAGTCACCCATTCTAATTTTATAATGATCAGGTTGATTATTGCTTAACTTAGATTCAGCTATTAGGAAGTCCTTTTGACTTGGGCTGTAGAAGACGTTGACTGCATCTCTGTAGAGAGGTAAGACCCCTTCCATTACAAATATCGCGGATATGACACTAAACTGTATCTGATGATTAGACTCCAGTCCTGGAGTTTAGAGAAACGTGGGATACTTCTTTATTACCATTACTCCCAGGTTCACTCTGACCCGGAGTGATAGTACCTGATAGGGTCTATCCATGAGTCAAATTGAGCTATTTAATCATTTAGTATACTTGAAACAATTGAATTATGTACAAACAAATGAGCTCTGGCTCGTTCAAAAATACCTACAAACTATTCGTTTACATACCATATGTATATATGAAATATGTATAAACAGGATTTGACATTAAATAAACTACAAGGGTTGCTATGCCATAAAACACAACCAACCTACTCAACTATTAGGAAAACGAATTTTCAATGTTGTTCATTAACTTATTGATATTAGGTTGCAAGCAATTAGGGTTATCAAATAATACCAAAAGCCAGTTTTGTTTTTGCTTCTTTTTTTTTTCTTTTTTTTATCATTTTGTTTTTCTTTTTGTTTTTGCATATTTTTTCCAATCTAAAAGTACTATTGTTTCGTCAAAATAAACTCAAGAAAATCACGTGGTTGTCTACGTCACACGAACGATGGTCTTCCATTGGTCGCTTTGCCATAGCAACCAATTAGTCATTACGACATAGGGATGCTGATAATTGTTTGTTCTCAATCCCGAACAGACGCCTTGACTCTACTATCGACCGTATTGTAAATATTGTGTCTAGCGACATGAAAACGGCATACTAAGCAAGTTAATTGTGTAGTTTTGTGAGTGTCTGAACGGGGGACATTGTTCAAGTCAGGGTAATGTTCTATAAGAGAAATTTAGCTTTAAGGTTGTGCAAATAGATACACACGTAAAATCAGTTTGTGTGAGGATATGCGTTTATAGTTTAATGAGGCGAAGTAAATATGAAAGAAAAGGAAAGGACAGCGTAGAAACGCGTGTGGAGAAACGTGATTATTAAAATTACCTCTAACGTGAGACAATGTAGTCAGCAAGTTCAAACTCCAGTCGCTCTGTTACCTTCACTTTCGGATGAATGCCCATGAGAAAAGAATGAAGCACCTTGTTCACCAAGCTATAGGTTAAATAGCACCACTACCGTTCAAACGTGTCTTTTGCATTAAAACTTGCTAGAATAAATGCATCTTTATATACATTTTTATACTAAATGCAGCATCCATTATGAGACAGTGTGTCTCATGTTAGGTGTATTCAAAAAGTATCGGAACTAAAGCTGTATTTACCAAGACAAATGAATAACCAATGAAACGTTCATTCTCATCAAAGTAGTCCCTTGATATTCTGCATATTTATTCCGGCAAGTTTTTGATTAGTCGAAGCACCGAACAAACTCTTCTTTTAATACGGTGTGATCTACACCGCCGTCTTTCTTTTAATGAAATTTGCATCCACGTCCACAAATTTGACCCATGCAGTGAATATTTAATTCAAAATGAAAAAGTTGCTCATAGAGAGATCTGATGAGTATGTAAGGGGCTTCTATTAAAAAATCTTTTGTTTTGCTCTAAACTTTTAATCAAAATGTATCGAGAATAAGCTTCATTTGAAATAAAATTGGGAAGGTACTTTTGCATCTCTGTTACTGCAAAAAGCCGAACTTTCCTGAGAGTTTCCGGAAAGAATCGGAATATGCCGAAACGCCTAGCTAATCAAATTTAAGATAAAATAATTCAATCAATTTGTTTTCTAAGTTACAAACAAGTGTAAACATGAATTTATCGCTGCTAAGCGAAAATCTACAATGTGCAGAAATGGTGATCCAATTCTGCCAAGAAAAAAAACCTTATTGGTAAAATTAAAAGTTGCCGGGCATGTGAACATCCTTGCCACCTAAAAAAATGAGGAAAAGTTATGCTTGGAGATGCCGTAACACCAAATGCAGGACCTGGATTATTATTAAATTGTTAGGTGGAAGAACAGAATAGTTACAAAACACCCCCCTTCCCCATGGTAAGAATGGGTTTCTAAATTAACACGTTATTACTTCTGCACGGTACAATAAGTGCATAAATATGAAAAGAATTATTTAAAAAGACAAAAAAATGATACCCCCCCGCCAAATAGATAAAATAAGAATTTAAACTGTTTTTTCATATTGAAAATTACTATACATTGACTGTCGATTTATTCTTTTTCTCCTGAAAAGGTTGGTAACATTATCCATTAAAAATTGTCTTTTTCTCTTTCTTTTTTTTTTTTTTTTTTTTTCCTGGTCTTCATACATTTTGTCAACAAATTGATTGACTTATTTTATCGTCTGCTTGCTTAAATTTCGTTCCAGAATATTCCGATTCTTTCTGTTATCGGCCCGGAAACGCTCAGGAAAGTTCGGCTTTTTTTTTGCGGTAACATAGATGCATGAGTACCATTGGGAAATACAATAATATTCAGGGATATAAAATCCCAAAGCTTGAGATGGGGGTGAGAAAATGAGCAGCCACCGATTGTAGTCACTTTCGCTGATCCATTCACTCGTTTACAATATTTCATCCATACTTTACCTTACACGATGGATTCACCTAAATACCTCAGTCTCTCTTATGAAGCCCTACCCAGGAATAAGATTATAGAATTCTTATTTACAGTGAATGGATAATAATATTACATGTAACAGTTTTTTTAATATTATCATAAAAGGTACAAATTTGCAAAATTCATAATTAGATAAGGGAACGGGGGAAAATCCCAAAAGGCAATTTCAGAAAAACCAAGAAAAAGACCTCGTTTGGTTGCCCCCCTCCCTTCATCTAAAATCGTAAAGCCGGCTGTTTTCCAGTATTTTAAGACCAAAAACAAGCCGGGCGTTCCCTAAAAAGGTGATTGGAGCTACGCTAAATGGACGTCTAGAAAACATCACTTTGTTATATAATTTTTACTCATCTGTGCACATATCTTCAATTAAATGTGTTGTTCCTAAACTAAGCAGATTACAGTTAATCGTCCTCTTTTGTGCCATGTTTGCTTTATGTTGTATAATAAAACTGCGATTTGCCGGTCTAAAATAGTTACCCAACCCCTCTACCACGAGCATGTTGTGAGACGAGGTCAAGTAAAGTAAAGATGGTTTGGAATTTGGTGTTTTCTTTCTCCTTGATTAGTTGCCTGACCAAAACCAACAAGCTCAGTCTGCTCTACTTTATACCCACAGCCAGATGGATTCATGCCTTTCCTAATCAGCTTATGTTGTCGTCATTGATGCCAATGGATGGATATCATCATTATTTTGCTCTTTGCAAGTTTTTCACAATTATTTTAATTGGTGAGTTTTCACTGAAGACTAAGTGATAGCAAATACCTCAAGTATCGAGGACTTTTCAAAGTATTCTAGCACTAGCATGAAGTCAAACGCTATCAGCCTCGAGCAGGATTTGAACCCAGGCAACCGATCCCATTTCCGACTACGATAATCGTTACAGTCCAAAATATAGTAATTAGAAATTCTAAGAGTTGCATGTCATATCTAAATATATGAGAAAATTTATGTATAATAATCAAAGATCTGTTCTAAACGTATAAAAAAAAACTTTAGTTGGTATTCAATTGATTGAATAAACGTAACATCAAAAATAGTGATGACTGGTGGTTCATACAAGTGGATATTTTAAATCTGCTCCCTAATGAATAGATGCAAATCGAATTAATGGTTTGGTGAAGAAAATAACATAAACAGTGAAACGGTAATAAAAAGATATGTTTTAAACGAGAGTTAATATATAAATCTATTTGAATTTTTATTTCCATGGTGGCCAGCGTTGTCGATCTCCTTAAGTTCATACGCATGCGCAGATCACTTTTTCATACATTTGACACAGAAACTACATTATCCAATCATTCCTATCCAGATTAACAAAGCTCCCAGAACAAATACCATTGATTTCAATCGATACCATTAGTTAATGGCCGGACGCGCAAAGAAAAGGAGGATACAATCAGGTACTTAATTAGTGGTCAGTTGCGGAAATATCAGACCTACCTCTACTCCTTACACCTATCATAGTAGGAGTCATCTTTTATGAATAGCGTGACCTTTTTACATGTTATGCTTCGTTAATTATTAGTCGTCCTAACAGGATTCTTTTCGAGATTAGATCTCCTTATTGTGGTAAGACAACGGATTACTTCCCTTGTCGTCCTTTTCTGTATAAATACAACACACCGTTTTACGTCAACGGTCGTAACTATCTGTTACGCCCAAGAAAGGTAAAATAATTCTTATCTTTTGCCTCTAAGATACAGAATATAGGATTCATGGGATTGAGATAATAGAACACAGTTCAAGATTACATTTACTCACTTCTTTCTTTTTCTTTTTTCTTTTTTCCTCGTTTTAGTTTATATACTTTTGGTAGGTGGGGGGGGTCTATCTTTCACCACCATTATCTGTTCATTTTTCCATTCTGTGTTTAATTTGTTTTATTTGCTTTCTCACCGAATATATTTTTGAGATCATTTGCCTTTCACCATCATTGACTGTATATTATCCCTTCTTTATTTTTTTCTATCAGGTAATATATTTTTTGTTTCCTTTTTAAGAATATATATCTTAGCGACTATTTGCCTTTCACCGAGGTAGGAAGTTCCGTGGCGCACTTGCAAACATTCTGGCCTGTGGCATCGTAGTGAGTTCGAACTCCAGTCGCGCTATTATGTTCACTTTCAGACAAATACACTTGGAGAATCTATGAATTCCTAATTCCAATAGCTATGGGTCCCATTACTGCTTTTCGTCAAGGATTGCTTTGGCATTGAATAGCCTACCAAGGTTGATATACTATTAAAACAATGAAACAAAACAAAACCTTTCACCAGTATTGAATGAATATCTTCCTTTCTTTATTTTTTTCTTCCATCTGGTGATGTATTTTTTGTTTCTTTTTCAAATTACTTCTAACAGTTGAGATCTTCTTCGAGGACAGGACAATTTACATCGTTTCTTACATGACAGCTTATTTTTTGCAAAACATTGCCAACTTATTGTTATAAAAGCGCATAAAATATTAGTAGTCAAATTGTAAAGTCTGGTAAATCCTACAGGCGAAACAAAACAAAATTTGAAGGTTCACAACAGCAAAAATTGGTATTCAATAAGACCAGAATTAGTTCCGTCAGGAGAAAGAAATGTTGAGGCCTATAAACCGGGTATCCTCTGCTAGTAAGACCTCAAAAATGTACGATCTGGGTATGACACTAAAACTGTATCTTTCATTACCATTACTCCCAGCTCCATTCTGACTCGGAATGGTAGTATCAGTTATCGTCCCATATATAGGTCAAACAGATCTGTTTGAAAATTATTCTTATTCGATACAAATACTTAAAACCATATAATGTTAATTTGTGAAAATTTACTTGAAGTTATAATTGTTTACTAAGGATTTTTATTAGTGACTCGAAATCATAAAACTATGCGCAAACAAATGATTATTATTAAAAAGAACTTAAAACCATTCAAATGAGTGCAAATTATTTGTATTAGATCGGAATACTTAAAACCAGTTAAATGAGGGAAAATTATTTATATTACATAGAAATACTTAATACCATATAACTGTAACTTATTTGTATTAAGAATAGTTAGTTTTAGTTTTTTATAGCTTTTCTGCTCTACCTAGAATGCGTAAGTACACACACGTACAGACATATATATATATATATATATATATATATATATATATATATATATATATATACGAGGTGCATACGATAAGTTTCCAGACTTATTCGTATGGGCACTTTTATTGATAGTACACACATGAAACTCTAGTCCCCTTCCAAGTAATCTCTTTCGGTTGCAATGCACGTGTTGTACCGTTCCAACAACTTCTGGAAAGCCCCATAGAAGTCCTCTTGTATGAGCATGTCAATGACCTTCGTCACAGCCTCTTTCATCTCCTCAATTGTCTCATAACGACAGCCTCTGAGCTTAGGGAATAACCAAAAGTCACAGAGAGTAAGGTCTGGACTATGGGGAGGCTGAGGAACTGTCTTTATGCTCATCTTGGTCAATTAGTCTGTGACAAGGATGGAGTTGTGGACTGGTATATTGTCCTCGTGGAAATGCCACTGACCCGATTTGAAGAGTGCTGGTCTCTTCCGACGGAATCTCTTCCTGAACTCCCATAAAACCGAAACATAGTAACCCTAACCGTAACCCTTTGGCCAATCAACTCTCGTGTTCTGACTTCCTTACTCCTCCCACACTTCTCATCATCCTACGCAGACGCCTTGCCTTCTTTGAATCTCTTATACCACTAAAAAACTGATGCTCGATTCATGCAAGATGTTCGAAAAGCAGTCTGAAGCATTCCATACGTTTCTGTGGCATTTTTCCAAGTTTAAAACAAAATTTTATTGCATATCGTTCTTCTAAAGTGTCAGATTGCATTTTTGAAATCCCCCAGCTGTGTCAATCAGGCTTTCGTGGGGTGTATTTCAATTGCTGTTGTAGCTTTTCTTTTGAACCTGAAATCATAAAAATTGGTCAGTCATCTTATAAGATGTCCAGCAATAAGATACTGAATTTTCAAGAGTCTATGACAATTTTAGATGCCCATACGAAAAAAGTCTGGAAATTTATCGTATGCACCTCGTATATGTATGTGTGCGTGTGTGTGTGTGAAAACCAGTTTAATGGCATTTACATATTTATTTTGATGTTCCTCTCTGTGATTAACCGCTCTTCGCCACGGGTAGGGTATAAGACAAGATCAAATTTTAAGCGGATTGCAGCTCGTTTGAATTCAAAGTTTCTCTTGTAGAACGGTTGCCTGTCAAGGCTAAAGAGCACATTCTATCCTACAATTGTACCCAGAGCAGACAGGGAAGGTATGGATTCATGATTTTTCTCAAGTGCATTAGCGCAAAAGGAAACGCAAACAATATTATGAAGGGTTTGAACTCGTATCACCGATTCAATTTCCTACAATACGCATGCGCACTTCCCAGTGTTTGTAGCAAGTAAAATTCTGCTTTGGAGAGCTAACATGCTAGTTCATGCGTTACAAATTTTAAGAAGCTCGTCTCTCAAAAGAAATGAGCGGGAAAATGCCATATCTGAAGAATTTCACGTTTCATTCTTTTATGTCAGTTTGTTGAATATTTAGATAGACAGAAATGCAGTTCAAATGCAAGTAGACGTATCTTCGCTTTCTCGGCAGGGTTAGAAAGGACTAAAGTCGTTGAATTGTTAAATATAAGTAAACAGGATAAGATATAAAAATAAGTTCAGCTTCACTCGATGTGACCGTCATCTTAATGTCAAATGTTTTTCTCGTCACTCTTTTCCATTGAAATATTTCCCTCCCTTGGCACATTCGATCAATCCTTTTCAGTCTTGTTTTGAACTTGATTTTCTTTTCATCTCTCTCTCTCTCTCTCTCTCTCTCTCTCTCTCTCTCTCTCTCTCTCTCTCTCTCTCTCTAATCGTCTTCTTTCTTTTGATCCTTTTTCTTTTTCTTTGGGTTTTTCTTCTTTAGACCTATTTTTCCCGTTTTTGTTGGTTTCTCTTATAAATATTTTTCTTTCACTTTTCGTCTTTTTTCTTGTATCTTTTAAAGCATTTTCTTTCTCTTCCGATCTTCTTTCTATTTTATTCTTTTTTCTTTACTTTTTGTCTTTTTTTCTTTTTTTTTTTTTTTTAGATATTTTTCTTTCCCTTTTTGTCCTTTTTTGCTTTTCTTTCAATTTTTCTTATTTTCAAACTTTTTCTTCCCTCTTCTCTTTCTCTTTTGAAGGTTTTTTTTTCTTTTTTTACAAAACTTTTAACTTTTCGGAGGTCCTTTTCTTTTTCTTTTAATCATCTTTCTCTCCTCGAGTTTCTTTTTATTTCTCTTTTCGTTTCTTCTTATAAATATTTTTTAATCTTTTTTCGTATTGTCTATTTTTTTGTTTTTTTAAACGTTTTCTCTTTATTATAATCATTTTTCACTCTCTTTGGATATTGTTTTCCTCTTTGTCTTTTTTTTTTTTTAAATTTTTTAGCCCTTTTTTTCGATTTATCATGATTTCTCTTTCTTTTAAATATTTTTCTTTTTCTTTTACTCTTTTCCTTCTTATCTTTTTGCTTTCTTTCTCTTTTTCTTTTTCTTACGGTGTACTTTCTTTCACTTTTAGTCCCTTGCTTCAACTTATTTTTTCTCTTGTAGACTTTTTTTATCGTGTTTTTTTTTTTTAAATATTTTTCTTTCCGCTTAAGTCATTACTCCGCTTTTTAGTTTGTTTTTTTAAACGTTTTCTCTTTATTATAATCATTTTTCACTCTCTTTGGATATTGTTTTCCTCTTTGTCTTTTTTTTTTTTAATTTTTTAGCCCTTTTTTTCGATTTATCATGATTTCTCTTTCTTTTAAATATTTTTCTTTTTCTTTTACTCTTTTCCTTCTTATCTTTTTGCTTTCTTTCTCTTTTTCTTTTTCTTACGGTGTACTTTCTTTCACTTTTAGTCCCTTGCTTCAACTTATTTTTTCTCTTGTAGACTTTTTTTATCGTGTTTTTTTTTTTAAATATTTTTCTTTCCGCTTAAGTCATTACTCCGCTTTTTAGTTCTACGAGGATCATTAAATAAGTTTCCAGACTTTTTTTTCGTATGGGCACTTTTATTGATAGTACACACATGAAACTCTAGTCCCCTTCCAAGTAATCTCTTCCGGCTGCAATGCACTTGTACCGTTCCAACAACTTCTGGAAGGCCCCATGGATGTCCTCTTGTGTGGGCATGTCAATCACCTTCGTCACAGCCTCTTTCATCTTCTCAATTGTCTCATAAGGACAGCCTCTAAGCTTAGGGAATAACAACCAAAAGTCACAGGGAGCAAGGTCTCGACTATTGGGAGTGTGAGGAACTGTCTTGATGCCCATCTTGGTCAAATAGTCTGTGACAAGGATGGAGTTGTGGACTGGTGCATTGTCCTGGTGGAAATGCCACTGATCCGATTTCAAGAGTGCTGGCCTCTTCCCTCGGAATCTCTTCCTGAACTCCCTTAAAACCTCAACATAGTAACCCTAACCCTAACCCAAACTCTAACCCTAACACTTTGGTCAATCCACTCTGGTGTATTGACTTCCTTACTCCTCCCACACGTCTCATCATCCCTCACAGACTCTCTTATGCCACTCAAAAACCGATGCTCGATTCATGCAAGATGGTCGAATAGCAGTCTGAAGCATTCCATACGTTTCTGTGACATTTTTCCAAGTTTAAAACAGAATTTTTTTGCATATCGTTCTTCTAAAATGTCAGATTGCATTTTTGAAATTCACCGGCTGTGACAATCAGACTTTAGTAGGGTGTATTCCAATTGGTTCTGTAGCTGTTCATTTGAACCTGAACTCATAAAGATTAGTCAGTCATCTCATAAGGTGTATAGCAATAACATACTTAATTTTCAAGAGTCTATGACAATTGTAAATATCTGTACAAAAAAGTCTGGAAACTTATTGAAGGCCCCACGTACTTTTCATTTTATCTTTTCCTTCATTTTAATTTTTTTCTGTCTTTTGGCACCTTTTTCTTTTGTGTTCCTTTCTCCGTTCTTTTTTTTTTTTTTGTGGGGGGTCCCTTTTCTTTATCTTTTTGTCCCTTTCTTCTCTCTTTTAGTCCCTTATTTTTCTCTTTTACTTCCTTTCCTATTCTCTCACACTCGTTTTCTATTAGTTTTTTTCTTTCCCTTTAAATTTCTCCTACCTACTTTAGATATCTTTCCGTGTAGTGTGTTCTGAAACAAAGCTTATAATTCCCATGTATAACGTGATGGCCTCCTATCAGTTGAACAACATTATCATTGGATTTGTGTACATTTGTACATTTTTTGTTTTTGTGAAGCCCACTTACCTTGGGCGCCCTGATTTAAAAATGTCTTGCAATGTCGTTCGGCGTAGTAGATATTTCAAACGCCTTCACTTGTGGGATTTTATGTTCGTAAGACTGGGGAGCTTCGAGGCTCCAACTCAGCTATTTTTAATCGATTTTCTTTCTGCCAAGTTAACTGTTCTTACTCACAGATTTAAATTGCTATTAGAATTTCTTTTGGTGAAAATCAAGAATGCGTTCTCTCCTTCCATCTTAAAATTGTTGTTGATGTAATAAACTAGTTTATGGGATACATTACTCGTCCTGAATTTCGGTTGCATTATTTTAGTTTGGTTCACTGTTCATTTACTTTTTTTAATGTACTATTTTTCTGTTTGTATCAACATTAGAATGAACGGTGAAAATCTCTCAAAACGACTTTTAAGTATAAAAAAGAAATAATATTTTGAATTAAGAAATGTCCGATGATTTTTTGAAAACTTTTGCGAGCGAATTAGGAAACTAAATCTATATTAGAGGCGTACACGAGGTTGGTGTTCATTTGATAGAATAAACGTGACATTCAAAAGAGTGATTACTGGTGGCTCATAGATGTGAATCCACTAACTGATAATTTGGGCAAAATAGCATTAAGGGTCATGTGATGAAATATGTCGTAATCTGATGTGGTTGTGGTGTAACGGTTATCATCCTAGAAAGTGGAACCGGCTCCCTGAGTTCAATTTCTTGACAAGGCTGTTTGCATTTCACGTAACACTAATACCCTTTAAAATGTGTAAACCTTACTATTCCCCCTTTACTCCAGCAACAGGTGAATAGTCGGGCAAACTGGGCTCTTTAACCTTGGTAAAGCAACCGATCTAAAAGAAGGAAAACTCTTAATTCAAACCAGACCTGGAGAGGGATGGGCTCCGCCACATTATTCCTGCTCAAGACACGTTACATATGTTGCGCTCCGACGGAGTTAATGTTCTTAAAACAAATAATTTGCAGACAATGATATCAAGTATTTCTACTCATTACAAATAATTTTGAAGCAGCAGATCTATTTAACTTTTAGTGATTTGAGAAATGGTTAATTTCTCTAATACTATAAATTATTTGGCAACACAAATGAATAACGAAACTTCTTCAAAGAAAGGTTTATTATCGTAGCGGACGTAAAGGAGTGAGAAAGAGAAAGTGTCCCTTTCGGTGTCGCCGGTTAGTATGTTGGAAGTGTGTGAAGCTAGTAGCAGTGTCTTCTTCATCGAAGGGGTTCCAAGTGGAATCAGTAGCAGTGGATGTGAGGGATGTCTGTTCGGGCTGCTGGCTAACTGTTCTCTCGTCGTCGACTCCTAACCCAAAAATGGACCAGAAAAAATAGTTCTTGAGAGGAAGAAGGAATTAATGCGCTCTGCCAGTTGATTGGTCAGTGAGTGACCGAATCCCCTGGTGGGGGCATTGATTCGCAAAAGGAAATAGATCTGTGGCTGCTACAAACTCATAAATGGGAGCCCAACTGGTACAACCAATCCATTTCAGAGTTGACATTGGAGTAATAGCAATGAAGTTAGGTTTCCAAATCATCAGAGGTCCAGAAACGGAGCTTCACCACTGGATGCAGTTTAGCATCATACCAAGGACAGCCTTTTTTTTGTAAGTAGTGGGGTCTTATTACTCGATAGAAGATGCTGTAGGCTTATTCAAGGCCTCACCGTTAGGGCGAATAAGAACATAGTTATGTGAGATGAAGAGATATTACACTTTCAAGTTAGTGTCAGTAAAAGTTGATAGAATAATAAACATGCGTGAACAATTAATTAGGGAAACAACTCCTCGATAACTGCCTTACTTGAATTTATTGTATCAACTGTGAAAACCCGTTAGTCTTGTCAATTGTGAGGAAGACATTTCATACCTTGTATAACGAGTATACTAAGGTGCTTGTAGTGTTATGATTATCGTTGTAGAAAATGGATTCGGCAAACCAACTTCAAATCCTGGATAAAACTATTTGCCTTTCTCATCGTGGAAATGCGCTTAGGAAAGGTATGACTCCAATTATTCTGCCTCCAGGTATGAATAAATAGTAGCACTCTTTAAATAAATTGTGGACTATCTATCTATATATAGACTGCGTCACAACACGGTGCATAGAATCTGATGACCAATTAATATTCCGTTTAGAACAGTTTACTTTGCACTCATACTTTTTTAGGAAGGCATGAACCTACATCTCTTCGGACTATTTGTAAGTAAAAGAACATTTGAAGCCCTTAATCCTTGTAAAGATGATTTATATCGATCGTTCGATATTTTCATATCAGGGATCATCTTTTGTTGCTGTACTTTGCATCCTAGTGCGACTTGTCGAATGTTTCTTTGAGAGGATATGGATGTCAACAAGTAATTCTCATTGTCTTGAGAAATGCCATGAAGGAGAATTACTCGAAATGGTATCCTAACAGTCTGATGGGTCATGTGTGAAGAGATGGGTACGCTCTAGTAAGTGGTTCTCAGTTAGTTGTTCTGAAAGATGCTGTGGGGGAGAATTACTTAGAATGGCACCCTGGTGGTTTATGTGTCATAGGAGAGAGAGAAAGTGTGTGTGTGTGTGTGTGTGTGAGAGAGACAGAGAGAGAGAGAGAGAGAGGCAGAGAGAGAGAGAGAGAAAGAGGAAGAGAGAAGATTAGAACTGCTTAGTAAACCCCATTGTTTGGAAAGATACCATTAAGGGGAATTACTCAGCATAACAAGTTGACGGTTTAATATGTCATACGAGAGATGAAAACCAACCAGTAACCCCATTGCCCTGAAAGACACGATGAAGGCGAATTACAACGCGTTGCCCTAATAGATTTTGGGACGCTCTAAACCCTAGCCAATAAAAACCTTTCATCGAAGATTCCTCTGAAGCAAATTTGTCATGACTAACCCAGAATTTCACTGCAAAATACGAATTCTAAAAGAGATAGCCTATATGTTATATAAAAATTAGATTAAACATGGAAACTAATCATCATCATCATCATCATCATCACCAAGGCATGTTAACGGCATGGATTCCTATGACTTTTTCTCAACATCTGTCCCTATAGGCTATCGCTTTTTGTTAATTGTCCACACGGCATCCAGTGTCCGCACAGAGTTTGTGAATATAGTCTTTTGTTGGTCATGCAACACAGGAGAATGTCGTTTATGAGTTGGTCCTTATTTCTGCCTAACATGTCTCATTAGTCTTACTTGGATGGTTTGTGAGATGGGAGGTAAGTGGCCGTATAGAAACTTTTGATTAAACAAAACCAGCTTTCCAAATTTAATCCTAATATTAAGTAGACATAATCCGAAAAAATGAATTCAGATCTTGCAATATTATACAATCTGGCATTTGGCAACATTTTAAGAACGCTGAGCAATTGAGGGTGAGTCAAACGTTTTGCAATATTTTAGGAACATGAGGTACAATTTATCAGCTTCAGATGCTTTTACCGATATCGTGAAGGTGACTAACCACACTGGATTGTGAGATACCGAGCTCGCCTGATACTCTCTCAGTGCTTCTCAGTGGATTTGCTCCGATGGCTTGGATCACGGTTTTAGGCCTACTTGGCCATGCCAGATCGTCAAGATTCTTGCTTTCCGAGCGAAATTTCTTCAACTATCTGCATACGTCACCTTTCGAACGATAAATCTTTATGGTTGCTTCGGTGGCATTGTAGTCGTGTTCGAACACGAAACAGCATAATTAGACCACGTTACACGTTCATCTGTGCAGCTTTCAAATCGCACCTCCAAATTGAAGCAATGGACAACGTATCAGCGCACCATCTACCACGATACTACCAACCAAAATGGCAAATTTTACGGCTTGACCTGTTTCGGTCACGTGATATACTCGCCGCTAACTAGCGGGTATAGAAAAAATATTGCAAAACTTTTCACTCATCCCGGTATTGCTGTGCAGTTAGTCTTGTAACTGTAAAATGTTCGATATCCACATGTCACAAATATCAGACGGAAATTTGACGTATCCCTTCAGGCATTCACTTGTCTGTCTTGGCTTTCGCCACAGATGTTACAGAAGGTTTATAAAGATGAAAGATTTCATAAGACTGGTCAATAAATCCTGCAATCAACAAAATACATTAACATATCGATCGATTTGCTCAGTGATCCATGAAGTTAGTTCGTCAATAACAGTGGTAATATTCTTGCAGTAAAACGGAGCTGCCTGCGACAAGATACGTTACTATTCATACTCAAAACAGTCATTTTCTCCCACATATACACAATTGTCTCATTTGTCAATAAGATTGGCAAATATTTCTTCGTATTGATTTATAGATGTATGTGTATCCTTCGACACTCACCTCTATAATAGTTGGTGATTCTATTTCATGTTACCATGAGAACACTGCCGATAAGTGTAACACTGTCACTCGTGATGTCTTCTGGTAAACAATGATTTGTTAAAATTTGTTAAAATTTATTCACGGACACTTTGTATCAATGCAATTGACATTGTAAAGTTTTCGTATAGTTTCCGGCTATTAGTTCATCTAAAAGGAGATTTAATAGTTTATGGCAAATGTAAAACAAAGTTCTATATATAAACATTATTGTCACTTCCTACATAACCTTGTTATTAGGGTTTGGCATGCATCGTGCAGGAGATAGAGATACTCAGCTAAGAACCATATTTAAGCTCTGATGCGTTTACATCACGGATCAGCAAGCGAACTGGATTATGAGATTAGTACTTAGCACACCACCTCTCTCCATGACAAAATCACCTTGACACCTGTTCCAGCCAATCGGTTGGGGAGTTCCCCAGGTCTGCAGCCTTGAGATAAGCGAGATCGAATTCCAGACGCGCTATAACGTTTACTTTCAGACTAATAGCTTTGAGAAAGGCTTGAAAACCTCAATCCCCGCGCGATAGGTTAGATAGTAACAATACTGTTCTTCTAAAATAATGTCTTTGGAATTAGATAACCCACGAAAATTGTTATGCCATTAAACAAAGAAACCAAACTAATCCAGCTAATAACTCCCCACGATAGTTTCTTTCAAATTTTAATCCAAACATTATTTTGTTTTTAATTCCATGAACTTTCCACAATATATCATGTTGTTGCTGTTAAAAATGGTGAATTACAATATAAAAGATGTAAAGTTGGCAACCTCTAGTCAAGGGGGACCAGAAGGCTCCCTTTTCGATAGTTACAACACCGAGATGTAGGGGAGGGCGCTACTCCTTTCCCTGGATTCCTCCACTTTACCCTTCCTTGATACATACTTTTTATTGCTGAGGGTTGAGTAAGGAGGTATAAAGTACCATTTTTAAAGTCTTTGGTATGACGCGACCTGGTATTGAACCTAATTCTCCCGGACAATTGGCGAACACTCTACCCACTAGGCCAATGAGCCCGTACAGTATAAACTATCATTAAAGATGATTTAAAGATGATGGAATTAACATTCCTAAATATCAAAAGTAAAATTTTCTATTGTTTCATTTGTAAAAATGTTTCCTATATTTTAAATGTTAATTTATACAATTCAACTTTCTAACAAGACAGGCTAATAAAAGTAGAATTACTTTAATTACTTAAAAAACAAATATACATACATCAAATTTCCACCTAAAAGATAAAACATTGAAGTTAAAGATGATGGAGTGCAGTGATAGTCCATAAATGTCAGCACATAAACAAACCGTTAAGATTTTCTGTTATTTATATTCTAAAACATTATTTTCGTATATTTTTTATATTAATACAAAAGTTGTGCATTCGAAAAAAAATGGACTGGGTGATCCAAGATCGAATCCTGGACGAAGTTTGCGTTTCAATTTACGCAATTTAATTGAGAACAGCATATATCCATATTTATAGGTAAAATAATAAGGCAAACGCGGTTCTCTTGCCTCGTTAGGAAAAAACTTCTTTAGGAGAATGGAAGACTGAATTCAAAATCTAAGTAGTTTGATTCAGATAATCTGTGGCAAACCTGTGTAATATTATTTTATTACCAGCTAATCGAGGAGGTGTGGCTGTATAAATCTTCGTCACTATAAACAAACCACCTGTGATGACTTAGTTTGATTTTGCGACTGACAGAAATTCATGAGAGTTTTTTTGTGTGACAGTTTTAACCCTTAAGTCTTCTCAGATCTCCGGAACTCTTCAAAGTATCCAAGCTATTTCAATATTGCTGTGGTCTGAATGGTCACGATGCTTCCTCTGATCTCCACTTCCTCCAGGCTATTTTCCAAGCCTTTGGACCCTTTACCGAAAAAAAGGGTGTCACAATCAGTTCATCTCTGTGAATCGGTCTGATGTAAGGGGGATTACACAGACAACAATTTCTTGGCAATTATCCCATCATTGGCATTAAAAGTGGTTCAAGTCCGCCGGGGATTTTTTTTTATGCAAACTCTTGTTCATTGCCAGCGAAAATGCATAACCAATAATGGTAACTTGCTAGAAAAATATTCATTTGTAGCTGAAAACTTGTTCTATCCAAGGGTGTTGCCATATCTGTTGTAGTTCCCGCAGGAATCAATAAGTAAGTAAAGGTGGCGACTGTAGTCGAGAGCGACGAGAAGGCTCCTTTTTCAATAGCTACTACAGTGAGGTGTAGGGAGGTCGCTACTCCTTTCCCTGGATTGCTCCAGTTTACCCTCGCTATGTACCATATATTGCTGAGTGCTAACCTAGGAAGTATCAAGTACCATTGTTAAAGTCTTTGGTATGACGCGACTTGGGATTGAACCCCGGTCTCCCGTACCATTGACGAACACTCTACCCACCAGGCCAATGAGCCGGTCAGGAATCAATAGGAGGCCTTAATATCTTGTATCTGGTAAAAAACCTAAGCCAAATGGGAATATGCCTTATCGGTGAGGCTTAGAATATTCTGACTGTATCCCCTAAAGAGGGATAAATCCATTCTACAAATGAATGTCCGCTAACCTGCATCTAATGGTGAAGCTGAAGAATATTCCTTCGATACCATTACTCCCAAGTCCACTTTGATCCACAGTGGTTGTACCTATTAGGGTCTCATCTAGGGGTCAAGTAGATCTGTTTGAGAATTATTCCTAATCGATAGGAATACGTTATACCATATAAACGTGTGCAAATTATTTGTATTAACAGTCCACAACCCAGTTGAGGCCGTTTTTAGTACTATGTTTTGATGTTATTGGGAGAAAAATATGACTTTGAAGAATAGAAGGAACTAAAGTTTTATTTTTATGTTCAAAAGAAAAGTTTCAACGAACTCTGTTCAACAATTTATTGAGTTCAAACAATTAGTAAAATCTTCCAGAGTAAAACAAAAAATAGTTTTCAATACTTGTTGATGAATGATAATTATTGAATAAAAAATACGTAAAATGTTGTTACTATTTGTAAACAAATAATTATATATTAATAAAAGGTGAATTTTGGGAAAAGTGCAAAGAAACATTGAAAATATAGTTATGATTACAGTCAAACATTTAGAAATCAAATTTTGGTATTAAATAACACATAAGGTGTAGGTATGCCATTAAAGCAATAAATCAATCCTTTACAAATGTATTGAATTTCAGCACTAAATAATCCCTAACAAGTTGATATGCCATTTAACAAATGAACCAAAGCAAACTAAATGTGATTTATAGATCCAATTATTCCTCTTAATAATATCAGCATTCATACCAAAGAGTCTGTCTTTGCCTCAACCAAGGTCTAGGATCCTTCGAAATCCTAGGTCAATAATTTTTTTCAGAATAGTCGCAACATACTTAGATTTACGGTCAAGTATCGTTTGAAGCCCCAGTTCCCGTTAGAAGACTAAAGTTAAGCAGACAAATACATGGATTTTGGCAGATAGCTGAAAAAGTTACGGAACATGAAGGTGACGGTGATACCAATTGAAGTAGGAGCCCTTGGAATGGCCTGAAAAAGTCTGAAAAAGAGACTGAAGATAAGAGGAAAAATCGAGACCTTCCAGAGTACAACATCATATAAGATCCTATAAACTACTTAGAAGAGTCCAAGAGACCCCAGAAGACTTGCTGTCACTCAATCTTCAATGAAAAACCGCCACTTAAAACTGGTGTGAAAAACTCATTAAAAGTAAAATGATAATATCCGTTTATCTGGATCGATAATGATCATTAGGAACGGAAAGTATTGTAAGTAATGACTAACTGCAAATACAAAATCTTAGCAAAGTAAATCTTAAGTCCATTTCATGAGATGAAATGGTTAGCTAGATGTGCTAGCAGATAATTGTAAGTTTGATCCTCACTGAGTTCCCCATACTTCAGGCTTTGTGCCAAATCAGATTCAGCTGAGTAAAGAACGATACAATCATTCCAGCTAATTACCTATTGGTCGAAGCACCTCTGAAAAACCTCTGATATGATGTAAATTATTTGGTCGTATTTCTTTTAACATCGTCCTCATACTCAAATCCTGTCAATGAGAGAAACTTTCAGCATAGAAAACAAGAAAAAGGTCAAGGGATGCAGGAATAAGGATTATCTTGCACTTGCATAATTCTGAGTCTCATTAATAATATTTTGTTCGAAACCTATCAAGACTGACTTCCTATTGACACAGTAGGCGAGACGTCAATATATAAGTGCCTCAGCTGTGGACATGTCTTTGTTCAAATTAGAGTTTGTTTTTTTTTTTTTTGCGGGGGCGTGTGCTGGGGGGTGACTAGAAATTTGAATTTGAATTTAAAGTTTCAGTCTTGATGCTCATTTATCATATCATGTAAATCAGATATCTTTTTTTACTTTCCTTGGTTCGGAAGTTTCCATTAAAAGAACCTTTCCGTTACATCATGTTTGTTTTGGTTTGATTTCTTTCCCTAATGGCGAATCAACCTTTATGGGTTATTAAATGCCAAAGCTAGTCTTGTAGAAGGACAGTAGCGGTATAACTTAACCCATAGTTTGAGTAAACGCTGTGATTTTTCCCATGTCAAAAGTAAAAATTGTGACTTTTTCCAAGCCAGAAGTAAAAGTTTTGAATTGTGACCATTTTCCAATTACACATCAATCATAGCTTAATCGAAGTAAATTGGAATTTAAAAATTGATATGAAAAAGTATTGAATTGAATTAAGAATATTCTAAAATCTGTTTTAAGCAAAGAAAAGTATTTCCTACGATTGACTTTACGCCGTTTTCTTAAAATTAAAACTAAAATCAAAACTTCAAAAATTGTTTGATAAATGTTAAAAGTCTCTTTTTACTTCATGTAAATTTTTTTAAAAAGTTCCTCTCTATATCAATCCCTCTCTTGATATACATAAACCCTAAAAGAAATCTAAAACCTACGCATCCAAAGAATTATTCTTTGGTTGTGTTGTTCTCGTGACCATTCCACCGGTACGATCTCCTGGCCTCTTCGGGTGCAATATACGTTTCTGTAAAGAAAGAGATCTCTTTTTGTCTTTTTCTTTGGCCATTAATCTCAGAAATGGTATTCAAACAAAATGTTAATCTACTGTAAGTATGCAGAACAATTGTTTATTAGGGTATAATTTCTGAAACAAAGTTCTGGTTGACAATCTTCGATATGAGGGATGCTACGTATGGTATAATGGCTAATGAGCTTGTTCAGCAGACGACTGATATTAGTGCCGCATACTTCCGTCCTTGCAAGAAAAAAATTCTGACCTATGTAGATGACTCAGCTCTTAGTATAAAAATAAAACGTGGCGTTATATATTTTGAGATTTTATATATATATATATATATATATAGTGAAAGCGACTTGATTCCCTCCATTTTTATATCAATATATAATTACGTACCTTTCATACATGTGTGTAAGAGACTGTTACCGCTTGAAACTAAAAATGGATCATTCCATTTCGATTAAAAAGGGAAGGATAAATGCAAAAGAAAGAAAGAAAGAAAGAAAGAAAGAAAGAAAGAAAGAAAGACTCCCACATTTAAAAAAAATATTCCGTTGATTTCTTTTATTGTGTAGGGGGACATTGTTATTAGGTAGATATGTTTGGTCCCCCAAAATGTATGTTGTAATTTGGTATATGTTTAGTGGTATATTATTTTCGTTTTTACTTGGAAAAAAGGGCACATCGAGACAAATGTAGTAAAGATGTAATGATATGAAAGATGTGTAAACGATATGAAACGGCGCGGACAAAAGGAACATTCAAAACAAGCGACATAAACAAAACAAATTTATATCTTAACAATACATTCTATGAAAACATTTAAAACATTACTATGGTTCTATTACTGTCCGTGAAAATATTCTGTGTGTGTGTGACTAACATAACTAAAAACTACAAAAAAGACTAAATGACAAAGTGTCCTATGCATGTGAACTACATATTTCTAAATGTTCGTTTCTTTCGGTGGTTCGACGTAATTGCTGTTTTCGAGACTGGAAAAAGTCTCACAGACAAGGTATTCTGAGGAAAGGAATGTTTGCATGGCCTATACATTTTGTGGCGATTGAGAGAGTGATAGTATTCTCTCTGGAAGTCACACTGGAAAGAGTGTGTTAGCCCTGCAAGTGAAAAAGAGAAAGAGTGTTTGAAGACGAAGTATTTATAGAAAATACGTGTATTGGAATCGGCTCCAAAAACGCGGGACGAAATTCAAATGGGGACGTAGTTTTAAACACTGATCACGTGGTTCTCTTGGCCAATGCTTTACCGAGACTGAATATTTGCGTGCGTCTGCAATCTTTGTTTCGGGAACAAGTGGCATACCGCCCAATTTAAATTATAGGAGTGTGAGTCCTATAATTGTGATTGGCTTTTATTTTACAATTTTTCTTTGAAAACATTTTGATTGAAAATTAAAAATATTATTTTCCAGTCACTGTTCATACCCATTATGAGCTTTAAAAAGCACGTTGTTTCTTTGCATTCCAAACGATTTCTCTTGTTATCGTTATTCTTTGACTTTCTACAGTTTTTTACGAAATAAAAAGAAAGAAAATCGTTTTAAAGTATTCAATATTGTCCCTACTTTTCGACTTTGGGGAATTTATCGTAGTTTCTCAGTGTCCTCTGTTGACACCGTTACGCTTGTAACATTACACATGCTACAGTGGGAGTTTTGATTCAAAATGACAGACGACTTCAAATTCGAGATATGATTGTTTTATTGATCCTCCAAAGTCAAAAAAAAATCCTTCACAATAAATTGAGACATCATTTTCTTTGGTTTCCAAAGCAATAATCTGAATAACAATTGCCTAGAGACCACATTCTTCGAGGAGGGCATTTATGTACCCGTGCACCGATGGGTCAAATGTCTCTTTTTTTTATGGCATATTAACTTTCGTGTGTTATTTAGTGCCAAAGTCATCCTGGTAGAAGAACAGTAACTGTAATATTCAACTGACAGCTTGGGAGGGGATAAGAAAGTTTATACTTTTCTGAAGGGTATTAGACTGAAAGTGAACGTAAAAGTTCAACTGGGGTTCGAACTCGTTTACTGTGGAGTTACAGTCTAGTACATTAACCACTTCACCACAAGGACTCCTCAAGGATAAATGTATCAATCTCAATCCTAAAAGATGTTGTTGTTGGCGACCGTAGTAGAGGGAGACCAAAAGGCTCCCTTTTCAATAGCTACTATACCGAGGTGTAGGGGAGATTGTTACTCCTTTCCCTGGATTGCTCCACTTTATCCTTGATACGTGTAGGGGGACATGTTATTTGGTAGTTATGCTTAGTCCCCCAAAATTTAATGTTGAAGTTTTATATAGTGTTTAGTTTATGTTTAGAAAAAGGTAGAATAGGCACATGGAGACAAATGAATGAAGATATGAAACAAATGAGTAACGGATATGAAACGGCGCGGACAAAAGGAACATTCAAAACAAGGCGATAAACAAAACAAATGTATACTTATAACAAAACTTACATTGATACATTAAAAATATTGCTAATTCTACATTGTTAGTAAAATAGTCCTGTGTGTGTGTGTGTGTGTGTGTGTGTGTGTGTGTGTGACTAACACAACTAAACTACAGAAAAGGTTAATGATGAAAGCGTCCTATTAAGATTGATTACATATTTAAAATGTCTATTTCTTTTTGTGATTCGAAACAGTCGGTTTCTCCGAGGCTGGAAAAAGTCTCTTAGTCAAAGTATATTGAAAAAATGAATGTCTGCGAGGCTTATCCATTTTTTTTTTGGCTTTTTACTTCTGTTCGTGAATAAAAAGAGTGTCACACTGAAGAGAGTGTGCCAGCACTGCAATGGAAGTTGGGGAAAAGAGAAAGAGTGTTTGAAGACGAAGTATTTATAGAAAATACGTGTCTTGGAATCGGCTCCAAAAAACGCAGGACGAAATTTATGCGGACGTAGTTTGAAGCAGGTCACGTGGTTCTCCTTGCAAATGGTTTCCCGAGACTGAATATGTGTGCGTCTACCATCTTTGTTGTGGGAACAAGTGGCATACCGCCCAAATTAAATTATAGGAGTGTAAAGTCCTATATAGGTACCTTATATTGCTGAGTGTTAAGCAACGAGGAATCAAGTACCATTTTTAAAATCTTTGGTATGACGCGACCTGGGATTGAACCCTTGTCTCCCGGACCATTGGGGAACACGCTACTCACTAGGCCAACGTGGAAATGTAGCGTAGTAATGATTTTCTAAAATATATCAACATTGTTTTATAAACATAATAACATAATGATAGAATCATCTTCTTTCGTTTGGAGGAGAAATGTTTATTTCTTTTTAACGGCAGATTTCAACCACAGATGGATTCCCCGAATTCATAGTGTTTTGTTGCTACCAACCAGAAGCGCAATGAGATTTTAATTCCATTCTCCCGTTCCAGAATTAAATCATACGAGGTGCATACGATAAGTTTCCAGATTTTTTTTGTATGGGCACTTTTATGGATAGTACACACATGAAACTCGAGTCCCCTTCGAAGTAATCTCCTTCGGCTGCAATGCACTTGTTGTAGCATTCGAACAACTTCTGGAAGGTCCCATCGAAGTCCTCTTGTGTGACCGTATGAATGACCTTCGTCACAGCCTTTCATCTCCTCAATTGTCTCATAACGACAGCCTCTAAGCTTAGGGAATAACAAAAATTCACAGGTAGCAAGGTCTAGACTTATGGGGAGGCTGAGTAACTGTCTTGATGCCCATCTTGGTCAAATAGTCTGTGACAAGGATGGATTTGGGGACTGGTGTATTGTCCTGGTGGAAATGCCACTGACCCGATTTGAAGAGTGCTGTCCTCTTCCGGCGGAATCTCTTCCTGAACTCCCTTAAAACCTCAACATAGTAACCCTAACCCTAACCCTTTGGCCAATCAACTGTGGTGTATTGACTTCCTTACTCCTCCCACACCTCTCATCATCCCTCTCATCATCCCTACCTTCCTTGAATCTCTTATGCCACTCAAAAACTGATGCTCGATTCATGCAAAATGGTCGAATAGCAGTCTGAAGTATTCCATACGTTTCTGTGACATTTTTTCCAAGTTTAAAACAGAATTTTATTGCATATCGTTCTTCTAAAGTGTCAGATTGCATTTTTGAAATTCACCAGCTGTGACAATCAGGCTTTAGTAGGATGTATTCCAATTGCTGCTGTAGCTGTTCATTTGAACCTGAAATCATAATGGGTTAGTCATCTCATAAGATGTATAGCAATAACATAGTGAATTTTCAAGAGTCTATGACAATTTTAAATGCCCATACGAAAAAAGTCTGGAAACCTATTGAAGGCACCTCGTATTTCTGACGATATGGAATTGTTTGCTCTAAAAAAATATTAAATCTAGCATTATTATGATATCCGGGTAGTTTTGTATTTCTTTCAACTGAGTTAGCGATTGATTCCAGTCGTGCGTCTGCATATATTACGTAAGACTCTTCTGGATTGACTAATGAAATAGTAATGAACACGTTAGATTGTTTGTGTATTAGTTTTCGGTCGTACATTGTATAAGAAAAGAAATCACTGAAGCAAATACAGTTATATAAATGGCTGTCCATTCTTTGGAATAAAAAAAAACGATGAAATTAACTGTTACATGTGTGACAGGAAAATTACTTGCAAAATTGACTCTTATTAATAATCTGTTGAAAAGGCGGACTTTAAACCCCCATCCTAGAACTATGCACTACTTATTTCGAAATGAAGAAAATATGTTAGATTATATTGACAAGTTATACAGATGTTGAACTATTAAGAAGACTTTTATTAAGTAATCAATATAAAAAGATCATTATCTTTTTATTTCTTTTGTCGACTCCAAATTGATTAAATTTTAAATTAAATTCTCAACTAGTTTTCCGGATTTTTACAACAAATAAACGAATCTTGGCTTGTTCTCTTGGCGACGCTTAGAATCCACTCACTGTATTCCCTACAGAGTCGTAAGACCTTCCCCACTACGAATAAAATGGAGTGTCCAGGTATGGCACTAAACTGCATCTTATGGTGGGACTCCAGTTCTGCAGGTCTATTGAGTATCCCTTCATAGCTATTCCTCTCAGATCCACTCTGACCCGGAGTTGTTGTACCTGTTAGGGTCCCATCAATGGTTCAAATAGATCTGTTTAAAAATTATTCATATTCATTTGGACCTCGTCAGAAACAACTACACAATTTTTTTTTTTATTTGAACGTACGATGAATGCGATTTCCTAAATTCTTGGCACAGATAAGGCTAGAAATCAATCAATCAATCCATCAATTCTTGGTTTGAAAAATCTGCGAGTATTAACTATGGAGACAGCACAATTCTTCGGTCATTTGCATGACTAGTGCTTAGAGATCAGAGTATAGTATCTGTTCCTTATGATTTATTTGATTTATAATTTCATTGGATATCGCATTGTGGGTAAATCCTTTGAAAGTTTCCCTTGCAGACCAATCACTAATGATTTTAATATGTAAGTACTGAGTTTTTTCGCTTTTGTCGAGATCTTATTGATGGTAGGAAGTCACAAACAAAAAAAAAACATGCTTTTGATGACGGGAAACATATCACGGAATATCACTATTTACGTATAAATATGTAGTTTGCTATATTTTAAAAAAAAGCTCACTATCAGTGATATAGCATATGTATCAGAGTTTGGATAGTGTTGACACAGAGGCAACGTGCTTGATAGACTGACAGACAGACAGACTGACAGTTTGTGTCTGTGTATGAGATAGGGTGGAAGAGAATGAATAGTAAAAGAGTTTTTAAAATCTAAAAGTGCTCAAATGATGTCCATCAGAGCAGCATAAAAACTAAAAAGATTAGGTTCTCATCTTCTTGCTTTCGTCTCATGGCAAATAATTTCATATTTTTTCTATACAATAGAAGACGCGATCCTCTGTAAAACTTTAAATACAACACACACACACACACACACACACATATATATATATATATACATATATATATATGAAGAGTAAATAAAGGATTGTAATCCGACATATTTCCCCCTAGGTTTTTGTATTTCACATTTCTAAACATCAATCGTTAACTTAAAATCGTTAATATCACCCCTCATGGTCTTGATGATGGTTCAGTAGAACCGAAACGCTATAGTGGCGACCTCTCAATAAATAATTCCTTCCACTTGGATCGTTGTTATCAGTTTTTCTACACACACACACATATATATATATATAAGTAAAAGTAAAGTTGGCGACTGTACTTGAGGGGGACCAGAAGGCTCCCTTTTCAATGGCTATTACACCGAGATGTAAGGGAGGGTGCTACCCCTTTCCCTGGATTGCTCCACTTTACCCTTGATACGTACCTTATATTGCTGAGTGTTAAGCAAGGCGGTATCAAGTACCATTTTCCGAGTCTTTAGTATGACACGACCTTGGATTGAACCTAGGTCTCCCGGACCATTGACGAACACTCTGCCCATTAGACAATGAGCCGGTATATATATATATATATAATAATGGGACAAGTGAATCAATATCAATGGTAGCTTCGTGGAAATGTTGCGTAGAAATGTTTTTAATATATGAACGTTTTAGTAGTAATGCAAATATAAAATTATCTTCCCTTGTTGGCGGGAGAAGGCGCGCGAGATTTGACTCGGTCTAGCCACGGATAAAAGTACCAATTTCAGACTCAACCTTTTTTGTTACTACTAACTATAAGACATAGCCGTAAATAGTCATTTTTATTCTTTTTTACTATTATTAGTGAGTTCATTTCTCGCGGCGGCCTCATACTTCTAACCTTGTGTCAGCTTTGTGCGTATAACCTATTTTATAGTTCTATTTTAACAGGATGCAGAGATGAAGGATGTCTGTAATCACGTCATTGTCAGGTCAGTGATAAAGTTTTAAATTTCTGAACAACATAATTTTGACACATCCTGAGAGTTAAGTATCTTTCCGGTTTTCCAGTTGGGATTAGTGCGATCAGTTTTCCTGTTGGGATTAGTGCAATCAGTTTTCCAGTTGCGATTAGTGCTATCAGTTTGGCAGTTAGGATTAGTGCGATCAGTTTGGCAGTTGGGATTAGTGCGATCAGTTTTCCATTAGGGATTAGTGGGATCAGTTTGGCAGTTAGGATTAGTGCGATCAGTTTTCCAGTTGGGATTAGTGCGATCAGTTTTCTGATTGGGATTAATGCGATTAAAGTAATAATCTACTCACTTGCTTCAGCTGAGTTCTTGTCTTCCTGCGGAACATTGAAAAAAAGCTAGCTTTATTCTGGAGTTTCCGATTTCGAGGCAGCACCTCCCCAGGAAAGGAACGGTTAGAATTGTCTGATTCCCTTCGTGAAACTTGTCGGGGTTACAGAGTACTTATTGTTCTTGTCCTCATTCTTATTAAGACAGATTGTTTTCAGTTCTTCCCTAATCCTTTCTGCTTATGTGTATTTCATTTTAATTTGCACATGATTGACTAAACAATATTATAATAAGTTTGTTTGACAGGGATTTTTTCTCTGATATGGCACTGCAAATGTCTGTCTGCTTTTAACAATATGCAACTGAGACTTCGACTTAGAAGCTGGAGACGACTGACTTAACTCTCACAACGCCGATTAAATATTTGCGCCCTAATGTACAGATACAGAATTAATTTTTCCGGTTCAT
Source organism: Sepioteuthis lessoniana (assembly GCA_963585895.1). Classification (NCBI taxonomy): domain Eukaryota; kingdom Metazoa; phylum Mollusca; class Cephalopoda; order Myopsida; family Loliginidae; genus Sepioteuthis; species Sepioteuthis lessoniana. The sequence continues at coordinate 89,104,263 of OY757925.1, forward strand.
GACCCTAAACTGGATCAGTTGGTGAGGCTCTAGTTCTGGAAATCTACTGAGTGTGGAATACCCCTTTTTGCCATTACACCCAGATCCCCTCCGACCAGATCTGATCGTACCTGTTTGGGTCCCAGCTATGGGTCAAATAGATCTGTTTAAAAATTATTTGTATTAAATAAGACTACTTGAAACCATACAACTATAAATTATTTGGATAAAGAAAGTTACTTGAAATTATTATTGTTTATTAAACATTATGATTAGTTACTTGAAATCATATGACTAGGTGCAAACAAATAATATCTTGAAACAATATAATTGTGTATAAATTATTTATATTAAATAGGAATAATTGAAACCATAAATCTGTTGGCAGAAAAAAGATTTAAAAAACACAAAAATGTAAATATAAACGGACTAGAAACGGGATTCTCTAACTTCTGGGCATAAAATAATCCTGGACTGGTTGACATGCAGATGAACTCATCCAATCAAATAATTTGTTGATATTGGCTGAAATTGACATCCTCAACTTACGTACACAAATAATGACTAAAATATGATTTGTTTTGTTTTGATCTTTGTCACTATTTATTGTATTTAGATATACTGTGGCTCACATTCAATCAGACATTTTCATGTCATTGCACAAATAGGCAATAAATTCAACATCATAATATTGCTATTTTTTTTCCTGAACAAACCACCCAAATTTACCGCCAGAATCAAAATTACTAAAGTACAAATCGAAAAAATTATCTTCTGCCTTCTTGCTTTGTCGTTGAAATCACAGTTTTATTCACGTTCTAAATTAATAATGGGCCTCACAAGATGGTGACGTAATATGCCAATCATATGCAAATCAGTTATCACAATCTCTTTTTATTTGTTATCACCCTGGTTGGCGGCTGATGAGGACAGGGTATCGCACGTGCTTTCACATGTTGTATGATGAAAGTTTTTAAAAAAATGCAAATCAGTTCTCACATTCTCTTTTTTATTTGCCATTGTGTGTACAACGTCATATGAAACGTGGTGAATTCCAGAAAGTACTCTACTATCAAAATTGAGTTAACTGGGATCCCACTTAATAAGAGTCGACTTGATCTCTTTGCGAAATAATAGGGAGAAATTATCAGAATACGTAACCGTTTGGTGAAGAGACTATCCACGTCTGTTTTGGAGAAAGGCCGCTTTTTTCTTCTGAGAGGAAGGAAGGTCAGAAGTAGAACACATCGAATCTCGTTACAAATTCTTAAAGATTTTACCCCCCCCTCTCTCTCTCTCTCTCTGCACACACACTCTAACTCTCGGTACTTCCTTACACGAGAAGACGACAAACTACCATGCTATTGTCTGTTTGACTGTATTTAACTAATATATATATATATATAAGAGTTTCTCGCGCTGAACCTCTTTATTTGAGACATATTACATTTTTCAACTTCTTAAAATCCACAAATGTGCATTGAAGAACTTAACAGATGGCTAATTTTGTAATATAATTAGGGACTCCGGTTGAATGTTTTAGTAGTAAGTTGTTTTCTTGCGAGACTTAGTCAACCAGAAGATAGTGGAAAAAGAAGGACATAAATGAAAGAGAGAGAGAGGCAATGAGAGAGATGAAGAGAGAGGGGGCATTAGACGAGGGAAAACGAATAGGAAAATGGACGGCAGGTTCCCAAAATGTAGGTTAGGATAGCAGCGGACACCCAAGTTAAAAAAGAAATGTATCGGCAGCAAATCGGCTTTTGGTTGTGATTGGCAGAAAGAAACTTCAACGCAAAAGCCTTTAAAAGTGAACATGTGATAGAAAACATGAAAAGAAAGTTAATTGGACACTAGCCACGAATATGTGAAGATGGATAGAAAATTACGGCACCCATTTTGGGGTAAGCTAAATGAATGGGTCCCAAACCCACCGCCAAAATGTGAAAACGGTGCTCCATGTAGTCACATGCGAGAACTATGACAGAAATGGAGAAAGAAAATATCAAGGTCTGTGTTTTGCCTCTGTCGTCTGCGACGGTTTATTTCTCTCTTTCTATCTAAAGCAGTGAACTCAGTTCATACTCTGTTTCTCTCTTTTCGACGACTACGAATGAAGGGTAGTGGCGCATAAACTTTTGTATTAGCGAACCAACTGGCAGGGTTTTTGTGTTCGTCACTTCTTTTCATCACGTTAGTGTTTACTACGGGGTTCGTCTGGATCTTAAGGCGTACTGCTACACGCATAGACCTTTTAGAACAGTGGTGGTACAAACATCCATGTGGTGCTGTAGCGTTGCAAATGTCTTTTGAGAACCTTGATGTTACAAGCGTCTATTTAGTGTCGTAACGCTACAATTTGATAATGATCCTTTCGATTGGCTTTACCCAATTCCGTGAGACACAAGGAAAACTTGTACAGTACACTTTGATGGCTGTGGAACGCCTTATCCCAGAGGCTTTTTACCCAGGTAGTAACCTGGTTGGCAGGACTGAACTCCTCGCTTGGCGCCTGAGGCGCTCCAAAAGAGGAATACAAAGGGTACCAAGCCTTTTACATGACAGCTGCGCATAAGTATCCAGTAGTGTGTGGCTCCATACTATAAAATAACGACATGTCAAATTTAACATGGTGTAAACTCCAATAAATCTATACGCCCTGTCGACAGGCTTAGAATATCTCTTAAGAAGAGTAAGATCTACCCCTAAGAGAGGTGACCTCATAACGTCACAAAACTCAATCTGATGGTGAAGTTTCTGTTCTGGAGATCTGGTGATTGTAGAGTACATTTCATTACTAGGGGTACTCCTCACTCTCCTGATCTTCAGAACCAGAGCCTCACCACCAGATGCAGTTTAGTGTCATACCTAGGACACCCTTTTTAATTAGGAAGTCTTACCTCTCTGCATGGGATACAGTCAGAGTATTCCTACCTACACCGACAGGACAAGCACCCATTTTAAAATTAGCAATTAAACTTCCAAACAGAAATGTTTCAGAAATTTTTTTTCCTTTATATATTTCAACGAGAAAAGATTAAAAAATGTTATAATGAAATCTTACTGTACATTTTTAAAATCAATATCAACTACCAAAAACAGAGGGTTAACAGAATTAGCATATTTTGAAACTGAGTTCTTCACTGTTCTTTGTAATTATGTACTGTGTTTAAAGGTCAGTGATTCAGGAAAGTTTTTTTTTTATTTTTTTAAGTGAAGGTCACCTGACAAGTTGAAACTGACACGTCCTGTCACAAAATGCATATAAAAAAGGAAAGCAGAACTTGTATCTATCAACTAGCATGAGTTTCCGGCATTGCCTGGAACAAAATGAAATAAATCAATAAATATCTCATTATTTGATAAATCCCAGTCTATATTTAAGTTTGCTGGAATCCCAGCAGTTGGTCACATGTCTTTAATGGTGAAACTTAGATTAGAAAAGCTAAGGTTGATTCCATTATTCAACGAGAATAACCATTAGGCTAAGAGTGCCCCTTTTCCTATCCTTTAATTGTTGAAAATTGGGTTGGAAATTGTTTTATTTTCAAACTTAGATCAGTTCAACACTAATGTAGCGACAAAAATCTTGCTCTAATGTGCCGTTTTTACTGTGTTTTGGTTATGTAGAGATATAAAATCCGATCATATATAAAAAGTCGAAGTATTATTATTATCATTATTATTATTATTATTATTATAAATATTCACTTTTTGGTCGCCTTCAGCCATCATTGAGCAAAGTGTAAAATCCAAGTCACCATCTATTTATAGATATTTTTTTTCAAATTACTAATTCCGAAGAAATAAATAAATAAGGGGAAGTACTTGATTGATTGAATAGTTATTTCCTTGGTAAATTTTAGTTATCAGAGTGAGTGCGGACGTAGATTTCTTGTTATTATTATTAAGTTACAAATTAGATTGAAAATTCCTTTATTCTTTTAAGTTAGAGCATTTTACCGTTGCGTTGCTAACCAAATCGTGCTACGATGTGCCAATAATAAAGAAAAGAGTGGAATCTGAGTTAAATTCTATCCAATTTTTTTTCAAATCATTATTTCGCAATAAATGAATAAACAAGAGAAAGTACTTAGCATTAAATAGTTACCTATCTTGAGAAATTATTACGATCAGAGTGAGTGCGAACGTAGTTTCCACAGTATTTGTTAAGTTCATTTTTATTACACCATGGTAACAATATATAAAAAAAGCACAGCCTATTCATAATATTAATGATAGAAAGAATTTCAAGGTATGAGAGTTTCGTGCTAAAAAAAAATGCATAGTCCCTTGTGAGATAAAAGAAAAGTAAAAAAAAAAAAACCTTCAGGCAAAGACGAATTTATTTCCCAGTTGAATTTACAACGTAATTAAAAAAAAAAGAAAAAGAAAAAAGAAAAGAGAAAAGAAAAGAAAAGAAAATAGTACCTCAATGGTAATGTTAACTTCTTGACTTTTACATTCCAAAAACTCGTTAGTATCAAGATTTGCATTACTGCTTCTGTGAGGTTATTAATCTCTTGTGACCAAGGTGACGTCATTGGGACTTCCTGTCCTGCGCGTCTGTCGTTCTAGTGCTAAATTAAATTATGCAATAAAAGGAATTCTTAGCCAATAAAATTGCTTTTCCTACTGCTTCTCAGTGAGAGCTTAAAGTGTAACAATTATCTCCTGCCTGTGACTTAACTGAATCGTGTCTGCAAAGATAGTTAACGAGGTTTGATGCTCATATGTAAAGAGGGAATCATTTTTAAAGCTGTGTGGAAGATTTACATATAATTATTAAAATCATGAGCAAAATAAGTATCATCTACCAAGAGTCAATCTCTTTTATGGGGACAAATATATATATTATATATATATATATATATACAACTTTCGATTTAGTACATTTTTACATAAATGCATACATATATACATACATATGTATGTATGTATGTATGTATGTATGTATGTATGTATGTTAAGATTTAACGCGACAACCGTTTTAAATACAATAGAATACAGCACTCTATGCTAAAAAATGAAGAGCAAAATCCCAATTAGATTTTTAACGCACCTCTAATATATTTTATACGTACCCTCACGGCCCCCCTCTCTCTGTGGCAATTTAAAAAAAACTTAATCCAGCCTCGATACTGTCTGAATAAGAGTTTTTAACAAAACACAGGATTGTATAAGTGAAGCACCCTCCATCATAATCTTCATCATCATCATGTCTTGCCACCTGCACGGATATCCCTGACCCTCTCTCGCCACTTCTCCCTATTGTTCATCGCCTCTGGCAGGTCTTCAGGGCTACATCCCGGATCTTTACATTGCTGCTGTATGTATATTCGAGCATATGTGGAGGTCCATAGGAATACATCACTTATGAGCTCGTCCCTGCTTCTCCAGCAGTGTCCTGCATGTCTGGTTCGTCTGACTTGGATAGTTTTCGTGATGGGAGGTAGTTGGCCATATAGTTGGTGCTTTGTGGGATTTGCCTCCAGGACTTGTTCAATACAGCTCGCAACATTCTTGTGTAATTGCCGTCTAGCTTTTTCTCCACCCGTTTTGTTAGCGTCCAAGTAGTGCATCCATACAGCAGTATCGACACGACCGCTGCTTGGAAGAAACTGTGTTTTATTTCATCGGTCAGGTCTGACTTCCATATGATCGATAGCTGATCGATAGCTGTCCATGCCTTCGTTAGCCGCGGGTCGATGTCTTTTTCGGTTGATGAGACACTGCTTCCTAGGTAAGTGAACTTGTCTATCAGTTTCAGAAAAGTTCCGTCTAGTGTGGAAATGTCGCCTGTTTGATTAAAGCACATGTATTCAGTTTTGCGTGCATTGATATGGAGGCCAATGCATGCGGCGGCTTGTTCCAAACTATGCAGTAGTGTTTCGGCTTGGTTGGGTGTATTTGCCAGAATCGCTTTGGTATCGGCGTAGTCGGCGTCGGTAATTGTTTTTGCGGGGTAACTTCTGCTTCTTTTCTTTATCAGCTCGAACCGTTTTCTTTGATTTTATCAATCAATGTTCTAATCACGTAGTATGGGGCTATCGTGTCCCCTTGTAGTACTCCTGCTACAATGTCGAAGTATTCTGTGTCTCCATCCGGTGAACGTACTTTCCCTTTGGTGTTTCTAAAGAGAATCGTTATTGCTGCGACGGTCTCATTTGGTATGCCGTATGCTAGTAGGATTTGTTCCTTCTTCCTCTGTGAATGGAATCAAAGGCCATGGTAAAGTCGACAAATAGTATTGTCGCCTGTATGTTTTTTGCCCGTACGCCTTCAAGGATTCTACGGATGGTCGATATTTGTGAGGTCGTGGATCTATTTCTTCGGAAGCCATTTTGGTCTTTCCTAAGAATGTTGTCTGTTTTGGGTTCTCTGCAGTTTCGTAATAGGGCATTGTTAATTTTGGCTGCTATGGATGTAAGTGTTATACCTCAGTAGTTCTTGGTTAATCCGAGGTCACCCTTTTTAGGGAAGGGGAGGATGCATCCCTTCATCCATCAGTCAATTGGATTTTGATTAATAGACTGCGTAGCAGTGTCGGAGCAGTATGTCGTCGAATTGTCTGGTCTTCCATACTTTTGGGGGAATCTCGTCAAGCCCTGCGGCTTTTCTATTTTGAATTTTTCTAAGAACCGAGTCTACTTCTTCTAGAGTGAACGGACCTAGTTTAATGTCCAATTGCTTACTAATAATTCTGGTGATTGGTTCATGTGTAACTTTCGGTGGGTTTCCTAGTAGATTTTCGAAATGCTGTTTCCTCAGTTTTATTCTTTCTTGTTGGTTTGCAGCTTTCAATTTACCTTTGGTTGTGCTCTTCCTTCTACTCACTTCGTTTATTGTTTGCCACGCTATCCTAGATTGCCTATCTTCTACTGAGTCTCTGTTCTTATCTATCTGATTTTGTACGTATTCTGTTAGTTCTTTTAGATATATACTTGCTAATTCATTTTGTGCCTTTTTTAGTTTTACGGCATTTGTGTTTGTTGGGTTCTTCCTATAGCTTTTGGAGGCAGTTTTCACGTCTGCCCGTTTTTCTCTAACCGCTAACGTTTTCCATGGGACTCTATATTTAGTTCTAGGTTTTGTTGGAATACAATTTGCTGCTGCCTCGAGGTGGGCGTTGACGAAATTCTCATATTCGTCATTATGGGTACCTTTTTCTGTCTTCTCCTGTGGTGTCTCGAATCTGTTTCTCAATTCTAATACATATTTATCTCTAATATCTCTGTTGTTAAGAAGGGCCCAGTCATAGTGTTTGGGGGTCGCTGTTCGTGTGGCGTTTTTTCGTAGGCTTAGTCGTATTTTTGCCGTGACTATTCGGTGATTGGAGGACATACCCTCGAAAGAGGAGTATGTCTCGCAATTCATTGCGCTATTTTTCCATTTCTTGTTTATAAAGATGTAGCTATCTGTGCTTTATTATTATTGTTCGCGTATGTGTAGGTCCATAATTTTCCCTCCCTTTTTTGATAGTTTGTATTGAGGCATGTCAATTTATTTTCTGTCATGAAATCTGTTAGATGTTGTCCATTCCTATTTGACGTGTTGTGTAGGCTGTATTTGTTATTTCCGTTTTTCCCGATTTGGGCATTCATGTCTCCGCCAATGACTAGCACGTTGTGTTTGGGAATGCTACGCACTAGAGAGGATAGCTCATCGTAGAAGGTGACTAGTTCAGTTTCTTCACTAACATTGGTAGGGCTGTAGCAGGAGATGATTGTTGCTCTGAGATTGCCATTAAAAGTAGCTACCATCATCCTAGGTTGTATTCTCTCAATGCTATTAAGTTATTTTAATGCTCTTGGTCCTATAAGTATGCCTACGCCTTCTACCGTGGAATTGACAGAGTTTTTCCATGATGATATAGTGTCTAGCGTCCATCCATTTCCAGTATCATGATATATATGTATATATATATATATATATATATATATATATATATATATATCTGTGTTCTTGTATGCATATTATGTCTATCTTATGTTCTACGGCCGATGCAGTCCGCTCCGGTAGTTGACCTATTCTATTTAAGGTTCTAACATTAAATGTCGCAATTTGTATTGTTTGTTTGCATTTTAGTAATTTTTGTTGTTTGAGGTCTGTAACTGATTTTTTGAACACTGAGGGCCGGGCTCCAACCTCAGCAGGACGCGCCCCTTTTTTATCCGCGCGAAGAGCGATGCGGTTTATGTATGTGGTTTGAGTGTGGGTTATGGTAATCTTTCGATGGCTGTTTTTATTCTCATCTATAGAAGCCACAGCAGTAGTTACCCGATCGAACTGACGATCCTCAGTGTTGAGCATTGCGTTTGGCCGTCGAAGGGTTTATTAGCATACCTTTACGTCCATCATGCTGCTTCCCATGTGTACGTAAAAGAAAGGCCTTTCTTTTCTAGTAAGATTTAACTTACTTAAAATCCAAGACTAATGTATATTTAAAAGAGTTTTTTTGCTACATTTTCACCTTTCTTCTGATATTAGCCATAACATGTGTTTTTTTGTTTGTTTTTGGCATTGGTGACTTCCTTTACTTTGGCTGTTTTTTGTTTTGTTTTTTCTTCTAAACTACTATGGGGAGTGTTCATTGTGCATTCTAAACTTTTAGAAAAGACTCTTCGATGTACCGAGCACGCTAGCACCTTTGACCAGGGTCATATATTCTATTTGGATTTACGGTAAAAGTGTCTTTACATTTAAAACACACTGTACAAGCGGTATTTTACAAAGAATAAACAGCATACAACTTTGTAAAATTTTTGGCATTTTAGATTATTAGGACCTAAAGACAATATACTGACCAGTTTTGGACCCATTGGTTTCTGATGTCACATGTTAGATCTTCATCTCTCCCACCTCCATACTATCACCATATCTAGCTCCATGCACCTTTTTTATTTTTTATACACTGAAAATTCATCCTAGTGGTGATTATTTAGGATGCGGGAGAAAAAAAAACACAACGCTGCAGTTTCATACCATATCAAAAGAGAGTTTTAGAAGTGCTTCGACTAATAGAAATCTCGCTGGAATAAACGTGTTATAAGAGCGTCCCTGTTGTGCAGTGGTTAACATGATTGAGTGTGAAATCGTAGTAAACAAGTGCGAACTCAAGTCGCGCAATTTTCTTTTTAGACGAATACCGTTTGGAAAGGTATGCACTCCCTTATCTCCCTCACCTAAGGGTTAAATACTACCACAACAAGGATGGCTTTGGCATTAGATAACCCAAAGAGACTGATATGCCATTAAACAAAGAAACCAAAGTATAAATATGCGAAATACCAAAATGAGTGCTTCCAAGAAAATTAATGCTTTATTCTTGTTTCACTTTTGTCTCGGTAAATACAGCAACAGTCTTGATATTTTGTAGATGTTAGAAATCCTTAGCAGCTCGAAAATAACTGCAAATACATAAATAAACTTTTAAAATATGAAACCAAACTTAATATTGTTCTGCATTACGTGATTATGCACAATCATTTGTGAATTGCAAACTAAATTAAAATTGAGTCAACGACTTATTCATAACTTTGTCCATCTGCTACAAATGAAAATAATAATACTAAATGAAACAATTTTCAATATATACTGTTGTTTCAGAAAAATTGATATAATTTGAAATTTACAGGGTGTATCAGACTCCTGATAACAGCTCTATCACCAGATAATTTGGCAATCACGTGCATATCACAACAGTTGACGAATAGTAAGTAAGTGAATAAGTTTTCAATTTAAAGGTTTTTCCTTTAAATAATTGATTAATGGCATTTGCAGCATTTAAAAATTGGATCCTAAGCTGTTAAACTCATGGAAAACACAACGTGTCAATCAGTAGGATTGACAGCTATGGAACACGAGGTCTATCCTTGATTACAACTCTCGTTAGACGGTTTCAACCAGGTGCCAATAACTGTTCAAAAGTGAAAAATCCTCAACTCGAGCATTCAAAATACCTCATCTCCACTCTCCTCGTTTAGTCGGACGGGTAATGGGGAGGGGAAAAGCCGCCAAGAAATAAAAGTAATATGTGCACATGAAAATGTGGTCATGTTGTTATTCATCAGAGCGAAAAGCGTAGTTCTATTATAAAGTAAGGGACATATAACTAAAAGGGTTATATAAACTTTCTTCTATACCAATTGACTTACCAATGCTAAACATAACATCCCATTCTGCTATAGCTCTCTTTCTCTTATTCGCTCTATATTTACATATATAAACAAAATAAACTTTATTTTATTCAATAATAATAATAACAACAAATATTTCAAAGAATACTGCCGCCCTACCAAAATAAAATTTAGTGTTTTCCTTTTTCTTTTTGTATTATGCATTGACACCCTCCCCAAAAAATAAAGCTGGAAATTTTTTATAAGAATATGAAGAATATAGAAATTTTATTTGTAGCGCTTCCCTCTTCCTCTCTCCAAGTTGTATGACAGGATTTTTTTTTCGATAAAAAGCGACTGTTAGGGACGTTTAAAGTAGTTTGAAAAATATATGAATGGATGAGCAAAGATCAGACTTTGTGGAAAACCAGAAAATGGTTCTGGTTTAAACAACTAAACAGTAGTTTCAGGTAGAAACCAATCCACGCACAAAATACCAAATTTGGTAACAAATGAAGAATTAAGTCCAAGTTTAGAAAAAATGGTGCCCGTTGAATTTTGACTGAGTCAAAGTAAATTTAAAACTTTAGTGTTTAATTTTTTTATGTAGTCCAGTTAAGTGTCCTCTTTCTTATCAGAGTGACAAGTTACATCTGTGACAAGAATACAGATAATAATCAGCCCCTGAATCTGGTATAGTCACAATATACTACCATAACAAATCCAAATCTTAATTGATGTGCGTCCCAGACAACCAGTCTGGGTGAAATGATCGGCAGGTGCACCAATGTTAGCCAACACGATGAGTTGGTGAAACTGATAAGTATCCTGTGAATGTTGGCTATTCGAATTTCAGGTGCGCAAACAACGACCAAAGCAACTACTGAACACCCACGGAAAAAATCGATTTGGGAAGATAATAAAAATGCACAAGAAGGGAAACTTTAAAGATACCAAGACAGAGTCAAACAATCCAAACAAAATAGGACATTTCCAAAACAATTATTGATAGCAATGATGCCACTCAGTCACATACTTAGAAAATACACACAGAGCTAGGAATTTACAATATCACAAAAAATATAAATCACCTTATGTACATGGATGGCATCGAGCTGTTTCCAAAAATGAAAAAGAATTGGAGACCCAATGCAGGCCATAAAAATATGCAGTAGGATATAGGAATAGAATTTGGAATAGAAAAATGTGCCATGTAAATAATGAGAAGCGCAAAAGGACAAATAAAGGAAAGAATAGAATTGCCAAATCAGAATGCCCGGAGAAAAGGAAAATTACAAGTAATTGGGAATATTGGAGACGGACAGCATCAAACAAGCGGAGATGGAAGAAAAATACGAAATGAGTACCTGAGACGAACGAGAAAACTTCTTGAAACCAAGCTCTGTAGCAGAAATGTCATGAAAGGGATAAACTCCTGGAAAGTCTCCTTTGTATGATACTCAGGACCATTCTTAAAATGGACAAGGGAAGAACTCAGACAAATGGACCAGAGGACAAGAAAGTTGATGATGATGTACAAGGCTTTACATCCGATAGACGACATAGACAGACTACATGTGTCAAGAAAAGAATGAGGATGAGGACCCGCCAGCATTGAAGATAGTGTGAATACATTAATACGAAAATCTGACGACTACACTTAAACGAGCAAAAAAGGACTATTTACTGCAGCCAATATAATCACTTAAAACATACGGACAAAAAGAACAACAACAAAATTAAAAAAAACAGAAAGTGACACATAGGCGAAAATCTCACACGCGAAGACTTGGACAAGGCTATGAAAGAGAAACCTTAAAAGAGAAACTGAATTTCTTCTTATAGCAACACAAAACAGCACCGTAAGGGCCAATTATATTAAAGCAAAAATTGAAAACACGCAACAGAACTGCAAGTGTCGGTTGTGGTGACAAAGAAGAAACCATTAATAATATAATAAGCGAATGAAGCCAACTGGCACAAAGGGAGTACAAGAGTAGCTGTGACTGGGAGGGGAAGGTGATTTTCTGGAAAATTGAAATTTAGTCATACTACAAATGGAATATGTATAAACCGCCCCAAAGAATGAGTGGCATAAAATGAAATTTGGAGGTACAAACAGATCCCCTAATTCTGGCCAGAACACCAAAACTAGTTATAATTAACAAAAAGAAAGAAGAGAACATGGCGTATCTTTGATTTTACAATCCCAGTGAACCACAGAGCAAAACTAAGAAAAATTGAAAAGAGTGAAAAGAGTGAAAAGTACTTAGACATTACCTGAGGACTAAGAAGTCTATGGATTATGAGTGTGACGGTGATACTAACTGTAGTTAACGCACTTGGAACGATCCACAATGGCTTGGCAAAGGGAGTAGAAGAGTTGGAAATCAAAAAACGAATCGTGTCCTCGCAGACTCCAGCATTGTTGAGATCGGCCAGAATACTGAAAATAGTCCTGGAGACCCGAAGAAACTTCCAATCACTCGGGATCCAGTGAAAAATCATCAGCGAAGGTTGATATGAAAATCTCTCAAAGATTACAATTATAATTATAATAATCCGTTCCAGCTGACCACGGGGTAAAACTGAAAGAAAGCTAAAAGAACGATAAGTACCAGGACCTTGCTATAGAACTGAAAAATCTATGGAACATGAAAGTGACGGTAATTTCAATTGTTATTGGTGCACTCGGCACAGTCATCAAAGGCTTGATAAAGAGTCTGAAGGACTTGGAAATGAGAGGATGAGTGAAGACCATCCAAATGACAGCATTATTAAGATTGACCAGAATACTGAGAAGAGTCCTGGAGACTTAAGGAGACTTGCTGTCACTTAAACTCCAGTGATAAGCCGCAACTAACGCTGGTGTGAAAAACTCGCAAGTAGTAAATTAATAATAATAATAATAATAATAAGCCAAACAATACATACATTTTTTGCGACCCACTTATGTGTTTTCTTACTTAAAGAGTACTTGGTCACATCTGTGACAGGTGCGCAGATTTTCAGCAACCCCTTGGTATGGTATAGCCACAATATACTACACTGAATAAAAATGATAAATCGAAAAAGCACAACGTTGGACCCAGACAACTGGACTGGGTGTCATAATCGGCAGTTACTCCACCAAGAACCAACAATAGGGGAAACGATCTGCATCCTGCGAATGTTGGCTGTTCTTTTTCAGGAATACGAACGATGACCTAAGTAATCACAAAAACCAGAGATAATAATAGAGAAACTGGACTAGGGAAGACAAAAAAACTTGTAGTTCACTTTTTTTATATCAACCCTACACAAAAAGAGTACAGGAAAAAAATGATAGAAATCTGGGGAAATCCGCTAAATTTCAAAGAACAATCCAAATACACGCTGACAAAGTTAGGACAATTATAATAAAAAGGTTGGTTTTCTGACCTTAAAATATTTGAAATACACAAACAAATAATTTGAGAATCACTTCAACAAGACCCGAATACAAGAATGGAGATGGTAAATACCGAAAAACAAGAACAGTCTAACCAAATTGAAACACTAAGTAATAGTAATCAAAATACCACCCACAGAACAAACTCGAGCACAAGACGAAAAAACAAATGTAGAGATTAATAAAAAAAAATGATAACTGAAAAGAAAACCACATAACCAACTCTCAGGAACCAAGTCTAGAAAAGAGTCAAGCCAGAACTAAAAAAATAAACGAATTATCAACACATATCCCATAAACATTTCTAAAAAATTCTAAATGTTGTAATTGTATAACGTGATTTCTGGGGAAACAAAGAGAGAAGAAAAAATAATAAGAAGAAAAAGTAGGCAGACAGTCTACGGAACGGTCAGCTGACTAATGAGGAATCAGGCCAAAGCACACATTGTAGGTCAGCCAGTCATGAGTGAACGACTATTGAAATTAAAAATGTTTGGAAAAAACTTTTGCGCAGGTGTGGAACCACCGGAAGTGGATATGTTCCTCCTCCCAATACCAGGCGGAAGAAAGGGGACGATTCATGTTTGAAAGTGAGTTAACTGAGAGACACAACGCGGTAAAGACGAGAGTTGAACACTAGTCAGAGACTATGTAAAGAACAGTTGGAGCCTGGATGCACAGCGGTGAGAACAGATACTGGGAGAAAGCATTAGAAGAGGAAACATGGAAGAATATTCAAGATCTGTGCCTGCTTTCTCTCTATCCATCTGGAATGTTGTGTCTCTTTGTCTAGCAAACGCAGTTTACTCAGTTTTCATAGTCTGTTTCTTTCACCCAGCGACTACTTAAAACGTGTAGATGCAAAAAAAATTGTGTTAGTTAACTAAGACAGAACTTTGTATGTTCATCACCTTTTTCCACTACGAGGTTACAACAGGGTCCGACTACAACTTAAGACGTAGCAACACACACATAAACCCGTTTGCTTCGTAGTGGTACAATAGTTCTCAAAACTTTTTACATTATATCAGTATGTAACTCTTTTGAAAAGATGAATAAATAAATAAATAAAAAGTAACTAAATAAATAAATAAATAAATAAAATAAAAACAAGGAACGACGTCACATAGATTTCAAAACGGAATGATATTAACAAGAATGGAACGCTAAGAATTTTCTCATTTTTTTGTATCATTTCCTCATTTGAATATAATTTTTGGACGATACATAACATCCCACATTAAACATCTCTCTGGAGATGGTTTAAGATTTTAAGAAAACTAAACGTTGGCATATTATCTATATATGAATAAATCCATCTTCCCTAAATCTTGTTTTATCATATTTTATATTTACTTACTCTCGGATTTGTTTCCATTTTTATCTAATATATATATATATATATATATATATAAAGACACACATACACTCAAGCACACACACACACACATATGTGGGGTGTTCTCGTGGTGTAATGGTTAAAGCGATGGACTGCGGAATCGTATTAAACGAGTTCGAATTCCAGTCGCGCTATTAAGTTCATTTTCGGACGAATACCTTTGGGAAAGGTACGAACCCCCTTTTACTCCCAGTTATAGGTTAAATAGCATCACTGCTGTTCTTCTCGAAGGATAGGTTTGGCATTAAATAATCCACGAAGGTTGATATGCCATTAAACAAAGAAACCAAACCAAAAAGCACACGTGAATGTGTTTGCATCTCTGAGCTGTCATTGAGATGTTTGGGGTGAGATCTGCAATTGAGGTAGCCGTGTCCGTTAGTGGGTTTCGTGTGTAATGTTTGTAGTTATCTGTTCAAATCAATATATATTAAAGTGTCTAAAAATGCGATTGAATGTGAAGACTTTTCGTTGTCTAATTTGATTGATTCGTGGATCATATTTAGGTTGGTTAGGGAGCTATTCAGTTTTGCCTCTTCGCTTGTCTATAAGATGAATATGTTACAAATGGATCTTGCGTAAAAGAGACAGTTATTCTTAATTTCCGGTTAGATGAACGAGTTTTCAAATTTGTCGATGTAGATGGTTGTATATGAAGGGACTGGATCAATGCCCATAGTACCTTCTTTTTTTTGTATGAAGTGTCACCGTTAAAGTTGAAGTTATCTAATGTTAGTTTGTATTGAATTAGTGTCGTTATCACTCCTGTGGGAGGGTTTTTATTATTCAGTGCTTGGGTGTTTATCCCGAAATAAAAGTCCTTCGTTGTGTTTGATATTAGAGCATAGAGATCAGACAATCTATTGAGACTAATTGCATCTGGTGATATCGTTTTGATGTTATTGATTTTCTTTTAGTCCGTCATATCATGTATGTAGGACTTTACTAACTTAGTAAGTAGTTATATGTTGTGATCTACGTACTTGGATCACTTGGTTGGTAGTTAATTAAGGAAATTACAGATCTTCCAGGGTTGTTCATTTTATGTTTTTTAAGAAGCAAATGGAAGTCGGCAGGTTTCACGTTGCTCGGTTTTAGTATATCTGATGTTCCTTTGTCAAGAAGATTTTTCTGGCCATATCCTTTTATAAATTTATAATAGTGTTTTGATGATCATCGAAGGGGTCGGTTGGAAGTTCGTTGTATATTTCTTTGTTATTTAGTTGGCTGTTGATTTCTTTTAGATATTTATCAATGTCCCCGATTACCTTTGCTCCGTCTTTGTCTCCTTGTGTTATGATCATGTCTTCTCTGATTGAGAATTTCATTATAGCTTCATGTTGTTCCTTTGTTAGGTTGGCCATGTGATGAATGTCGTTTTGGTGGACTTTCATTTCTTCTTTTAATGCCATTTCAAATGTTTGGATGGTTGGGGCTGTATTGTTGGAATTCAATATATTGGTTATTTATTTGAATGAGTCTAAAATGGTCGGCTCGTTATCTGATAGTCCAAAATGAGTACTATGTCGAATATTTCTGAAAAATAATTTTTGATTGTTTTTTAGTCTGTGAATATTGAAGCGAAATAGACGATGGCAAAAAAATGTGACCTCTAATCAGTAGTTGAAATACATTTACGTTGATTTTATGCCGAATCAGATTTATTTCTCATCCATGTGGGTCATTTTTAAATCAACGAGTCTTTCGAAGTTGCTTGGGTAAAATTTTGAACGCTTCTATTGCTGTTGTTTAAATGTTTTGTATCCGCCTTCCCAAGTGCATTGGTTGTTTTTTGGGGTTTTTTTAGTAGATGTATGTATTAAGTGGGGGTCTAAGTGTGTTTGGTTGTTTAATTAACGTCTTTACTTTTTGACCTGCTTCAGTGTTGGCGTTACTATTTGGATTTATTTGTATTGTGGGCCCAGTTCTCTTATTTTTCGTTAGTCTGGAGATGTCTGCATATGTGCTTGGTTTGGTTTGAACTGGTTTCTCTTTTGATACACAAACCTCCTTTATCGGACATTTTAGTTGTGGTTGTCTGTATTGAATTGCCGGGTTTTTGTTTTTCATTAGTTTAAATACAAATCTTCTCACGCCAGATACTTTAAAGGCATCCTTCCCTACTCACAAGCGTTCAAACTAGACGACTACGAATTAAAAACACAAAGCAATAAACTTAAACAGGGATACCTTCATACACTAATCGAAAATTAGACAATTCCATTCTTAAACAAGACATCTTAAGATTAAGACAGTGAAAATTAATCGTATCCCCTTCATAACATTCAACAACGCTCTCCTACCACTTGCCAAGATAATCAAGAACAGATAGGACATTTTGAAAGTAAACTCCAACTTAAAAGATATTTTTTTAAGAATCAGTCAAACTAACCTGTTGTCAACCAAATAACCTCAGAAAAATGATAGATAACAATAACATGATAAACAATAAATTAATCCATCGGAAAACCACAATAAAATCCACTAAATATTGTCAACTATGCAATATCAAGAACAAACTATATAATAAACGCCTCAAATCAACCAACTCATTCAACCAGGAAAGACTTTCAAAATTTACCACGTATCAAATTGCAGAAGCAAAAATTTAATTAGTTGTCTAAATTTCTGAGACGAAGCTTGTTGATTTTTATCATTGATTCTCCGTTAAAATCGTGACCATTTGTATGGAAGTGTTGTTCGACAAATATTAGATTCTCCTGAACCATACATTTGATCTTGTGTTTGTCGTTACTTAGTCTAGAATAAAACGCCCATTCTAACTTTCCAACTTATTGTTTTTGGCACAGTTTGTATTCCAGTAAGTAAGTAAAATTGGCAACTGTAGTCGAGGGCGACCAGAAGGGTCCGTGTACTATAGCTACAAGACCAAGGTGTAAGGGAGGACACTACTTCTTTCCTTGGATTGCTCCACTTTACCCTTGATACGTACCTTGTATTGCTGAGTATTAAGCAAGAAGGCATCAAGCACTATATTTAAAGTCTTTCGTACGACACGACCTTGGATTGAACCCAGCTCTTCCGGACCATTGACAAATACTCTACCCACTAGGCCAAGAGAATTAATTACATTTTTGATTTTTATTATTAAGGGTTTTCGGACTATTGACTTCATCTTAATTGTTATTTCCACAACGTTTCAGTCGATATGTCCTCCGGCCTTCTTCAGTTATTTGTCGAACTTGGGAACCTTCACGGAACTTCGAACTATGTCTTTTATTGAATCCACGGAGGTCGCCAGAAGGCTCTTACTTACTGGAATACAAACTGTGCCAAAAACAATAAGTTGGAAAGTTAGAATGGGCATTTTATTCTAGACTAAGTAACGACAAACACAGGATCAAATGTATGGCTCAGGAGAATCTAATATTTGTCGAACAACACTTCCATACAAATGGTCACGATTTTAACGGAGAATCAAAATTCGGAATCATATAGAAAGAATTGAAAAAGATAAAAAGATACTGACAAGAAACCAATAAATGAAAAGAAAAGACAAATGGATAAAAAGTCTGAAAACATATGTAGCATTTGGTTTTAATATGAAACTTAATCACCCTTTTAGGAAAGAATAAAAATATGACAACCACAAACTCCAATGCAAACAAATAAACCTGACAATAAGTCGCAACTGATCTAAAAGGTCACCTCTTAAAAATAACAGCGGAAAAAATCCACATGAACAATCAAGCCAGTCAAGTCACGCCTAATTTGAAAGCGGGTGTTTTCACAAGAGAGAGAGAGAGAGAGAGAGAGAGAGATAGATAGATGAAACTAACCAAAGACACTTTGATCAGAAAATATTCTTCAGATTAACGGATATGTTACACTAACAGTATATATATATCTATATATATATCAGAGAATATTTTATGCATTTGAGCTTCTTTAACAATAGCATCAGCATAAAATATCTATTCATGAGGATTTATTTCATTTCAACTTCATAAAAACATTTCAGAAATTATTCATACCAATCGGAACGCCGGTCAAAATAGGAGTTAATTTGCTTGTTTCCAATGGCAGTCTTTCATTGATTCTTACACAGCTCTTTATAAAAATGACCTTGAGGCAGAGTTGTAATCGTACAAGTACGTCCTTATTGTGTCATGGGTTTATTTCCAATTGGTAATATCCCTAACTATTCCTGTTAAAAAAAAACAACAACGAGAAACAAAACAAAATAAGTATAAATGTCAACAAGATTGTAAATTAAAAGAGACTTTCCTTCAAAGCTGAAAACTGCGAAACTAACGTTTAACCTATTCAAGAAGAACCTTACTGTCATTTGCACCTGGGAATCATTGAATCACTTTTGAAATTGAAGTGAAATCAATGAAAAAATTAAACCATGTACATCACGAGATGATCACTTTTTTATGTATGGCACGACTTTAGAAATACTAAAACTTTTTGAAATTTACACTTAACACATAAAAACAGAATTTCATTGAGAATAAAATCAATATTAAAACAAGTATCTAAAAAACTTACAGACAAAAACAAGTGTTAAATAGTTTCTTTTATATATATATATATATATATATATATATATATATATATGTGTGTGTGTGTGTGTGTGTGTGTGTGTGTGTGTTTGTGTTTGTGTGTGAGTATATTGTATGCGTGTGTGTATAATGTGTGCATGTCTATGTGCGATGTTACATGTGTGGGTGTCAGTAAGTATATGGGTGTGTGTGTGTGTATGTTGAATGTATCTATGTGTCTGTATCTGAATATCTGTGTGTTATGTATGTGTTGCGCGTATCTGTGTATGTATGTATGTGTCTGTGTGTCTTTGTGTATATGTGTCTGTGTACGAGTTTTGAATGTTTTTGTGGCTATTTATTGGATATGTCTGCGTATATCTGTGTATTTGTGCATGCATGTGTTTGAGTGTATGTTTGTGCGTGAGTTGCGTGTGTATGTGTGTATGTGTTGTGTGTGTCTGTGTGTATGCCTATGTGTATGTATATTACAGTAAATTATTTGTTTGGCTCTTGAACACTGATTTTACATGTAAATGGCACGTCTAATTCCACCTTCAGTGTTTAGACGTATTCTTCTCGTCAATTGATGCGAAACTTACATCTTTGAAAGACGAAGTTGCATTTTATCCGGCATTCCCAATAAGGAAACCGAAAAAGAAAAAAAAACTCTGTTGAAAATGAGTCAGGAAGATCAAATAAAAAAACTACGAAGGAAAGGAAAACACACTAAGTCATATTGGAATAGCTGGTCCGTTAGTCAGTTTTACGGCATATTAACTCTCGATGGGTTATTTAATGCAGACGTCATATGGGAGCCTATTCCGGACAGTGAAATGAAACATCTGTTAAAGAACAAGAGTAACCCCGCCCCACAAAAATCAGACACAGCAACTGAAAAAAATTATCTAAAAATATTGGCTAAAAAGGAAATTTAAGGAATGCAGAACATGATCCAGTCGTACAAATAAAAACGAACTATACGTGAACGGGAAACGCATAAGAAAATTTAAGCAACCGAATACAAGTATAATAAAACCATTTCTGGATCGAAATATGAAAACAGAGACAAGAACACTTTAGGAAGATTGGATAGTTAATGGACATGAAGAATGGATCATAACAAATTGAGGAAGAACCAGAAGTCGAAATAAAAATTGATTTGCTTAAAATAACGATCAAAAAGACTGTAAATTGAAAGTCATTAAGGCACGACGTGATCCATTGGTTCAGGTTTAAATGATTACACTATCCTCACAATAGATTTGTTCAAGAACTTCGCAAATGACACCGAAAGACGAAAGGAAAAAACTACTCTTATCCAGAAATACACTCAAATCATAATCATCCCAAGCAACTACAGACAGATTAACGCGTTTACGAGGGATTTACAAAAATCCTAACAACACAAATAAGAGAAAAAAATACTCCCCACTTAAAAGCTTTGGACTGTTTCACAAAAAATGAAAAAAAGATTTTGCAAAAGAACTAGATTTTTTTTCGAGAAGCACATATACCATGACACATCAACTGGCGGTATTCAATGCAATTGTACTTGGAAGGTATGTCAACTATTTTTATTATAGAAGACCATACCCATAAATATCTGTATCGAAAAAAGGAAAAGTTGATTTTTTTCTTTGTAGAGAAATATTTTCTTTTAAAAAAAGTTGAGATCTTTGGTGGAACAATTAGAAATCTCTGCAGACCACATGTGGCCTGTGGACCCCAATTTGCTTATGACTGAATAAGAAGTATATATGACTTAGAAAAATATATGAACATTTGTGCATAAATTACATGATTTTCAAATGAATAAAAATGTGGAGGAAGAATGTAGTTATGCATGAATAGACTTGAAGAAGGCATATCATATGGTCTCACAACCATAGATAAGAGAAGATTTATAATTGTTCCAAGTCAAAGAAAAACTAGTGAAATTCCTCATTAATCCAATGGAGGAGTAGAAATTGGAACTAACATCCGGAATATAAAGCCCAGCAGAAGATAAAATACAAAAAGGCATTTTCCAGAAAGACTCGTTATGGCCACTATTATTCGTATATAATTGGAATAATATCACTAAATTATATCCTGAAAACGCACAAAGTGAGGTTTATCAGAGATCATCCCTCACAAAAAAACTTGTTGCAACATCTTCAGCCAATTGCCGAACTTACGGCGTTAATTAATCTTCTTAATGACCTATTTATTATCTAGCGATCGATGTTAGCTGAGTATGATGATAGGGTTAAGTGGACAGATATGAAAGTTACAATCATTGTTATGCCAATATTGCAAATGGACAAGTTTTTAAAATCGGCATTAAAAATCAAGCTTTTTGTTTAGCTCTGGTACCTTTGGGAAATACGTAGCTATCTGCCAATCACACACACATACACACACACACACACACATATATATATATATATATATATGTGTGTGTTTGTGTGTGTGTGCGTGTGTGTGTGTGTGTGTGAACAGCTGTTACGATGAAAAACCCAATATCCGCCTACGACTCCTCGAGCAGTTCCACCGGCGTTGCCTCCGCACCATTCTCAACATTCATTCAAGCGATTTCTTCACTATATGAAAGTTGTTTAACTAGCGAATGTCACCAACATCAAGACCATGCTATTGAAGTTTCAGCTAGGCTGAGCTGGACTCGTCCCCAGGATAAGGAATCATTGCCTGCTCAAGATACTTCACCATAAATTGAGACGATCGACGATTGCCTGGCGTTTTACCACTAACCATATTGTCTCCTCCTTTGAAAAAATCCGCAGAGCCATCCTAAAGGATAAAAGTTACAAGAGGAAGAATTACAACACTATATCATCAAAATCTGAGCAGACATTCCGCTGCACCTTCGTTCATAGTTGGTTGGTGGGTTGGGTTTTATAGCATATCAACTTTTGAAGGTTATTTAAGGCCAAATCCATTTTTATGAAAATAGTTCTATTTTAAACAATTCAGTTTAGCATAATTACGCAGTTTAAATGTAAGTACAGTTTAATTGTGAAAAACATTTAGTCAAGCAGTTCTAATTCAGCTAATTCAGTTTAGTATGAGTACAGATTTTCTTTACACAGTTAAATGTCAAAACAGTTCTCTATTAAACAAATCGGTTTAGTGTAAGTACAGTTTCAACGTCAAAAAACAGTTCCATTTCAAATAATTCAGTTTAGCATAAGCACGCAGTATAAATGTAAGCACGGTTTAATCGTCAAAAACATTTCTATTTCAAGCTATTCAGTTTAGACAAAAAAATTCAGTTTAGCATAAGCATGCCGTTAGTTCTATTTGACCCATAGATAGGGTCCTATCAGGTGCTATCACGCCGAGCCTGAGTGGACCTGGGAGCAATGGCAATGAAGGGTTGCTCTGCATTCTCCAAAGCCCCAGCAACACTGGAACCTCACTTTTAGATTGTTTATTGTCATATCCAGGACTCTCATGGGAGGGTCTTACCCCTCTACAGATGTACAGTCGGTGTATTCTACAGCCCCAGCCGACTGGGCAACTTCGTTTATGATTCCATTTCATTGTATATATATATATATATATATATATGTATATATATACAGAAATAAAATAATGTTGCGAAATATAACGATACACCTACGAATTCACATCCGCTTATAGAACGCGCTGCGTTTGTAAATTGGCTTCAACTCATACAAAACTCGCATTATTATGCAACTATAACCCACACTCACACACTCACACGTAAAAAAATCATACAAACCCACAACGGTTTTTGACTAATTTTTCGTATTTTTTCGATTTTCGATTCATTTCATTTTCTTAACTGCCTGATGATTGTTGTTTTACAAAAAAAACTCCATGAAACCCAGGGGTCGCAGTCTAAATTCCATGAATTAGATATATATATATATATATATATATATATGTATAGATTGTTGTTGGACTAACAAGAGAAATATTAATATATTAAAATGAATAGATCCACAAAAGATTACAGATATAATATCTAAGTTTATATTATTTCATATATTTGTGCTCTACACCAGTTTCGAATTTTTACGCCCTTTTTAAGAGATTTAAATAGCTGAGTTCCAACTGTTTTCCTTTTTTTATAGAAATTCAAAACCTCAGAGACTTCAAATTTAGACCTAAATTAGCAGGCTTATCATTACCCAACAACAAACTCAACAAACAAATATCTATTCAACTTCAACCATTCCTTATAAGATAAAAAGCTACATTAGAAATGATATTCAATCTTTAAACTCCATACCACAAAAAAAAAACATCCGAATACACCCATGGGAACATTTGATGCCACCTACCAATTTAGTAATATACCCCATGCATTAGGATAAAAAAAATACCCAGAAATATTTACACCCAAGATTTAACAAAACATTTATCCCTGATGGTATAGAACTAATCCTAAATAATAACCCTTTTTCAATGCAACAACAAAAATACATCTAAATCCTAGGAGTTGCCATGGAAACTAAAATAACATCAACATACACCATCCTAACTTTAGAATACTTAGAGGAAAATCTATATAAAATAATAAGAAAAAAGCAAGCAACTAAAAAAAAAGAATTTATTATATCATGAAAAAGATACCTGGATGACTGTTTCATATTTTGGAAATGCTCATTGGGCAGCTTTAACAATTTATATTACTTATTCCAAAACCAACACTCTAAAATAAAATTCACCATTAACACAATTTTAAATAAGTACCATTTTTACACATCTTCATTAACAGCTAAAATGACCAAATCATTATAGACACTCACCACAAACCCACTGTCATTGTTTCGAATCATTATAGACACTCACCACAAACCTACTGTCATTGTTTCGAATCATTATAGACACTCACCACAAACCCACTGTCATTGTTTCAAATCATTATAGACACTAACCACAAACCCACTCTCATTGTTTCAAATCATTATAGACATTTACCACAAACCCACAGTCACCCCAAAACTGCATAAAATCCACCCCCTATTCCCAAGCACGTAAGATCTGCACAATAGTTACAAAATCCGACAAAGAAGAATTACACATAACCCTCCACTAGAGCGAATATCTAGCAAAACTAATAAATAAGAAATTCCACTTCGCTGAAAAAATACCATTAAAAGAACTACGAACCTCCAAAAACAACACCAAAAAATATTTATCATATGTATCAACATGCAATAAAAACAACCCAGAGCTCTTCTCAGAAATAACAAATCATCTAGAACAACTTAAAAACAATGATGAAATCAAAATATACATGACAAAAAAAATCACTAAAAACAAACGAGAACCAAAAAACTTAAAACATGCTCACTTCATCGAAATTTTGGGAATGCACAACACCTGGGGTCTCGGATTATGTTATATAATCATAGAAGGAAAATCTTTCGAAAACTCGAAAAAACATTCATGATAAATAGAAATCTAAACTGCAATTAAAAAATGTAGTCTACATAATCAAATGAACAAACTGCAATGAGATATACTTTGCTTTCAGTCAAGCACTATAGAGTTTTTTTTACATAAAGGTAACATTAAATTATCAGAAAACTTTATGCATCAAAATACCTTAATGAATTCCGTAAGGGAGACTTTTAAAAAAGGCCAATATACCAAACTGATCACTACTCATCACTCCAAATAAAAGAAAAAAACTTCTTAGACATACTTAAACAACATTAAACGGAGTCTAACTCCACACAGACACAAACAAACAAACATATGTATACGGACAAACTCAAAAATATGTCTATGTATGGAATCAAATGCGTTCTCATACTTAATAAATCCACCCAATAACCTTGAAAATAACGCTATGTATACTTATGTCTACACACACACACACACACACACACACACACACACACAGAGGTGCCCATAGTGTAATGGTTATCGTCTTGGGAAATGGACACGGTGACACGAGTTCAAATCCTGGAAGAGGCTGATTGCATTTCACATAGCACTAATACCCTTGGGAAAGGTATGAATCCAATTATTCTCCCTGAAGTAGAGCAGACTGGGCTCTTTAGTTCAGTTAGTTAGGCAACCAGTCTAGGAGAAGGAAAACTCTGAATTCAAACTTGTTAAACTCCACTTAAAACGGACCTTGTGCCATATCCTTGCCGTATGGGGGTTGGTAAATACACACACACAGGACTCATAGATAGATAGATAGATAGATAGATCAAGAAAACATAGAGTCGAGGTAGAAGGAAGAATAAGGAGGACAAAATGCCACCCGATACCTACAAAAATATGGGTGTATGTGTAAAGTTGTGTGCATACATGAATGTGTATACATTTATAGGTGTGTACGCACACACACATACACTCACGGAATATACACATTTATATATACACCAGAAAAAAGCTCTTACATCGACCAGAGGTCTTCACGGGTAATTCATTCCAATTCGACATTCACAGACACAAAATTTGGAATTAAACAAAATCAAAACAACCAATTAAAACACTATTTACAGTATAAAGAAGGACCGGAATTTAACTTAGACATTCAAATCTCCTGAAGAAGACGGAAAAGTCCGAAACGTGTGGAGAGTACTGTGATGTATGAAATAATAAAAGCCTAAAAACCAAATTTGAAATCATTTGCGGGCCTGTCCTATTCTTATATATATATATATATAATTCTTGAGACCTGTCATATCGGAAACCATACAAACACTAACACAAATATACACACATACACACAACCACACACACACACGCATATGCACACACACGCATATATATATATATATATATATATATATATATATATATATATATATCGGTTTTTACGCAGTGACAGCTGTCCAGAATAATATTAATGCAACTATATATGAAGTAGTCAATGATTTTGAAATGCATTTCATGGAGATCTCAACGCTAACGAGAATTTTTATGACTAAAAGATGACGTCCAGCGTACACAAAAATGCCTTCTTTGGCAAACTGAACTGGAAATTTTTTTATTCTATGAGTTGGAGCATCTTAAGTGCGTTGTTCAAGTAAATAACTCGTTATGATATGCAGTTTTTGCTGAGTAATGAGTTTCTCTCTCTTTCTCTCTCTCTCTCTCTCTCTCTCGAAATAGAACTGTTATTGTATGCTAAACTGAATTGTTTGAAGTAGAACTGTTTTTGACACTGAAACTGCACTTACGCTAAACTAAATTGTTTGAAATAGAATTTTTTTTACATTTAACTAAGGCTATGCATAAACTATACTTATATTAAACTGAATTAGCTGAATAAGAACTGTTTCACTAAACTGAATAGCTTGAAATAGAAATGTTTTTGACAATTAAACAGAACTGATTATTTGCATGAAAATGTATTTGACATTAAATAACCTGCAAAGGTTGAGGGCTGTCCTCGTGGTGTAATGGTTAAAGTGGTAAGCGAGTTCGAACTCCACTCGCGCTATTCACTTTCGGGCAAATACCCTTGGGAAAGGTATGAACCCCCTTATCCTCCCAGCAATGGGTTAAATAGTACCACTACTGTTCTTCTAGGCGAATGGGCTTTGGCATTAAATAACCTACAAAGGTTGATATGCCATTAAACAAAGAAACCAAACCTACAAAGGTTAATATACTATAAAACCCTAGCAAACGAAACCAAACCTCTCTCTCTCTCTATATATATATATATATATATATCATCATATCGCACTGGTAGCACGGATATCCCTGATCCTCTCTCGCCACTCCTCGTTCATCGCCCTAGGTAGGTCTTCAGGACAACATCCCGTATCCTCACATAGCTGCTGAATGTATGTTCGTGCTGGTCGTCCTGCTTTTGCACGGCCATGTGTGGGGGTCCTTAAGAGTACATCTCTTATGAGTTCGTCCCTGCTTCTCCAGCAGTGTCCTGCATGTCTGGCTCGTCTAACTTGAATAGTTTTCGTGATAGGGGGCAGGTGGCCGTACAGTTGGTGTCTTGTGGGGTGTTGCCGCCAGGACTTGTTCAAGATTGCACGTAGCATTCTTGTGTAATTGCCGTCTAGCTTCTTCTCCAGCCGTTTTGTTAGCGTCCATGTAGTGCAGCCATTTAGCAGTATCGATGTGACCGCTGCCTGGAAGAAATTGTATCGGTTAGGTCTGATTTCCATATAATCGATAGCCTATTGATAGCTGTTCATGCTTTCGTTAACCTCGTTTCGATGTCCTTTTCGGTTGATGCGACGCTGCTTCCTAGGTAAGGGAATTTGTCTATTAGTTTAAGAGGGGTTCCTTCTAGAGTGGAGATGTCCCCCGCTTGATTATAGCACATATATTCCGTTTTGTGTGCATTAACATAGAGGCCTATGCCTGCGGCTGCTCGTTCCAAACTATCCAGTAGTGTTTCGGCTTGGTCGGGTGTATTTGCCAGTATCGCTATGTCATCGGCGTAGTCGGCGTCGGTAATTGTTTTTGAAGGGTACCTTCTGCTTCTTTTCTTCGTCAGCTCGAAGCCATTCTCTCTGATTTTGTCAATCAATGTTCTAGACAAATGATAAAGAGGTACGGAGCCAGCGTGTCCCCTTGTAGTACTCCTGCTACAATGTCGAAGTATTCTGTGTCTCCATCTGGTGATCGTACTTTTACTTTGGTGTTTCTATAGAGAATCGTTATTGCCGCTACGGTTTCTTTAGGTATGCCGTACGCTAGAAGGATTTGTTTCATCTTTCCTCTGTGAATGGAATCGAAAGCCTTGGTAAAGTCAACAAATATTAATGTCGCTTGTAGGTTTTTTGCCCGTACACCTTCAAGGATTCTACGGATGGTTAATATTTGTGAGGTCGTGGATCTATTTCTTCGGAAGCCATTTTGGTTTTTCCTAAGTATGTTGTCGATTTTGGGTTCTATGTGGTTTCGTCGTAGGGCATTGTAGATTTTGGCTGCTATGGATGTAAGTGTTATGACTCGGTAGTTTTTGGCTAATCCGAGGTCCCCCTTTTTAGGGAAGGGGAGTATGCATCCCTTCATCCATCTATCTATCGGATTTTGATTGTATACTGCGTTGCAGTGTCGGAGCAGTATGTCGTCGAATTGTCTTTTCTTCCATACTTCCGGGGGAATTTCGTCCAGCCCTGCAGCTTTCCTATTTTTAATTTTTCTGAGAACCGAGTCGAGTTCTTCTTGTGTGAACGGTCCTAGTTTAATGTCTAATTGTTTAATAATTATTCTGGTGATTGGTTCATGTGTTATTTTCGGTGGGTTTCCTAGTAGGTTTTCGAAGTGCTGTTTCCATAGTTTTATTCTTTCTTGTTGGTTTGCTGCTTTCAGTTTTGCTTTGGCTGTGTTCTTTCTTCTACTCACTTCGTTTATTGTTTGCCAGGCTATCCTAGATTGTCTATCTTCCACCGAGTCTCTAATCTTATCTATCTGATTTTTAATGTATTCTGTCTGTTCCTTTATATATATGCCTGCTAATTGATATTGTGCCGTTTTTAGTTTTAAGGCATTTGTGTTTGTTGGGTTTTTTCGATAGTTTTTGGAGGCTGTTTTCACTAGTGCACGCTTTTCTCTCACCGCTAAAGTTTCCCATGGGACTCTATATTTAGTTTTGAGTTTTGTTGGAATGCATTTCGCTGCTGCCTCGAGGTGTGCATTGACGAAATTTTCATATTCGTCGTTTGGTGTGCTTTTTTCCGTCTTTTCTTGTAGTGTTTCGAATCTGTTTCTTAATTCTAATACGTATTTATCTCTTATATCTCTGTTGTTCAATAGGGCCCAGTCATAGTGTTTGGTGGTCGCTGTTCGTTTGGCGTTTTTTCGTAGGCTTAAGCGTATTTTCGCCGTGACTATTCGGTGATCGGTGGACACACCCTCGAAAGAGGAGTATGCCTCGCAATTCATTGCACTATTTTTCCATTTCTTGTTTATAAGGACGTGGTCTATCTGAGCTTTAGTATTGTTTGCGTACGTGTATGTCCATAGTTTGCCCTCCCTTTTTTGGTAGTTTGTATTGAGGCATGCTAATCTATTTTCTATCATGAAATCTGTTCGATGTTGCCCATTCCTATTTGACGTGTTGTGGAGGCTGTATTTGTTGTTTCCGTTTTTCCCGATTTGGGCATTCATGTCTCCGCTAATGACTAACATGTTGTGTTTCGGGATGCTACGCACTAATGAGGATAACTCCTCGTAGAAGGTGACTAGTTCAGTTTCTTCACTAACATTGGTAGGGCTGTAGCAGGAGATGATTGTTGCTCTGGGGTTGCCGTTAAAAGTAGCTGTCATCATTCTAGGTTGTATTTTCTCAATGCTATTTAGCGTTTTTAATGCTCTAGGTCCTATAAGTAATCCTACCCCTCCTACTGCGGCGTTGACAGAGTTTTTCCATGCGGATACAGTGACGAGCGACCATCCATTGCCAGTTTCGTGATATTTGATATCTTCGGTGTGCGTGTATCTGTGTTCTTGTATGCATATTATGTCAATCTTATATTCTACGGCCGATGCGATTAGCTTTGGTAGTTGTCCTATTCTATTTAAGGTTCTTACGTTAAATGTGGCTATTTGTAGTGTTTGCTTGCATTTTAGTAGTTTTGATTGTTTGAGCTCTGTAGCTGATTTTTCGAACACTGAGGCCAGGGTTCCAACCTCAGCAGGACGCGCCCCTTTTTTACCCGCGCCAAGAGCGATGCAGTTTGTGTATGTGGTTTGAGTGTGGGTCATGGTTATCTTTCGATGGCTGTTTTATTCTCTTCTATAGAAGCCACTCTTATAGAGGAGCAGCAGTAGTTCCCCGATCGATCCTGAACGTAAAGTCGTCAAACTCACGTCCAGGACCTGTTTAGGTATTGAGTTTGGTCGTCCATGGGTTTATTCAAATACCTTTACGTACATCATGCTGCTTCCCATGTGTACGTAAAAAAAAAGGAGGGGGTAACTTTGATTTAGTTTTCTTAAGTTTTGACTTAGTTAAAATCAAAGATTAAGGTACTTTCGTCAGACTTTCACTGGTACTGAATTTTTTTGGGGGGTGGGGCGGTATTGAGACATTTTCCTAGGCTTTTTAGTTTTTCTTCTTTACTACCGTTGGGAACCGAGTAGGCTTCAGGAATTATAGAGCTTTTACGAAAATCCAAATGAAAAAAATTTGCAAGAAAAAGTGCTCGAGGTTACAACAGCCAAGCAGGTATATCCTTTTCCATTTCATTATTTTACACATCACCAGAAACATAAGTTAACGGACATATATTATTCATCATCTGATATTTTCTTGGTTTTATATATATATATATATATATATATATATATATATATATATATATATATATATGTGCGTGTGTGCGTGTATATATATATATATATAGTAGAATTTTAAATAATGAAAACATTGGTAAGTGTCTAAAATTTCAGCCAGGTGAAATCGGTTTTTAGAAGTACAAGTCGTTCAGTGCTAGATTTTATTAGTATTAAATTAAAGCGAAAATCGATCGTCCCTCTGAAAAGCTTTAAAGTTGACGGTGAACAACAAGAAAAGCCTAAAGGCAGATTGTTACACAGAACAAAGAGAATAACAAAACAAATCCAGCCTGTACCATCGATCAAAAGATGTTATGTAATTGGACAAAAAAAATTTATTTTTTTATCCAGATATCGGAAAAGTGTTCTTATCGCTACAATAAATCTTACGCATTGAAAAAGAACGAATCGAAGCAATTGATAGAAACTCAAAATCGACAATACAGGTTCGAATTTAAATTACTGCCTTCAAAGTCACCCGCTCCAAAACAAATGCTGAAATCGACTTCGTATTCTCGTTTTATCGATTTTTTATCAGACGACTTTCAATTTTTCTATCTCATAAATGGGTTACTTGAAATAGAATAAATAAATATACACTTTGTGAATTTTCACCCGAGTAATAACTGATAACCTTCACTGAAGTCAGAGTGACAGCAAGTTTTCTAAATTCTCCTATGAATCTCCTCAATATTTCTGTCAATCACAACAGTTTCAGTCTTTCCTTCGATCTTCTGTATCTTTGTTCGATTTCTTTTTCTTTCTTTTTTTCTTTTTTTTTTTTTTTTTTTTTTCTTTTTCGCTTTACTTTAACTTAATTCCGTGGTCTGCTGGAATAACGTTGTCCACTTGCAGATAAATTCCATTTTTTGGTAGCTAAATTAATTAGATTTTCTAAAATGACTTCTTTTCTTTACACATTTCTACTCTCCATAGTGATAATTGGTTTCATATGCATGAGAGGACACAAAAAAGTTCTTAGACAAACCAACAGGGAATGATTTTTGAAAAATGTTGATTTTTTTTATAACAGATCAAACTTTGTGGGTTATTTAATGCTAAATCCATCCTTGAATATGATCTATTTAATCATCAAAGTTAATATCTTATTTTCCCAGAATATTTTTTTACGTCGACGTTTTACAATTATTTCTTTTTTTGCTAAAAATTTGATTATCTCTTTAGTTTGAACACTGATATCGGTTAGAAATACACAATTATCTTTTCTACAAGGCAGGCATATATATATATATATATATATATATATATATATATATATATATAGTCATCCACAAACAGACTATTTCGCTGTATCAAAACTCTTCAGTGTGGCTAGACCCGCAAGACACTTCAAGCCGAGATCGAAATCCAGCCGATTTTACATCAGTCGGATATCTTACCCCAGAGCGACCAACATTCTCAGCGTAAGCAAAGGAACGTTTTACATATATATACTTTATTACATGTACGTTTTAAGCAACCAAAACTCTCAAATCATGAGAAGAGCCAGGCATTTCAGTGTAAGTGGCAGCCGGCAAATTCCCCACTCGAGTGTTCAACCCACGAGGAGGAGCATATATATATATATATATATATATATATTGTCGACTACAGATAGACTCTTTCATTGTATCACATTTCTTCATTGTGGCTAGACCCGCGATGTGTGTGTGTGTGTGTGTGTGTGTGTGTGTGTGTGTGTGTGTGTGTGTGTGTGTTGAAAAAGAGCACTGGACATTGAAAGATGGATTTAACCCATTCTCCCTTTGGTTGCAGAATGTGATTCAAACTAAGATTAACGCAGATTTCCATCCTGGTGGACAATTGCAAAGATTCTTGTTCCACGAACGTTCTCCTTTACAGGCGTCGGTTCAGACATCGGGCAAAGCCTTACGCCTTTTAGACGAGTGTGGGTTGGAGTATAAGATTTTTCCTGGGGGCAGGGACGGCCCTCTTAGAACAGCACTAAATTGGTATCTCTCTCAGCCTTTAAAGAAGGGGGAGTATGAAACGGTTAAGGTTTTCATATTCAGTTAATCAAATATAAATTAATTTTGAATTATTGAAGCCCTGGTAAACTGGTACAGAAGTACAAGAGTTGGTACACCTGACTGGGGAAGTTGGTTCCCAGGAAAATGCGCAAATGATTAAAATCTGGCCAAACAGACAAATGGTAGATCCACAAATAAAATTCTTATCTAGAAAATGAGATATATAAAATTCTTTGGGATTTTGAAATACAAACGAATCACTCAATCCTGGCCTAAGAACAAGATGTAGTTTTATATTGTCAAAAGAAAACTTATCAACTAAGCAAAAATCACGACAAATTCCAGGACTTTGCCAGAGAGCTGACAACTTTGTGAAAGTGAGTGTTATACCAATCATAGTTAAAGTACTTGGAGCAATCCTCCAAGACCAGAGGAAAATACTGTGGTAACTGAGAATTCAATGAACAAGTTTTTATACACGGTTCAATAAAATCAAGTATTTCTGTCATAGACAAATACAGATGTAGTTTAGTGTCATTCCCAGGAAACCTCATTGACAAGGCAGTGGAAGACGCTTCAGTTTTAGATGACTCAAAGAACATTAAAGAGACTTGTTATTCAGTCTTAAGTAAAAACCTCTTGTTACAACCAGTGCAAAAAAAAACAACTCACAAAGAGTATAATGATAATAATAATAATAATAATAATAATAATAATAATAATAATAATAATAAGAAGAAGAAGAAGAAGAAGAAGAAGAAGAAGAAGAAGAAGAAGAAGAGTATTGGGATTTGACGTGGGGTTGCTGTCCAGTGGATGTCAAATGCAGAGACGTAAACAGCGTCAGCTGTCATTGTAGCGCTGAGCAGCGTCAAGACTAAGGTTAATGACCGCAATGGACAGGTCTCAGATATACAGAAGAACAACAAAATCTCGGTCTCATTCTTTAAAATTGTTCATGTGGTAGAATAGATATTCTTCATGGAAAGAAAAACATATTCCATTAAAATTTGATCATTTAAAAAAACACATAAAAAGGAAGGCAGGAAATGTAGAAATAACATTATAATCATTTGGATGAGAGGTAATAATAATAATAATAATAATAATAATAATAATAATTATTATTATTATTATTATTATTATTATTAAAAGAATAAAAGCTAAAATTTCAACTGGAATTATCAGAATTATTATCATGAAAGCTTATATAACGAAATAATAACAACAAAATAAAAGCAAAATGATAAAAACAAGACAATAACAAGATAATGAAAACAACATAAAAAGAATAATAGCAACAAAATAATAAAAATGACTACAAAATGAAAACAAAATGACAAAAAATAATAACAACAAAACAATAACAACAAAATAATAGCAACAATAGTGAAACAATAACAACAAAAACAATAACAAAATAATAACAAAATAAAAACAAAATAACCACAAAATAATAACAAAAATAATAACAAAATAATAACTCTAAATAAAAACAAAATAACCACAAAATAATAACAAAATAAAAACAAAATAACCACAAAATAATAACAACAAAACAATAACCACAAAATAACAACAAATTAATAACAACAAAATAATAACAAAATAATGACAACAAAAACAATAGCAAAATAATGACGACAAAACAATAACCACAAAATAACAACATAATAATAACAACAAAATAATAACAAAATAATGATAACAAAATAATGACAACAAAAACAATAACAAAATAATAACAACAAAATAATAACAACAAAATAATAACAACATAATAACCACAAAACAATAATAAAATAATAGCTACAAAATCAAAGAAAAAGATAAACTGATGGGTTTCCAAGGCATTTTGGTTTATGTGCTTGACACCAACATTTTAGTAAGCTCCATTTCAGACTAACTACCTGAGGGAAATATAAGAAGCCCTTTATCCTATCAGGTATGGTTTAAATATTATCAATACTGTTTTCCTAAGAAAATTGATTTGGCATTAAATAAGCCACAAAGTTTGAGATGATATTAAATGAAGACACCAAAACTAATGAAAAGAAAAACCAGCTCATGTATATAGATGATTTCAAGAGCCCCCAGTTCAGATCAGAAGAGTAGATTTAGCTTTTGGTGAAAAAAAAAAATTTCTGAACTGATCAACTGCAATATCCAGCAGACCAGCTAATTCTGATGAAAAGAAAAGATTTAGCTTTTATTGAAAAAGAATTTCTCAGCTAATCAATTGCACAAATCCTGCAATTCTGAGCAAAAGAGGAGATTTAGATTTTGATGATAAAAAGAATTTCTCAACTGATCAACTACGCTGATCCAGCAGACCTGATATTTCTCATCAGAAGAGAAAATTTAGCTCTTGATGGTAAAAAAATTTGTCAACTGATTAACTGCACCAATCCAGCTGACCGCCTAATTCTGATCAAAACAGATTTCACTTTTGATCATGTGAAGAATTTGTCAACTGATCAACTGCACTGATCATGCAGACCACGTAATTTTCATCGAGAGAGATTTACCTTTTGATAATAAAAAGAAATTCTCAACTGATCAACTGCACCTATCCAACAGACCACCTAATTCTGATCAAAAAAGGAGATTTAACTTTACAGGATGAATACAATTTGTCAACTGATCAACTGCACCGAGCCAGAAAACCACCCAGTTTTTATCAAAAGAGATTTACCTTTTGATGATAAAAAGAAATATCTCCATTAATTAACTGCATCAATCATGCAGACCGTGTAATTCTGACCAAAAGAGAAGATTTAGCTTTTGATGATAAAACAAAATTGTGATCTGATTAACTGCTCTGATCCAGCAGATCACATTATTCTCATCAAAAGATGAGATTTGGCTTTTAATGATAAAAAAGTATTGGTCAAATGACCAACTGCACTGATCCAGCAAACTACCTAAATCTGATCAAAAGAGCAGATTCAACTTTTGATGATAAAAAGAATTTCTCAATTCATCAACAGCATAGATCCAGTAGAGCACCTTATTCTAATCCAAAGAGGAGATTTAGCTTTTAATAACAAAAAGAATATCTTTAGGGATCAATTGCACTGATCCAGCAGACCAGATAAATCAGATCTAAAGAGGAGATTTACCTTTTGATGATTAAAAGAGTTTCTCAACTGATTAACTGCACATCCAGCAGAACATCTAATTTTGATCAAAAAAAGGAGATTTAACTTTTCATGATCAACAGAATTTGTCAACTGATCAACTGTACCAAACCAGAAGATCAGCTAATGCTGAACAAAACAGGAGATTTAGCTTTTGATGATAAAATGGATTATATAACTGATCAACTGCACTGTTCCAGCAAACCAGCAAATTTAGATTAAAAGAGATGATTAAGCTTTTGAAGATGTAAAGAATTTGTCAACTGATCAACTGCACTGATCATACAGACCACCTAATTCTGATCAAAAGAGGAGATTTAGCTTTTGATGATAAAAAGAATTTGTCAACTGATCAACTGCACCAATCCAGCAGACCACCTGATCCTCATCAAAAAAGGAGATTAAGATTTTGATGATGAAAAGAATTTGTCAACTGATCATGTAGAGCACATAATTCTCATCGAAAGAGGGGATTCAGCTTTTCATGATAAAAATAATTTTTCAACTGATCAATTCCTTCCATTTATCAGACCACCTTATTCTGATTTAAAAAGGATATTTAACTCTTGATGATAACAAGAATATCTCCACTGAACAATTGAACCAATCCAGAAGACCAGCTAAATTTTATCAAAAGAGGAGATTTAGCTTTTGATGATAAAAAGGTTTTGCCAATAATTCAACTGCACTGATCCAGCAATCCATGTTATTCTCATAGGAAGAGGACATTTAGCTTTTTATGTAAAAAATTTTTCTCAACTGTACTGATCCAGCTGGCCAGCTAATGCTGATCCAAAGAGCAGATTTAGCTTTTTATGATAAAAAAAATTTTTCAATTCATCAACAGCACAGATCCAGTAGAGCACCTTATTCAAAGCAAAAGAGGAGATTTGGGCCTTTGATAATTGAAACAATTTCTCAATTGATAAAATAAACTGATCCAGCAAAACAGCAAAATTCTGATCAAAAGAGGAGATTTAGCTTTTGATGATCAAAAGAATTTCTCAACTGATCAACTGCACCAATTCGACAGACCAGCTAATTCTGATCAAAAGAGGAAATTTAGCTTTTCAGGATAAATAGAATTTGTCCACTGATCAACAGCCCCGATCCAGCACAACAGCTAATTGTGATGAAAAGAGGACATTTACCTTTTGACGATAAAAAGAATTTCTCAACTGATCAACTGCACCGATTCAGCAGACCACCTAATTTTTATCAAAAGAGGAGATTTAGCTTAAATGATAAAAAGAATTTCTCAACTGATCAATTTCACGGATCCAGCAGACCACCTAATTCTGATCAAAAAAGAAGATTTAGCTTTTCAGTAAAAATAGAATTTATCAACTAATCAACTGCACCGAACCAACAGACCACGTAATTTTCATCAAAAGAGGAGATTTAGCTTTTGATGATAATAAAAATGTCTCCACAGAACAACCACATTAATAAAGTGGATCAGCTAATTCTGATCAGAACTGGAGATTTAGCTTTTGATGGTTTAAAAGTATTTGTCAACAGATCAACTGCACTGATCCAGCAGATCCTTTAATTCTCATCAGAACTGGAGATTTAGCTTTTGATGATAAAATTTTTTTAACTGATTAACTGCGCCAATCCAGCAAACCGCCTAATTCTGATCAAAAAAGGAGATTTAGCTTTTGATGATAAAAAGAAGGTCTCCACTAAT
Organism: Sepioteuthis lessoniana; assembly: GCA_963585895.1. Lineage (NCBI taxonomy): Eukaryota > Metazoa > Mollusca > Cephalopoda > Myopsida > Loliginidae > Sepioteuthis > Sepioteuthis lessoniana. The sequence goes on from OY757925.1 coordinate 89,141,771, forward strand.
TAGCTGCACCAATCCAGCAAACCGCCTAATTCTGATCAAAAAAGGAGATTTAGCTTTTAATGATAAAAAGAATGTCTCCACTAATTTGCTGCACCTATCCAGCAGGCCACCTAATTCTAACCAAAAGAGGTGATATAGCTTTTGATGATGTAGAAAAATTTCTCAACTGTCCAAATGAACCAGTCCAGCAGACCAGCTAATCCTGATCAAATGAGGAAATTTAGCTTTTGATGATGAAAAGAATTTCTCAATTCATCTACTGAACCGATCAAACAGACCACTTTATTGTAATCAAAAGTGGATATTTACATTTGGATGATAAAAAGAATATCTCAATTAATCCACTGCACCGATCCAGCAGATCACTTAATTCTGAATAAAAGAAATTTAACTTTTGATGATAAAAGAATATCTCACCTGATCAACTGATCAACTGCACCAGTCCAGCTGACCACATTATTGTGATCAGACGCAGAGATATAGCTTTTGATGATAAAAGAATTTCTGAACTGATCAACTGCACTAATCCAGCTGATCACTTAATTCTGATCCGACGTGGAGATATAGCTTTTGATGATAAAAAAAATTTCTGAACTGATCAATTGCACTAATCCAGCTGATCACTTAATTCTGTTCAGAAGAGGAGATATAGCTTTTGATGATGAAAGAATTTCTGAACTGATCCCCGGCACCAATCCAGCTGATCACTTAATTCTGATCAGAAGAGGAGATATAGCTTTTGATGATAAAAGAATTTCTGAACTGATCCCCGGCACCAATCCAGCTGATCACTTAATTCTGATCAGAAGAGGAGATATTGCTTTTGATGAAAAAGAATTTCTGAGCTGATCCCCGGCACCAATCCAGCTGATCACTTAATTCTGATCAGAAGAGGAGATATTGCTTTTGATGAAAAAGAATTTCTGAACTGATCCCCGGCACCAATCCAGCTGATCACTTAATTCTGATCAGAAGAGGAGATATTGCTTTTGATGAAAAAGAATTTGTCAACTGATTAACTGCACTGCTTCGGCAGATCTCAGAGGGATAATGAAAGAAATAAAAAAAAAAAACTTAACAAATAACTTGTCTTAGTCTGAAAACTGATTAACTGCGAACAATTCAACAGATCCAATTTGATCCTAGAAATAAATGGCAGATGCAGAAATAGTAGCAACTAAAATCCATTGTAGAAAATGGGATCCATAAAATTCTGTTACTTTGATATCCGAACGGAACTTCAAATCTCGGTCAGAAGACAATAAAGTAAAGTTGGCGATCTTAGTAGAAGGTGACCCAAATGCTCTTTTTAACGGTTACTACACCGAGGTGTAGGGGAGGGCGCTATTCTATTCCCTGGATTGCTCCACTTTACTCTTGATCCATACTTTATAATGCTAATCAAGGAGGCATCAAGTACCATTTTTGAGTCATTGGTATGACTCGACTTGGGATTGAACCCCTGGTCTCCTGGACCATCGTCGAACACTCTTCTTATTAGGTTAATAGCCAGGTACAATACCTGCTATTAATTAATAAGAACTTATCATCAAGTGGGCTTTGCCACGGACCAGAGAATGAAAAATAAATGAAAACGAAAAGATAGAGAAATACTTAGATATGGCCATAGAGACGAAAAAGCTGAAGAGTATGAAGGTAGAGGTGATACCAATTGTGGTTGTTTGAATCCCCGCCTAATGTCCAAGAAAAGAGACTGGGAAAACTCATGAGAGAAATTAATCTCTTTTAATAACAACGTCATAAGAAACAATTGTATTAAAACGAAAATCAATAATACACCACAGAATAGCAAGTGTGGGTTATGTGGTGACTAATGTGAAATGATTAATCCCATAATAAGCGAATGCAGCAAACTAGAGCAAAAAGAGTATAACAGTAGGCACGACTAGGTAGGAAAAGTAATCCACTAGGAATTGTTCAAAAAATAAAATTTAACTATAATAACAAATGGTATATGCACAAATCAGAGTCCATATTAGAGAATGAGATGCATTGATTCTCTGAGATTTTGAAATACAGATGTATCACCTGGTCCCGGCCAGAAGACCAGACCAAGTGATAATTAAGAAAGAAATAAAGAGAATTTGCCGTCTAATGGATTTGCCGTCCCAGCAGACTACAGAGTAAAAATCAGAGAAAACAAAAAGAGAAACAAGTGCTTAGATTTTGGCAGAGAACTAATAAAACTATGGAACATGAGAGTAACGGTGATATCAATTGTAGCTGGTGCACTTGGAACCGTCCTCGTAGGCTTGGAAACGAGGCTGGAAGAGTTTGAAATCGGGTGACTGGTCGAGACCATCCAGACTACAGCATTGTTGAGATCAGCTAGAATACTGAGAAGAGTCCTGGAGACCTGAGTAGACTTTCTGTCTCTCGGACTCCAGTGAAATAACATCAGCTAACGCTGGGATGAAAAACTTGCTTGGAGTATGATAACCATGATTAAATAGAAAGACTTTGATATAAACATTTCAAAAATGTGATACCTACCACCGTACCAGTAATTGTGGGAGCACTGGGTATGTTCAAGAAAAGGGCAGATGAACATAATAACAAGATACTGGACATTCCAGCCAATATGAAATGCCAAAAAAAAAGTGCACCCAGTGGAACTGCTTATCTCCTTAGGAGAATACTGTTATATATAATTGAAATATAATACCAAAAAGAGGGAGCAAAAGACAAAAGACAAATAGAATGCATATAATCTCAACCTTCCTTCACCCTAAATGTTGCGTAAAGACCCGGGGAGGGATTGTAAGAAACCAAAAGTAAAACTGAAAATTAAATAATAATAATAAAGACTATAAAACTAGTTATGACTGGGTGGGGATGGTGATCCACTGGGAATTGTGCACGAAACAGAAATTTGACCATACGAACAAATGGTATATAGAAAACCCGGAATCTGTCTGAGAGAATGAGACGCTCAAACTTCTCTGGGGTTTTGAGATACAAACGGATCATCTAATCTCGGCCAGACGACAAAACCTGGAGATAGTCAATAAAACAGAGAGAACCTGCCGAACGGTGGGCAAAAGTGGAAAAGAAAAGGCCTTTAAACATTAAACGTAAAATCTTGTTTTGTTTCAATGCATGCCGTAAAAATTTGAGATCATTTGATTGGGAATTAGTTAAGTTATTACGAAATGATTACGAAATGATATTAATTTTTCTAAAATACCTTATACATCTCAAATAATATTAAACTTTTTGAAATACTCTGTATTCTATTAGTCAACAAGGATTGTAAAATAATCAGCTTCAATCCAAATCTCCAGCACTGATGGGTATTTCAACTAGTTACAAATAGATTAATACTAAATTGGTGTCTATCTATATTGGATTTCATACGTTGGAACATGAAAAACTTGTCATGTTACAGAAATTTCTTAAACACCGAACAAACATGGGCAGATAACCAAAAAGAATGACATTTTAATTTGAAATGCACGAAATCTCTTTTCCAATATATATATATATATATATATATATATATATATATATAATCATTATGTCGTGCTGCTTGCATAGATTTCCCTGACTCTCTTTCTCTCTCTTTCTCACTATTCGTCTCTATCATCTATCGCTTCTGGCAGGTCTTCTAGACTACATCCTGTGTCCATACAGAGCTTGTGAAGAAGTCCACTGGAGAATATCACTTATGAATTCGTCCTTACTTCTCTAGCAGTGTCCTACATGTCTTGTTCGTCTTATTTGGATGGTTTTAGTGATGGGAGGTAGGTGGCCGTACAGCTGCTGTTTCTTGGGATGTTGCTTCCAAGATTTGATCAATGTAGCTCCTAGCATTCTTGAGCAGTTCCCGTTTTGCTTTTTCTCTCAACGCTTAGGAAGCGTCCATGTGGGTTATCCATATAGTAGAATTAACACAACCGCTGCTTGGAAGAAATTAGCTTTTTATTTTATCGGATAGGTCAGACTTCCATATGATCAACAACCTATCGATAGCAGTCCCTGCTTTCGTAAGTCTCATTTGATGTTATTTTCAGTAGATGAGACGCTACTTCCGAGGTACGTGAACTTGTCCACTGATTTCTAAGAACCATCGTTTTGTGCAGAGATGTCTCCTTTCGTAAATAAATACACCATTATCATTTTTTTTGCAAATAAAAAGTTAACTTTCGTCTAAAACCAAGATACGAGAATTTTATTGCTTCTGGTTGAATATTGCTCAATCAAGCAGATATCATTAGGTGCTTTTCATAACCAAATTCTATTGCTTTAAAACTCTCCAGCCAAAATATGAATTCGTAGCAATCCGAAAACAAGTTCACTTCTTTTATATATTTCTGCAGTTTTATGTTTCGTAAACAGAGTTTCAAAGATGTGGATTTTGGTAATAAATAATTCCTTGTAATATCTGTTATGGTCATTTCATGATCCACAAGAAATAATAAAATTCCAGTATTTTTGGTCAAGAGGAAAATTAAGGTTTTGTAAAAAAATTGTTGGGAGTTTACTTATTTATGTGCAAGGAGGCGTACTTTGTATAACGGTTATCGTCGTTGAAAATGGAATCGATGAATCAAATTATCCCCCTTTTTGCCGCAGCTGTGGGTAAATTGTAGGACAGCTTGGTTTCTTTCGGCAACCGGTTTAGAAGAAGGAAAACTCTGAATTTAAACCACTTGAACTCTGCTTAAAAATTGACCTTGTGTCACATCCTGATCATGGGGGGGGGGCAAATATTTCCTACCAACTTATTTGGCATACAACACAATCGATATGATTAGTCATACCAGATAATGTTTTAAATAATGTTCGCAATATACCACGAGCATTAATCTCCAAATACCCAAGATTGTTTGTGATATGAGAAGCCAGTGTTATGGTCAGATCAATGCCTGTAAACCAGCCGGTAACTGACCCAAATATATACAACGGATCGAAACGTTGCTTAATGAATGATTATAAGGGCACTAATCAGAATTATAAGACACCCAGTAAGAATCAAACTCACTGGCAAAATCTCGTTGGTTTGGGCTTGTGTTTTATGGTTTATCAACCCTTGTGGGGTCTTTCGGAGAAATCGATTCACGACATCACAAATTTTGACTATCCGTCGAATTCTAGAAGGTGTACGAGCAAAAAAAACTTGAGGCAACAATATTATTCGTCAACTTCTCCAAGGCATTTGACTCAATACACAGAGGGAAGATGGAGCAAATACTTCTCGCCTACGGCCTCATCAAAGAAACCGTCTCAGCCATAATGGTGCTATGTAAAAACACGAAAGTAAAAGTTAGCTCACCGAATGGAGACACAGACTATTTCGACATTGTAGCAGGTGTGCTATAAGGAGATATATTAGCCCTATATCTGTCAAGACTACGTGCTTAGAACGTCTATAGATTTAATGAAATTAAACGGTTTCAAGCTGGCAAAGGAAAGAAGCAGAAGATACCCCACACAAACTTTTGTGGACGTGAACTACGCTGATGACATAGGGCTTCTAGCAAATACACCTGCCCAAGCGGAATTCCTGCTACATTGTCTGGAACGAGCAGCAGGTTGCATAGGCCTCCATGTCAACGCAGACGAGACAGAATACATGTGCTTTGATCTAACCGGCGACATCTCCACACTAAAGGGTGGTCCTTTGAAACTAGTAGACAAGTTCACCTAGCTCGGAAGCAGCATCTCATCAACTGAGAATGACATCAACACGCGACAAAGGCATGGATAACTATCGATAGACCATCAGTCATATGGAAGTCAGACCCGATCGATAAAATAAAACGCATTTTTTTCAAACAGCGGTCGTGTTGATACTGCTATATGGATGCACCACATGAACGCTAACTAAACGTGTGGAGAAAAAGCCTGACGGCAATTACATCAGAATGCTGCGAGCTGTATTGAACAAATCCTGGAGGCAACGCTTCACAAAACAGCAGCTGTACGGCCACCTATCACCCATCACGAAAATTAGACGGAAAAGTTAGACGAACAAGACATGCGGATCACTGCATCCAAGTAAAGACGAACTCCTGTGGACCCCTTCACATGGACAAGTAAATATAGGACGACCAGCTAGAACCTATATACAACAGTTCTGTGCCGATACAGGATGTAGACTGGAAGACCTTCCGGGAGCGATGAACGGTAGAGACGGGTGGTGAGAGAGGTTCTGAGAGATTCGTGATGATGATGATGATATACTCGAATTATTCACGAAGATATTGTATATATATATATATATATAATTTGTTTGTGAATAAGTGGTAATTAATTTTTAAACGTGTTATAAGAGCTTATTTGTTAGCACATAGTTAAACGGTTTCCAAGTATTTCTATCCAACACAAATAATTTAATCTATTTTCCCTCCATTTATGAGTAAATAGTAGGGCAGACTGGGCTCTTTTACTTTGGTATGGCAACTGGTCTAAGAGAAAATAAACACAAAATTCAAACCTGTTAAATTCCGCTTAAAAATTTAACCTAGTGTCACACCCTGTTGGTAAATATATACACGAACTTTGCGAATTGACAACAAAATTTATACGAGTGAAGTTTAAAAGAAATCGAAAATGAAACTGTAATTGTGAAAACAGACATGAACATTTTAGGGTTCAGTGACGGAGTTGTATGTTTAGTGTTTGATACAAGGTAAACATCAAAATTTCAAAATATCACTTTCAAAATGAAGAAATATATACGCAACAAAATCTTCCCAGACATATTTGCGAGCGGGGAGCGTCGAATCTGTCAACATTTATGGAAATCGTTTCATTTTCATATCATAATAAAAATCATTTTTAACGGTTAATTGTCTCGTTTTTATAGTTGCCATCATCTTCGGTAACTCGTTCCCACAAAGCTCCCAGTCCGTCACAAGAAGCTCAGACCAAACTGCGTCTACCCCAGTTAAACAGATTTTTTTTTAAAAAAGCACTGCGTGGATAGAAAACATGAACAAACATGCTAGTCGGAAGACGCATGAGGTCATCCAAGTGATTAGACCACATATGTACAAACCAGAATCTGTCCACGAAAATGAAACCTATAAAATTTTCTGGGACTTTAAGATATAGACGGAACACTCAGTCTTGGCCAGACGACCAGACATAGCATTAACAAGAAAAAAGAACTTTTCAACTATTTGATTTTGCTGTCTCCAGCGGCTCATTGAGTGAAAATTAAAGAAAGCGAAAAGAGAGACAAATACTTGGATCTTTCGAGAGAGTTATTATAACCGTAGATAATGAAAATGACCGTTATTCCAATTGTGGTTGGTGCAATGGAAATTAGAGGAAGTATCGACAAAATATAGACTTCAGCACTATTGAGACTAGCTTGAATACCAAAAAGATTCCAGTAGACCTTGGAAAACTTGTTCACATGTGTAAAAAAACTCGCAAGGAGGGAGGAAAATCAAAATAATGCCAAAAAGAGCAACTATATCAAAACGAAAATTAAAAATATGCAATAGAATTAGACGTGTAGGTTATGCAGAGAAAGAGAAAAAACGATTAATCAAATAATCAGCCAACTAGCACAAAAGGAGTACAACACTAGACCCGACTGGGTGGGAAAGGAGATCCACCGAGAACGGTACAAAAGATTGAAATTTGACACTACTAACAATAGATGCAGAAACCCAAATCCATGCTCGAAAATGAGAGTCATAAAATCTCTGGGATTATGTGATATAAGCGGATCCCCAAAACCCGATTAGATAGCCAGACTATGTGATGATTAACAAAAAAAAAAAAAAGAACATTATTAAGTGTATTTTGCTTTTCCAGCGAGCCACTGAGTAAAAATGAATGAAAACAACAACGAAAAGATAGGTAATTCCTTTGCTCTTGACTGAGAACAGAAAAAACTGGAACATGGAAGTATCGTCGATATCCATTGTAGTTGGTGTGTTTTGAACAGTCGCCGGGGATTTGGAATGGAAACTGAAGGAATTGATGATCAGTGGAAGAATAAAAACTATCTAGATTATTGCACGGTTTTGATCAGCTAAAATACTTTGTTGAGTCCTGGAAAATAAACTCCAGTGAAAAAAAAAAAAGTTAAAACTGGGATAAAATCTTGCAAAGGAGTCAAATAATAATGAAATTCATAAAATTCTCTGGCTATTTGAGATAAAAACGAGTCCCCCAATCTATACCGAGGTGGATTACAAGTTGAATTTGAAGGAAAGCGAATAACTGAACAAATACTTGCACCATCCAAGAAAGCAGAAAAAGCCGTAGAACATGAATATAACAGTGATACCAATAATTATCAGATCACTTGGATTAATTCTTCAGAACCTGGAAAAGAGATTCAATGAACAGGAGATTAAGGGAAGAATCGAGACCATACATAACACAACACTTCTAAAATCAGCTAGAATAATCAGAAGAGACATGGAGACCTGAGAAGACTTGCTGTCATTCAGTCTCCAAAGGAAAATCATCAAGGTGAGTTTGTGTGAAAAATTCGCATAGAACATTACAATGATAATCTATCGTCGTCATAAATGGTGTTTAAATTTGTACATGAAAAAGTATTGGAGTAAAGGTCTGGAAAAAAGGAAAAAGTCATTATTGAATTTGTGGGGAAATGATTTATTTTTCTCAAAACAATCCAGACGGCTTATTTATTGTGTGTATTGTCCAGCATTGACCATGTTATTAGCAGTTTGACAGACACCATCAATATCCAACGTGTGATGACAGATGTACATGAATGACTGAACCACATAAGGAAGATTTGTGCTGTTGTTATTGTTACAGTATCTCACATGCGTAACACACTTCCTGCTCTTATATATATATATATATATATATATATATATATATGTGTGTGTGTGTGTGTGTGTGTGTGTGTGTGTGTGTGTGTGTGTGTTGGAAGGTGCGTGTGGGCGTGTGTTTATGTCTGAGGTGTCTGTGTGTGCATGTTTATACTTTGTCAGGAGTGAGTAGAGGAAAATATCAATATTATACTCCATATGAAAGAGTATGGAACAGTGATCTGTTTGTGCTCATACACCAACTTATTGGCATCTCTCCTATTAAGATCAGTTTCCAGCAATATATATATATATATATATATATATATATATATATCATTATATTTTTTACACCAAACTTACCAGGGTTTTATTCACTAAGCTTAAGTCTGGCACAGCGTCATATCTGTAGGGAGAGTGAAAGGATCAAACTAATTATAGTATGAAAGATATGTGAGACTACCTTGCTAACTCTACGGTACTCTTTCAAGGGGGGGGGGGAATAGATATTATTTCCATTAAATCAGGGTCATACTTAAGTGAACTTAAGTGAAGAGTTCTCAGACGAATTTATTTTTTCTAAGTGTCTGTGGAAGCATTACGCTCATAGAAGTCTACAAAAGTTTATATCGTGGTTGGCTCCTCTAACAGTGAAATAGTTTAGACAAAAGCTTTCAATGGAGATAAGAGAGAGAGAGAGAGAGAGAGAGAGAGAGAGAGAGAGAGAGAGAGAGAGAGAGTACTCAAATTTATTGTTTTAACTGTGAACGTGTTGATCTCCAGTAGACACTTGATACAGACTTAAAATGAAAAATTCTCCATAGTCAGAGAAATATTGAAGAATGATAAATGCACAGCTCAAATGACGAGGAATTCTATATTTGTATTTACTTGCTACAACGGTACAATGGGTCATGTGAGGTGAATATTTCAATGATTACAATGCTGTAGGATTGACTGATTGATTTTAAGGGCATTTCAAACCGTTTGTGGTTATTTTATTCCAAGAGGTTAGGCAATTGAGTTCATTATATTTTCCTGAGTTTTTGTTTCTTAAGAATGTTTTACACGGAATTATATGGTTTCAAGAATTCCTATCATATACTAATAATTATAGTGGGGGGTCCTCGTGGTGTAATGGTTAAAGCGATGGACTGCGGAATCGTAATAAGCGAGTTCGTACTCCAGTCGTGCTGTTACGTTCCCTTTCGGGCAAATACCCTTGGGAAAGGTATGAACCCCCTTATCCTCCCAGCTATGAGTTAAATAGTACCACTACTGTTCTTCTAGGAGAATAGTTTTGGCATTAAATAACCTACAAAGGTTGATATGTCATTAAACAAAGAAACCAAACTAAACTAATAATTATATGGTTTCAAATCGGTTTCGGTTTCTTTATTTAATGACATATTAACCTTCCTGGGATATTTAATGCCGAATCCATTCCTGTAAAAATCAGTAGTGGCACTATTTAATCCGGAGTTCGGTTCGGTTTGGTTTTAGCATGCCTTGATGAAGAGGAAGAATCGTTTCAAGCACTTATTATTCTCAGAAAATTTTGCTTCCACCCTTTCATATCAAGTTAGGAGAAATGAAGAACTTTGTAAAGGCAATCGAGCTGGAAAGTAGCGAGTTTTACTTTTTCTCCGGGAGAAATAACCATGGATAAGCATGGAGAAACTCAGTGATGGTATATTTGATGGTCCGCAGTTAAGAAAATTCGGGAAGGACACAATGTTTGACGAAGCACTGAGCGAATCCAAACTGTCCGCTTGGCAATCACTGAAGTCAGTAATTACAAACTTCCAGGGAAACCACCGGAGTGCGGATAATGAGCTACCAAAGAGTTTCCGTCAACTCGAGGCGCGAATATCAGTCAAACTGCATTTTCTGCTGTCATACTTTGTCTATTTTTCTAAGTACTGTGGAAATTTGAGTGAAGATCATGTTTGGTTTCGTTTGGTTTCTTTGTGGGTTATTTAATGCAAAAGTTATTGTTCCAGAAGAACAATTGTGGTACTATTTAACCAATTGCTAGGAGGATAAGGGGGTTCATACCTTTCCCAAGGGTATTTGTCCGAAAGTGAACGTAATAGCGGGACTGGAGTTTGAACTCGCTTACTACGATTTCGCAGTCCATCGCTTTAACCATTACACCACGAGGACACCCTCCGCGAAGATCAGGGTGAGTGCTGTCACCAAGACATTTGCATAATGGAAGAACGCTTCCATGGCCGGTGGGATGTAAACTTTCTCGCTGACTACAGCTGGCGTTTGAAACAGGATATGGTGGCTGTCGAGCACAGAAGAAAGTCCCTGAAAAGACCCTTCATCCATGCATAGGTTCTTTTGTGTATTTTTAAGTTTACTATGGCACAATGTGAACTTTCTGTTTATCATCATCATCATCATCATCATGTCGCGCTATCAGCACGGATATCCCTGGACCTCTCTCGCTGCCCCTCCCTATCATCCATTGCTTTCGGCTGGTCCTCCGGCCTACATCCCATATCGGGACAGAGCTGCTGTATGTAGGTTCGAGCTGGTCGTCCTGCCTTTACACGTCTATGTGAAAGGGTGCACTGGAGTACATCACTTATGAGCTCGTCCCTACTTCTCCAGCAGTGCCCCGCATGTCTGTTTCGTCTAATTTTGATAGTTTTCGTGATGGGTGGTGGGTGGCCGTACAGCTGCTGCTTTCTGGGATGCTCTCTTCAACTGTTCAGTATTTCTCGCAGCATTCTTGAGTAGTTGCCGTCAAGCTTTTTCTCCATACGTTCAGTTAGCGTACATGTAGTGCATCCATAAAGCAGTATCGACACGACCGCTGCTTGAAAAAAAAATGCGTTTTATTTTATCGATCGGGTCTGACTTCCATGTGACCGAAAGTCTATCGTTAGCTGTCCATGCCTTTGCTAGTCGCGTGTTGATGTCTATCTCGGTTGATGAGACACTGCTCCCTAGGTAGGTGAACTTGTCACCAAATTTCAGGGTGCTACCGTTTAGTCTGGAGATGTCACCTGTTTGATTAAATCATATATTCTGTCTTGTGTGCATTGACATGGAGGCCGATGCACGCAGCGGCTCGTTCCAGACTATGTAGCAGGGTTTCGGCTTGGGCAGGTGCATTTGCCAGGAGCACAATATCATCGGCGTAGTCGGCGTCGGTAATTGTTTTTGTGGGGTACTTTCTGCTCCTTTTTTTTGTTTGTTTGCTTGAAACTGTTTTCTTTGATTTTATCGATAGATGTTCTAAGCACGTAGTCTAGGCAGATGATAAAGAGGTATGGGGCTAATGTGACTCCTAATAATGAGACTTCTGTGAATATATCAACCTAAAATTTAGCATTGTTTAATGCAATAAGAAAATAAAGAGTTATAATAATGTTCTATACATTTCAAATAAGAACTTGTATCTTTAGAATTTGACCTGATTAGAAAAAATGAGTATGATTTTTGGATTCAGTGTTAAAAAACTGCCTTAAAATCAAGTATTATATATTCGACCTTGAAAACATAGCAGGGCAATGGGATCAGTTCTTTAAGAATTGATATATTTTCTCAAAATTCCTATCGAATACGAATAATTTTTAAACAGATCTGTTTGACTCAACTGGCTCACTGGTCTAGTAGGTAGAGTGTTCGCCAACGGTCTGGAAGACCTAGGTTCAATCCCAGGTTGCGTCATACCAAAGACTTTAAAAATGGTACTTGATACCTCCTTGCTTAACACTCAGCAGTATAAGGTACGTATCGGGGGTAAAGTGGAGCAATCCAGGGAAAGGAGTAGCGTCCTACCCTACACCTCGGTGTAGTAGCTATTGAAAAGGGAGCCCTCTAGTCGCCCTCGACTATGGTCACAAACTTTACTTACTAGTCCAGATTAAAGTGAATTTGGAAGTAACTGCAATGTACGGATATTTCCCACTTCCCAGTGTTCAAAAACTGGAGCCTTGCCAATAGATGCAGTTTTACATCATACCTAGTACACCCATTCTATTCGGAGGGGGTCTTAATCCTTTGATGGGGATAAAGTCAATATATTCTTAGCTCTGCCGACAGGGCTTTTGGCTATTGGATAGTATCAAAATACTCTTTCCATGTTGAGTCAATATTTGGTTTGAATAGAAATAACATGCAAAAATATTCTTTAATGCACGGTCGAAATAATTCTTCAAATTATTTTTGGTATGATTTTAACAACTTTTATTCAAAAGATGTATAAGATATACTAAAGATAAAGTGTTTTAAGTAATTTCTATAAACCAAATAATTTTTATAAACCAATTCATTTCTATAATGACTTAATATCATTTCTATAAACGATAAAAACAAAAACAACATGGAATCGCTGCCTTCTTTTCTTTTGAACAATAATTTGGTGACCTTAGTTGAGGGTGACCCGAAGGCTCCCTTTTCAATAGCTACTACACCAAGGTGTTGGGGAGGGTGCTTCTCCTTTCCCCTGAATTGCCCCACTTTAACCTTGGTCTTCACCTTATAATGCTGAGCGTTAGGCAAGGTGGCATCAAGTACCATTTTTTGAGTCTTTGGTATGACTCGACCTAGGATTGAACCCAGGTCTCCCGAGTCATTGGCAAACACTCTAACCACTATGCCAATGTCCAGTAAACAATACTTATCTTGTATTTACTGACCCCTCAGCACAGACGGGTCACAAGGTCAATTTTCAGCAGAGATAACACTTGTATATTATACACATACACAGCACTTAGTGCTGTGTATACATTTCGTGTATACATTTCGTCTGTGTATACATTTCGTCTCGCTTAATTCTATATGACGTCATCAGGTGGAAATGAAAAAAGCAAGAATGGATTGGGACAAGTTTTCAGGTAAGACTGTTGTGTCTTCTTTGAAAATCTGCATAAAAAATCCGATGGAAGAATGCACAACTATAACATATAATCTGCCATGAAACTTTCATTGAATCACTTCAAGAAGCAAAAATATTTTGTCAAAATTAATTAAGATAATTTTCCTTCTTATGAAATAGCTAGGAATCTCTGGTAAGAAAAGCTGAACAATTTTTAATCTATTTTTATTTTTCTTAATCTTTTTTATTGATTCAGTCATCCAATTATTTGGAGGGTGGGGCTTTCTTGACCCATTTGCCACCTATCAGTCATCTTGCATTGTCTATATAGTCTTCATGAACATTAACAAAAAGCAAAAAAAAAAACATAATTGTCTGAACACATGTGTTTTATGACCTTACAGAGAGATTCAAAACTTTGGGAAGGTGAGTGTCCATATTAACCAATTATTCCAAATTGCCATATGAGGTCATCTTTTCAAAATCCTCTATCAATAATGCATTATTTGTGAATCTAATATTTTGACAATCTTGTTCGCTGGTATCCGTTAAGTACAGATGTTCAATTTTAAAATGGCTCAACTCATAAATAGTCAAATTTTGTTTAGTTACAAGTTTCAACGATGATTTATATCTCATGTGATACCAGTCCACTAATTCTGTCAGATGATCTTCTAGTTTGGCCTATTCTTCAACGCCAAAATATATTCAAATTCTAATTTACATTGGCGGCGGATAAGGGAGGGAGGGAGGGTGTTCTGAGAAGTTCATAAGCTGAAAAGCTTATATGATACCTTCATATTTGCTGCTGACTATTGAGACGTATGGGATCCAAGTACTGCAACACCGATGGAAGAAGTGTGTGAACCACAAGGAGGACTATGTGGAAAAATAAACCTTATTTGCTTATATTCTTTGAAAGTATCTTGCTCAGCTTTATGTAACTTTCTTCCGACCCTGGTATATATATATATATATATATATATATATATATATCGGGTACAAGCACGCTTCTCTGATTTTCAGCTGAGCTTGTATCGACACGAGTTTATAAGCAGGTGAAGGCAAGCATTTGGACGATATATCCTTTAGAATAAAGTGATGACTATAAAAAAGCAAAATGGCAAATATTGTTTTTTTTTTTTTATCGAAAATTGAATTTCATTCCAGCATAACCTCTCAAAAAAGGAATCTTCTGGGTGTGATATTAAACTGCATCCATAACATTCAAAAAGCTAAAAGCCTCCTCACGGCGCATTTTAATATTTTAATATTTGATATTTGATATTTCACTTCTTCGCTTCTGTCGACGATTTAAGAAATTTAGCTTTAACACATGGAATAACTTTTACCATTATTCAGTTGAAAAAAGTATAAGATCTATTTATTTTATATACTTGGACTTGACTATATTATTTTTATGAGAAAGACTTTTGTATAGAATGCTATGACTGCATTTAATGATAAGACTCCATTTGTGTAGATCTGGGAATGGTGGAGTGACACTGCATTGCCATCATCCCAATGTCATATCTGACCTGGAGTTGTAGTACTTGTTGGTATCATATCTATGGATTGAATAGATGTACTTTTAAAAATATTAGTATTCAATAGAAATAATTTATGCAACATCATTATTTGTATTGAGAATAGTTACTTGAAGTTATAATTGTTTACTAAATATTATTATTATCATTAGAAACCACATAATTGGGTGCAAACAAATGACTTATTAACATTAGTCCCTAAGTGAATTCAATTGTGCCTGGCCCAGTCTTATCTATGGATCAAATAGAACTGTTTGACATTTAAACTGTGTACTTACGCTAAACTGAATTGTTAGAAATAGAACTGTTTGATAATTTAACTGTGTACAAACAAATGACTGATGTTTAATTGAATTTTAAGTGATACATAGCAATACTTGAAAACATTAAACTATGTGCAAACAAATGATTAATAGTAAATAGAATTATTCGTATTAGATAGAAATCACTGAAAGCATTTGACCGTTCGAAAAAAATGAGCTCAGGCTTGTTTAAAAATTTTATCTACAAAATGTGTTTAGAAATCATATATTCAATACATATGTATAAAAAAAGATTGGGCATGAAATAACCTACAATCGTTGATAAGCCATAAAACTTAACCAAATCAGCAATTACGCTACTGTATTTCGAACTCGCTTCCTACGATGTCGCAGTCCAGCACTTTAGCCACTACAACCCGGGGGTCTCAACCTTGATTTACTCTGAGAAAATAAAGAAAATTCCAGTCAAATTTGCAACTGAATGATAACGTTTAGGGTCTTCATTCACTCTGAACGTCCTTTATTATAAAATCAAGTTCTCAATATAATGGAGTCAACTATAAAATGCTAATTAGAATCCTTCACTTCATCCTAAATAGTAGAACTGACTTTCAAGTTAGAAGTTTGTGTCTTTCGTGATAATCTTGGAAACGAACATTGGCAACGGTAGAAATTACAGAATTATCTCCGTTACAATACAGCCCAGTGTATATATATTTGTATTTGGGTGTGAAATTGATCAATTAGGGAATCAATCAATAAATTGATAAAACCATAGCTATTCCTATATAAGAAGACTTTTGTTTATACGCAGTTTTATGGTTGCAAGCCCCACAGAGAGAGAGGGAAGTGTGTAGAATACTAGTTGGGTGAGTCAAAAGTTTTGCAATATTTTGGTAACGTGAGACACAATTTGGCATCTCCTGATAGTTTGGCCGAGGTCGTAAATGTGACGAATCACACTGGACTGTGAGATACCGAGTTTGCCTGATACTCTTCAAGTGCTACTCCCCGGATTTTCCTCAATGGCTGAGAAAACGGCCTCATTATCAACAGTTTTAGGCCAACCAGAGCTGTTATGGCATAGTTCCTACTCGTAAAGCATGTTTCTGGATTAGACTCAGTTGAACGCCCATTTGTGCAGCTTTCAAATAAATAGATATACTGGTATCAAAATATACCAAAACTATTTTCGGAATCTCTGGGTGTTTCTGAAAGTTATCTAAAGAGAAAAATCAAAGCTTTATTAATTGCAACACAAGATAATGCCATAAAGATTAATTATGTCAAAGCAAAAGTTGATATTACACAAGAAAATAGCAAATATAAATTCTATGATTATATAAATGAAATAGTTAATCACAAAATACTCATATGTTGTAAATTGACTCAAAAAGAATTTTGCCCAATCGGCTGGGGCTGTAGAATACACCGACTGCTTCTCTGTATAGGGACAAGAAGCCCCCCACCCCAACGAGTGTCCTGATATGACACTAAACAATCTGATGGTGAGGTTCCAGCAGTGCTGGAGCTTTTGGAGTACCCCTTTATTGCCATCGCTCCCAGGTCCACTCTGGCCCGGAGTGGTAGCACCTAATCGGGCCCTATCTATGGGTTAAATAGAACTAACGGCATACTTATGCTAAACTGAATTGTTTGAGTAAACTGAATAGCTTGAAATAGAAATGTTTTTGACAATTAAACCGTACTTACATTTGAACTGCGTGCTTATGTTTAACTGAATTGTTTCAAATAGAACTGTTTTTCGACATTAAAACTGTATTTACACTTAACTGAATTGTTTAACATAGAACTGTTCTGACATATAACTGTGTGTAAACAAAATCTGTACTTTTACAAAGCTGAATTAGCTGAAGTAGAATTGCTTGACTAAACTAAATAGCTCGAAATAAAAATGTTTTTTTTACACTTAAACTGTACTTACATTTAAAACCGTGCTTTTGCTAAACTGAATTGTTTTAAATTGAACTATTTTTGACACTGAAACTGTACTTACCCTAAACTGAATTGTTATATACAACTGAATAGTTTGAAATAGGAATGTTTTTGACAATTAAACTGTGTACTCATGCTAAACCGAATTGTTTTAAATAGAACTGACTATTTACATAAAAATGGATTTGGCGATAAATAACCTACAAAGGTTGATATGCCATAAAATCAAACCAAACCAATTAAAAAGAATTCATCAGCAAACCTGACTGGGCGGGAATGTGATCCACAGGGAATTGTGCAAGAGATTAAAATTTGACTTTTCCGACAAATGGTATACGCATAAAACAGAATCTATCTTAGAAAGTGAAACCTATAAATTTGTCATGTAATGCGTTTTGAAGAACCAAGGCTGAAAATTTAAAGAAAAAAACTCTTTAAATACCTGGACATTGCCAGAGAACGGAAAAAATTGTGGGGATGAGAAAGTATTGATGATACTAATCGATACTGGGACTCTTGGAACATTCCTCAAGATTCTAGAAAAGAGTTTGGGTGAACATGGGACCAGTAGACAAATCGAGACCATCCAAAGACCTAAGGAGATTTGTTGTCACTTAAAGTTCAGTGAAAAACCAACACTTAGTGCTGTTGTCTCTTAAAATCCTCAGGAACTTATCAATATAATATTTTAATAATAATTGTCGTATACACGAAATTTAAAATAAAGGTCGGTAAATTTTTTCATGTTAATTCTTATTTGAATGGAAAGGTCGAATTTACTGGCAATGGACTTGAAGATCAGCATTTTTCAAATAATAGGCAATCCCGCCACTCCCAATCCTCCTAGTCATCAAGCTGGCGAATATGACGCATTTTATTAAACTACGCCGTACTAACTTTAAGAAAATCAATTAGGAAAAAAAAAATGAGATAAGGAATGTATTAAGTTACACACGAAGAAAAAATAAGGCAAATAAACATATTACTTACCTTGTTTTTTTTAACGGTTGCAGTTCCCAAAACAAATATTTCCCGGTTGGTTCTTAGTAGCATGTTGCACTTTCATAAATGGCTACAACGAAACTTTAGAAAACTTGTTAAACTTCGTTTAAAGTTTTTCTGTTAGTTTATAATGCCAAATAATTAGATCCAAGTATTGATTTCAATAGTAACATCAAACTAAACACAATGTTTCAGGGGAAATAATAAAATACTGGTTCATTTGGTTGAGTAGAAAATTAACTTTCATTAATGAATTATTAGTAGTGTACGTATGAGCGATTATATATATATATATATATATATATATATATATATATATATATATTGCTCAGATGATCCCATAGGCGAGAAACTGACTATCATAATGCACCGTTGGCTCTGTGTTTACGTTAATCAAACCTAGAACTATATATGACCTATCACAGATATTGATGACTTACTTTACAAATATAGCAAACTATATATATATATAGTCATCCACAGACAAATCTGTTTCGTTCTATCATAACTCATCAGTGTGGCTAGACATATTAGCTCCCCGTAGCTGGGATCGGAACCCGGTTGACTCAAACGCCAATCCAAGCTTCTAACCCTTCAGCCACGAGGAGCCAGTAGCATCGAAGTAAATTTTAAACGTTTATGAATCACAATTACTATTGTTTACATACATCCGTTTAACGGCTACCGAGACCTCAATTCATATATGAAGAGGCTTGCAATAAACGCTAATGGCAACACGATTACTTCATTCGCCGGAGAACTCAACCCTACGGGGGTAGGAGAGTATATATCTCTATAGTCATCCTAAATATATATATATATATATATATATATATATAGGAGATAAACTGCGCAAAAGAAATCTTAAGAGAGAAACTGAATCTCTACAAACTGCAGCAGAAAATAATACCACAAAGAATAATTATGGCAAATTAAAAAATGATATTACGCAAAATAATGATTTATAACTAGCAGAAGTACCTGGCGTTTCCCAGCTTAAAAATAACGTCTTATAGCAAATTTTGATAAAGAATTAATTTGCTCGTGAGATATACTCCTGGGTGGAAAGAATGAACGTGGAGGCACTTACTTGTGTGAACACAAATCCTTAGTTCCTAACTCCGGATGTTTTTTAGATTACCGGCCCCACGAACTGAAAGTTAATCGTTCGAAACTCTGATGGAAAATAAGACCTCACACATTTTTTCTAATCCGTGGTTCTTGGCTAACTTGGGCAAACTAACAAAAAAATTAAAATCTTATTTGTTTCAAGTAAAATCTAAATCGTTACTTGTAAAATTCGTTGTCATAAAACTTTAAAATATTTCAATGACAGCCAAACTGTCAGTTGACTTCAGCTAGATATTACAATCTCTCAGCACAACCGATTAACTCTTTTTAGAAAATTTATACAAATAAGTTTTGCGCAATCTATTATTTAACACAAGAGTCGGAAAAGAAAATGCTCCCAAGTATATACGTTTTGGGAATAGAGATGTTGAATTAACAATTTTAAATCGCATTTTACTTAGCTTTTTTAGAGAAAAAAAAAGTCAAAAATAGTCGTAAATAAGATTCAAGAATATAAATAAACTCCACGAGTATTAATATTGTCTTTTCATCTTTTATGCTCAATATTCAGTTAGGCAATTCATACATTTCATCTATCTATCTATCTATCTACTACAGTATAAAAAACCACTAAAACCTATTGGGGAGGGTGCCTTTGTGGTGTAATGGTTAAAGCGATGAACTGCGAAATCGTAGTAAGCGAGTTCAAACTCCAGTCGCGCTATTACGTTCCCTTTCGGACAAATACCTTTGGGAAAGGTATGAACCCCCTTATCCTCCCAGCTATGGGTTAAATAGAACCACTTCTGTTCCTCTAAGAAAATGGCTTTGGTATCAAATAACCTACAAAGGTTTATATGCCATTAAACAAAGAAACCAAACCAAACCTCATGAGTACTCAAAGACGCCAGGTTATCAACTCCACAATTTCATAAATTTGTTTTCTTGAATATCTACGTTTTGTTTTTTTTTTTTTTTTTTTCCAAACCGATGTAGACTTCTACATTTGTAGATACCAATTTTAAGTGTTTATGTATAAATGAGAAATTACTGGTTAATTTTACTCTAGAATGCTCCAGGATACCCGTGCGTGATTAGTTTTAGCTCCAACGAGTGCCAATTTTAATTTTTTCTGAATTAATGAGACTTTCCTGATCAATTTTAAGTCAAAGTGCGGCTCCCACCTAATAACTCGAAAATGCATCTTGGCGTTCAAATACTAAAAAAAGTTTCAAGACAGGACTCTGAGACTAGGAGTCTATAAGCAATAAGTAAACAAGTATATATATATGTATGTATATACGCAAGAAGTACATAGGTATAACGGAGAGTACCATAAAACAAAGAATATATAACCACAAACTTTCCTTCTCCAACAGAAATTACTCAACTGATACTTGTTTATCCACACACATCTGACACCAAAAAGACATGAACATCTCACCCACCATCACCTGGGAAATACTAAAACTAGCACACGTTTACAGCAAGAAAACAAAAAAATGCCTTCGTTGCCTCCACGAGAAACTAGCAGTAATCACTCATCCATCACAAAACACATTGCTAAACAAAAATAAGAAATTCTATCCAAATGCAGACATGAGAACAAACATCTACTTCTACAAATCTACCTATACCCATAACCCATCCATCTTACCCAGACTTTCTCCACTATTAAAAATCCCCCCACGACACACCTGACACACCGTAAGTACCATCTTCCTCGATTAAATCTTTATATATATCTCCTTGCAACCCAACAACCTGTTAACATTATGTTAGCTATGTTTTTATGATTGTTAGAAATACGTCTCCTCACAGCATATTCAACATATCCCTTACGCACACACCATCATATATTACAATAACGTATAAGTAATATAACATTAAAACAACACAGATAGCTAATACAAATTATTATTGTAATCCAACACAAATCCACACCTTTTAGCCTTACGTCCCTGACCTATCGTGGTTATACGTCAAAACAAAAAATACAAATAATGCAAAGATGATAATTTGTTCCTTAGTTGAAATCATCACCCCACACACTCACACGCACAAAAATAAAACAAGATTTAAATGACATAGCTAATGCAAACAATTATTGCAACGTCTTAACACAATATATTCACCATATTTCTTACGCACCTACAATCATGGATTACAATAATGGATACGTAATATAACATTAATGCGATATAACTAATACAAATTATGTGGTGCATTCACTATGTTTCCAGACTTTTTTTGTACAGGCATTTAAAATTAGTGTAGACTCTTGAAAATGAAATATGTTATTGCTATACATCTTATGAGATGACTGACCAATTTTTATAATTCCAGGTTCAAATGAACACCTACAGCAGCAATTGGAATACACCTTACTAAAGCCTGATTATCACAGCTGGTGAATTTCAAAAATGCAATCTGGATGTGAGGAAGAACGATATGCAATAAAATTCTGTTTTAAACTTGGGGAAAAATGCCACAGAAACTTATGGAATGCTTCAGACTGCTTTTCGACCATCTTGCATTAATCGAGCATCAGTTTTTGAGTGGCATAAGAGATTCAAGGAAGGCAGTGAGTCTTTGAGGGATGATGAGAGGTGTGGGAGGAGTAAGGAAGTCAATACACCAGAGTTGATTGGCCAAAGGGTTAGGGTTAGGATTACTATGTTGAGGTTTTAAAGGAGTTAAGGAAGAGATTCCTAGGGAAGAGGCCAGCACTCTTCAAATCGGCTCAGTGGCATTTCGACCAGGACAATGCACCAGTCCACAACTCCATCCTTGTCACAGACTATTTGACCAAGATGGGCATCAAGACAGTTCCTCAACTTCCCTAGAGTCCAGATCTTGCTCCCTGTGACGTTTGGTTGTTCCCTAAGCTCAGAGGCTGTCGTTATGATAAAATTAAGATGAAAGAGGCTGTGACAAAGGTCATTGACACGCTCACACAAGAGGACTTCCCTGGGGCCTTCCAGAAGTTGTTAGAACGGTACAACAAGTGCATTGTAGCTGAAGGAGATTACTTCGAAGGGGACTAGAGTTTCATGTGTATACTATAAATAAAAGTGCCCATACGAAAAAAGACTGGAAACTTATTTAATGATCCTCGTATTATTGCAATCTGACACAAAACATATTCCACCGTAAAATACTAAAATTGCATAATACTCCAGACTATATTACAATATAACTTATCTCATCAACACGATATTTCAACCTCACTCAATTCTTGCGTTCTGAACACCATACTCCTTCGTTTATTTTCTTCGTATTTATTTTACTTCCGTGTTTTTATAAAACAACAACAAAAAAAAACAGGAAAGTAAAAGTCCGCTCAACGAATGGAGACACAGACTACTTCCACATTGTAGCAGATGTGCTGCAAGGAGACACATTAGCCCGTACCTGTTTATCATCTGCTTAGACTACGTGCTTAGACCGTCTATAGATATAATGAAAGATAACGGCTTCAAGTTTGCAAAGGAACAAGGCTCAAACAATTACGGACGCGGACTTCGCCGATGACGTAGCGATTCTGGCAAATACACCCGGGCAAGCCGAATCCCTGCTACATAGTTTGGAACGAGGAGCAGGTGGCATAGGCCTCCATATCAACATAGACAAGACGGAATACATATGCTTTAATCAAAGAGGCGACATCTCCACACTAAGTGTTAGTTCTCTGAAACTAGTTGACAATTTCACCTACCTCGGAAGCAGTGTCTCATCAACCGAGAAAGACATCAACACGCGACTAGCAAAGGCATAGGGAGCTATCGATAGACTTTCGGTCATATGGAAGTCATACCTGACCGATGAAATAAAACAGTTTTTTCCAAACAGCAATCGTGTCAACACTGCTATATAAATGTGCTACATGGACGCTAACTAAACGCGTGGAGAAAAAGTTTGACGGCAATTACACAAGAATGCTGCGATCTGTATTGAACAAGTCCTGGAGGCAACACTCCACAAAAGAGCAGCTGTACGGCCACCTACCACCCATCACGAAAACTATCCAAGTTTGACGAACCAGACATGTGGGACACTGCTGGAGAAGTAAGGACGAGTGACATACTCCTGTGGACCCCTTCACATGGACGAGCAAAGGCAGGACCACCAGCTAGAACCTATATACAATAGCTCTGTATCGATGCAGGATATAGCCTTGAAGACTTGCCAGAAGTAATGGATGATTTTCTTCGTAATGCAATGATGATGATAATTTTTCTTTTATTAAAATCATCATCACCACACACACACACACACACATCAATACAAAAAAATAAAATAAAATAAATTAGATTTTAAAAAATAATACTCCATGGAATATTACAATATAACATGTCTCATCATCACGATGTTCTTACGTTTTGATCCACCATTCTCCTTCGTCTATTATGCTTACAAATCAAAACTTTATTTTTTTCGTAATGCAATGATGATGATGATTTATTCCTTGGTTAAAATCATCACTACACACTCACACACGTGAATACAAAAAAAAGATTTTATTCGGTCAAATTCTTGGCTGTCGCGACTTTCGCTACACATCGCGACTCATATATTCAGGAGACAACCTCAAATTTGCAGCGTGCAGCACATGTATCATCATAAACTCACATATTCAAAATCACAAAAATAATCTACACACACACACACACACACACACACATAAAGAGTTGTACTCAATCCTAACGTTCTTTCGATTGTATTTTTCGATTTTTTCTTTTTCTGCCTGATGATTGTCGTAATAAGACAACAAGAAACCTGCGGTCGCAGATAAGCAACCATGCTATTGAATATATATCTATAAACTAATATATGTTTATTATTATTATTATTATTATTATTATACAATAGCTCTAGCACAGATATTGAACACTCTCTAAATTATTATACTGCATTTGGTCAGCCACAAACCCACCAAGTGAGATAGTGACGACCAACACTGTTATAATATATATATATATATATATATATATATATATATAAGAATGAATTGTGTATTATCGACACGAAAACCATTCAACCGATTTTCACTAAATTTCGACACATATCAAGCAGACACTTGGTCGTGTTCTTAGTAAGATACATTTATATCTACTCTCAAAAAAGAATT
Source organism: Sepioteuthis lessoniana (assembly GCA_963585895.1). NCBI lineage: Eukaryota > Metazoa > Mollusca > Cephalopoda > Myopsida > Loliginidae > Sepioteuthis > Sepioteuthis lessoniana. Next base: position 89,166,349 of record OY757925.1, read on the forward strand.
TTAGGTAAATATTTAGCCAGACAAAGCTCTTTAGCTTTGTATAGACAACTAGTTTGGGAGAAGGAAAATTATGTATTCAAACCAGCTGTACTTCCTTTAAGTATTCTCCTTGGGTCACCTACTATTCATGATGAAGGATTTGAATAAATGCGCACTCTCCAAACGATTTTAGGGACAGAAGCCTTAAAATTTACTTGACTGTCATATTGAAAATGAAGGGTGATTAATATTTTTTATTACACAGTTGATTTTTCTTATCAACATCTAAAAGATTTTTGATATTTCGAATGAACATACCCCTGCTTTGGGCTAACTGGTACAACTACCTTTCTTCTATAAGGATTGATTTGGCATTAAAAAAACCCTCGAAGGTTGATATGCCATTAAGCAAAAAAGCAACCAAACCGAAGCTATTATAGTATTCAAATTTAACACTCGCTAGTAACAAATTAGTAGTACTTGTTCTTTTAGGAGACAAGAGATGAGCCTCAATCCTTTGTCAAATTAAATTATCTAACACTTGACGAATTGCCTTAAGTTAAATTCATCAAGTGGTTCCAATGACAGCGTTAGTCAAATATCAAACGCGCCATTCTTTCCATTCGGCTGTCATAGAAAATTCAGATGTCGGGGGAAAAAAACAGGAATAAAAATACTGCACTTCGTATAAAATAATTGAAAATCTCTTTTATTCTTCTGATCTTTTTCAAAACTTCCTTTGAACAATTCTCTTATAACACCGGGGTCATTCTTAAGGTAAACCTAAAAGCTCAAGTAATCCTTTTCTCACATCTATTTGCTTTCGCCTTAAATGTTTTTTTATTTTTATTTTTGTTGGATTATTCTTGTCATAAACCATTAACAACTTCCTGTCAAAAACAAATAACCATCGACGTTGCATTGTGGGCAAAATGAATTTTCTAATGATCATTTTAGACCTGGTCTATGTAAGCTATTTGATATGATGTTTCTTTTGTGGAAAAAGAACATCCTGTTGTTATTGCATTTGTTGAAGGAAATTACCTAATAAGTAATTGATCCTCACCATTGACGTTTTACAGAATGTTACTCTACATAATGGGGTTTTTGTTCGTTGAATCAAAGTTTTAGCTTTAATCCTTTTCTTCGGAAAATCGTATTAGGGTCATCAGGAAAGAATGTGCACCATTTTGAGGCCTTCCTCTCAACGGTTTTATTTGCACACCGGCCCCGCTCACTGAATATAAATGTATATTTCACTGAGGCCCTATTAGTTATTAGTTATTTACTAAGCTTAGCTTAGATGTTGATTCATAAGTGTAACGGCGAAATGTGATTTGAAAAATAACTGCGTGCGTTATGAGAATAGTGCATGAATCTCGTTATGCATTCGCGATCGTGTGTTGGTTTAACTTGGCTACTTTCATTTAGTCGTTGGTTGTAATCCTTATTTTCTAGTTTTTTATGTAGTCTTACTTCTCATATTTACAAACCCTCTACTCGGGCAAGATATGACACAAGGTCAGTTTTTAAGCGGAGTTTAACAGGTTTGAATTCAGAGTTTTACTTCGCCTAGACTAGTTGCCTAACCAAGGCTGAAGAACCTAGTCTGTCCTACTATTTACCCATAGCTGGAGGGAGAATAATTGGATTCATACCTTTCCCAAGGGTATTAGTGCTACGCGAAATGCAATCAGTCTCGTCCAGGATTTGAACTCGTGTCACCTTGTCCATTTCCTACGACGATAACCATTACACCACGAGCACCTCCTTATGTAGTCTTACTTATGATGTTGTGAAACATACACTAAACTTCTGTTTTGGATGCTGGTCGAAATTTTATTCTTGGTAAAATAGGTTGCGTCTCATCCTTTGATTCATCAGCTCGGATATCCTCGGCACAGTGTTCAGCATCCTGGCTTTGGTTTTCCGATGTCTTATTTGTATTGGTAAAGAGCTGCTCCTGAAACGCTGTCTCAGAAACACAACCTATTTTTGTTTGATGGATTTTCGCTCCCTTTTGGGACCTAAATTTCCGATCACAGACACATGGGAAGTCCGTAAGGAATTCGTTAATCGTGGTCCGTTTTTCAATCCGGGGACGTTGACAATCATTCTAATAGGGTTCATCATCCTTCTTCCCTTTCGGTGAATCCTGAGGGCATAGTCCTTTGTTTCTGTCTGTAGCTGATGTTTAATGAACTCATCTAGTCTTTCCCAGTGTCCCTTGTCTTTCCAGGTGTCAACTGGTCTGTTCACAGTTGCCATTCAGTCTATTCCTGAAAGTCAACGGACGGGCCATACGTCTAAAGAAGGAAATTACTTAAGTAATTGATACTCGCCAAAAAGTGAGCGGACAGATGCTTCTCTTGCCATTGACATTCCACAAAGTAACTCTACATAATGGTTGTTTTTTTTTTTTTCGTTGAATGGGTTTGCCTATTTGGAACGTTTTCCTGGATTTAATACTGGACTGGATTAAGTAATTTTTTTTTATTCTGGACTTGATACCAATCGCAACTGCGTTGACTGGAACTAAAGCCCTATTCACAAGTTTATTTTCTGAATTCCTGTTTAATATGTCATAAATCCCAAAAAATTCTTCATAAATTAACTTTAAGTTCTAATTTGTATAACGTTTGATTTTACTTTTTCGTTATTTCTGGTCCGAAAGTGAAAGTAAAAGTGCAACAGGAGGTCGAACTCACATTGTAGTTCATCATGTTAGCAACTATGCCACGATACTCCTCTCTTCATTGGAAAAGAGAGACTGTCATCGAGATCTTGTCTCTAACAATAAATAATTATCAATGATGTGACAATACACCGCTGGCTGGTCCCCTTTATCTCAACCTCCCAAACTAATTATGGCCATTCGATCGTCTAGTGGTTTCTCTTATCTCCGGCCAGGGGTATTTCCCATTTCTTAGCGGACACACAAAACACAACATACACAACCGAGAGGGTGGAAGAAAAGAGAACAATCAAACACGGACTTGGTTTAGCTCCAAGCTCAAGAATGGAAAAGTTTGTGAGACTTTCCTAGCATTCGGTGAGCTATCGCGAGCATGTATACGAGCGAAATTCCCACAAAGTCACCAAGAATGCTGACTCATCCTCTCATGTTGGCCAAACCAGCCCCTGGTCTACACATCCTATAAGTCGCCTTTTTTGACCGTCAGCTTCCCCTGACTTCTGTTGACTGTCCAATTCTCTGCCTTGGTCTCTTCTGGTTTCTTCTGTTCTCTTCTCTTGGCTGCCCTGGACCTTCCTTCCCTCGTCCTCTTACGGTCTCGTGGGAAATCTCACGTGCAAGCCCTTTGTGTGGGTTTCACGCCAAAACAGACAAAGGAATCTTCTTACTAGCACTTACCCACACCCACACAATGAATGCTCAACGTCGTTGTCACAATGAGTGAGTAATAACGTAAAGATTTTTTTTGTTTTTCGTGGGAGGAAAGATTACTTATTAAAAGAATGTCTCCTACAATGAATGATAATCTAGTGAAAGCCATGATTCTACAACATAAAACTAATCATCCCAAATTTAAATCTGTACACTTAATGACCCAATTACAGACGAAAAATAAAACTGGAGGCGATGCGTAGTGCATAAGACGCTGGACTGCAACATTTTTGTAAGCCAATTCGAACTCTAGTCATGCAATTACATTCACTATGGGACTAATGCCCTTCAGAGGAGGATAACGTGACTAATATCCTTTAGACAGGTATGAGCCCTCTTATCCTCTCCCTATCTGGGGGTTAAATAGTACCGCTAATGTTCTTCTACAAGGATGGTTTTGGCATTAAATAACCTACTGTGCACGTTCATGTGTGCAGTTTTCGAATCATACACAGAGTGAAGCAATGCACAACGTGCCAGCGCACCAACTACCATGATAGTATCAACCACAGCGAGTACTTACCGAGCTTGAACTGATTCAGTCATGCGATATATGTGCCGTTAACTAACACCTACTAAAATATAGTAAAATTCTTGACTCACCCTTGATATGAATAGACTAAGATAAAGATCAATTGACTCAGATATTAACAGACGTAGAAATTAACAGACACAGATAGATAGATAGATAGATAGATAGATAGATAGATAGATAGATAGGAACCGACACGTACATAGATAGATAGATGTGAACAGATTGAGATAGATAGATAGATAGATAGATATGAACAGATTGAGATAGATAGATAGATAGATAGATAGATAGATAGATAGATAGATAGATAGATAGATATGACATTAAACAATCTGATGGTGAGGATTCAGTAATGCTGGAGCTTTGAGTAATACAAGTAGCCTTTCATTGCCATCACTCCCAGCTCCACTCGAACTGAAGTAGTAACCCCTGATAGAGTCTTACCTATGGGTTAAATAGAATTGTTTCACATTTAAACTGTCTGCTTATGCAAAACTTAATTACTTGAAATAGAACTGTTTGATCATTTAACTAAGTGTAAACAAATGACTGATGCTTATATGAATTGTTAGTGATACATAGCAATACTTGAAAACATTAAATTGTGTGCAAACAAATGACTAATAATAAATAGAATTATTCATATTAGATAGGAATAATTGAAACCATTTAACTGTGTGAAAAAAATGTGCTCTGGCTCGTTTAAAAATGTTATCTACGAAATGAGTTTAGAAATCGTAAATTGAATATATGTGAACTGAATTAGATAGATAGATAGATAGATAGATAGATAGATAGATAGATAGATAGATAGATAGATATGAACAGAATGAGATAGATAGATAGATAGATGTGAACAGAATGAGATAGATAGATAGATAGATAGATAGATGTGAACAGAATGAGATAGATAGATAGATAGATAGATAGATGTGAACAGAATGAGATAGATAGATAGATAGATAGATAGATAGATAGATAGATAGATAGATAGATAGATAGATAGATGTGAACAGAATGAGATAGATAGATAGATAGATAGATAGATAGATAGATAGATAGATAGATAGATAGATAGATGGGAACAGAATGAGATAGATAGATAGATAGATAGATGTGAACAGAATGAGATAGATAGATAGATGTGAACAGAAAGAGATAGATAGATAGATAGATAGATAGATAGATAGATAGATAGATAGATGTGAACAGAATGAGATAGATAAATAGATAGATAGATGTGAACAGAATGAGATAGATAGATAGATAGATAGATGTGAACAGAATGAGATAGATAGATAGATAGATAGATAGATAGATAGATGTGAACAGAATGAGATAGATAGATAGATAGATAGATAGATAGATAGATAGATATGAAGGGACTGAGATAGATAGATAGATAGATAGATAGATAGATAGATAGATAGATGTGAACAGAATGAGATAGATAGATAGATAGAAAGATAGATAGATAGATGTGAACAGAAAGAGATAGATAGATAGATAGATAGATAGGTGTGAACAGAATGAGATAGATAGATAGATAGATGTGAACAGAATGAGATAGATAGATAGATAGATAGATGTAAGTAAAGTAAAGTTAGCGACCATAGTCGAGGGTGACCCGAAGGCTCCCTTTTCGATAGCTACTACACCAAGGTGTAGGGGAGGGCGCTACTCCATTCCCTTGATTGCTCCACTTTACCCTTGAACCGTACCTTATAATGCTGAGTGTTAAGCAAGGTGCTATCAAGTTCCATTTTTAAAGTCTTTGGTATGACTCGACCTGGGATTGAACCCAGGTCTCCCGGGCCATTGGCGAACACTCTAATTGCTGGGCCAATGTCCCGGTTTGTAGATAGATGTAGGCCCTGTAAATTATTGCAAAACGTTTAACTCAGCTTAGTATTTAATATGACTTGTCTGTGATTTTAGAATTCGGTAAACAATAATGGGTATGAAGAAAATAGAAACTCTTTACTAACAGCTGTTGTTTGAATCGAAGAGAATAGAAAATTCAATAAGAACTTAGTGGCGGGAGATTGTTTGTATAATCATGTGATCTTTATGATGCAGGTCTATTGTCCAGCAGTTATAATAAAGAGTTATTTTTAGTGTCTTGTATCTAAAGATTTGATATTTGTTCTGCTGCAACGTCAAGATTTTACAAGCATTGCTAATTAGTTGTCATAAGGGTACGAGTATATTCTGTTTTGACAGACGGCTTTTTTGGACACTTTCTCAATTCGTGGTTCACTATGCTTAGAAATTACTCTAGGAAAAAAATGTTGTCTATTCCCAAACAAACGATTCAACTGAAAGGAGACAATAAATGATAATGGCCGTGTCTTTTCGTCCCCTGTTTGTTCAACATGCCTCTTTTCATTTCTGTTTATTGAACAAAAGAGAAAGATTGTCTCCGAAACCGGCGGTAGATTTTGTCTCATTTCACCATTTAGATATAACGCCACATGATTTTGCCCACCCAAGAAGATAAGTAAGACTCTTTACTGCTTTTTCCCTTTCATATACAGTTTGTTTATTGAACAACATGTGTTCCTTTTATCTGGTAATATGTCTTGTGTGTTGTATATGTATGCATTAAATGTTCCTATATGTGTAAATAAATCTTGTTTTTCCATCCGTTTATTCAGTGTTAGTGTTTCAATGGATTATACGAATACTAATATTAGAGCTTGGTGATTTAGGGACACGACAAGATATTCTCCAAGGTATCCACGTCACCGATACTACTTTAGAATAACCAAGTTGAATTTGTACTTGAGTAATCCAAAAAAGGACTGGAGACCCAACTCCCACAATTATTTTTACTTTCTCCCTCACTAACTACTTCCTTACGTCAACAAAACCAAAGTGATATATATATATATATATATATATATATATATATAAGAACCTGTATTCGGAAACTTCCGACTCCCAGTCAAAATATAATTTGTTTGTGCAGTAAAATGCCTTTTTTGAAAACACCCTTTGATTTTCTGGGCTGCTTACGAATCTGTGAGCCAAACAAACAAACAAACAGAATATTTCCTATTTCCCAAAGTCGAAAAAGATTTTGATCAAGCGTGATTATATGGACCTCAAAATATCTGTTTCGGATCATATTAACGCGCCATAACAATAAATAAAGAAAAGGGACTTTCGTTTTCATTCAACTGTTTTTAGTGTTGGTCAACGACTTCTTAAACTTTTATATTCATTCACAGAAACTGATAACAAGAAAAAAACTGAATGTCTGATTTGACAGAGTTGAAGTCCGAAAGAATCTAAGTTTCAAACCCCCGCCCCCGCTGGCTCAGAAGAACCTACAATCTAAAGTTTTTAATTTAGATTTCGTTGTTATTTCCGTTATATCGAGAATTCATATTTTAAAAAATTTGCCTTTCTGAGCAAAATTTATCATTCATTTTAAAACTGGACTGGAAATTTATTCTCTTAATTTGAGGTTTTGTGAGTGTATTAAACTAATAACATCTCGCTATGATGTTGTTTTTTTTAACTGAGTTATCGTTACACCATATAGAGAAACAGAATAATAATTTTAGTAATACAAAAGAAATAGTTTCAAAATGTATTTTTAAAAACTAATTCACTTATTGACATTGACGATACACAGTTTTGTAGAGAAACGTGTTCATTAAAGTTTATTCTCAAGACTTTCCGTGACACTATTTCTTGTAATTTTAGTCAGCCTTCCCAAAACAATAGCTGTGATCATCAGGATAAAAAACAATCGAAACGTGTTCGTGCTATCTACGCAACCCTCAGAAACTCACAATTTAAACCAGACATTTGAAAATCTTACGGAAATAGTGGAAATTGGTTCCTTCCAGCAGTTATTAAGACGTCAAAGTAATCGGAACAAAGCCATGTGCGAGTGGCCCAGTCGGTCGAGGCTGCAAAATACACCAACTGCATATCTGCATAGGCTTAAGACTCCCCCAACAAATGTCTTGGATATGTCACTAAACATTCTGATGGTGACGATTCAGTAATGCTGGAGCTTTAAGGAATGCAAGTAGCCTTTCATTGCCATCACTCCCAGCTCCACTCGAACTCGGAGTGGTAGCCCCTGATAGGGTCCTACCTATTTGTTAAATAGAATTGTTTCATATTTAAACTGTTTGCTTATGCAAAACTTAATTACTTGAAATAGAACTGTTTGATCATATAACTATGTGTAAACAAATAACTGATGCTTAAATGAATTGTTAGTGTTACATAGCAATACTTGAAAACATTGAAATGTGTGCAAACAAATGATTAATAATAAATAGAATTAGTCATATTAGATAGAAATAATTGAAACCATTTAACTGTGTGAAAAAAAAATGCTCTGGCTCGTTTAAAAATGTTATCTACAAAATGTGTTTAGAAATCATAGATTTAATATATGAGTATAAAAAGGATTTGGCATTAAATGAGCTACAAGGGTTGATATGCCATAAAAGTAAATCAAACCAAACCATGCTGTGATTTTTGTACAGATTAAGTGGAGTATTCTGAACATGAAGACAGGTTTATGGAGTAAGTTATTTTTAGTGATGAGTTGACTCTAAGTTGTTGTGATACTATTTACCAACCTCTCCGCTCGGGCAAGATATGACACAAGGTCAGTTTTTAAGCGGAGTTTAACAGGTTTGAATTCAGAGTTTTCCTTCTCCTAGACTAGTTGCCTAACCAAGGCAGAAGAACCTAGTCTGTCCTACTATTTACCCATAGATGGAGGGAGAATAATTGGATTCATACCTTCCCCAAGGGTATTAGTGCTATGTGAAATGCAATCAGTCTCGTCGAGGATTTGAACTCGTGTCGCCGTGTCCAACCTGTAAGTTGTTGTAAGTGTTAATATCACAAATAGTTTTAACGCATTTTGAAACTATTTCTTTTGTACCGGCCCATTGGTAGACTGTTCGCCAGTGGAGACCGGGGTTCAATCCCAGGTAGAGTCATACCAAAGACTCAAAATTGGTACAACATACCTCCTTGCTTAACAATCCGCATTATAATATATGAATCAATGGTAAAGTGGAGCAATCCAGTGAAAGAAGTGGCGCCCTCCCATGCACGTCAATGTAGTAGCTATTGAAAAGAAAGCTTTCGGGTCGTCTTTGACCATGGTTGCCAACTACGACTACTTTTTCTTTTGTAGACACTTTGTATTTGACGTAGCTACCGCGGAAAAATGATTAGATCTTTCTTATTAGTCGGTGTTCAAATCTAGGTAAGAGCAAGAATCTAGAATTAGTGTTTTTCAAGTTTAGCATTGTAAGCAAATACTACCAGGGCGCGAGTTCATAGAGTTCAACATCTTCTCCACTAGGTTAGTTCTAACATAATATATATATTTACCCAACCCCTCCGCTCGGGCAGGATATGACACAAGGTCAATTTTTAAGCGGAGTTTAACAGGTTTGAATTCAGAGTTTTCCTTTTCCTAGACTAGTTGCCTCACCAAGGCTGAAGAATCTAGTCTGTCCTTCTATTTACCCATAGCTGGAGGGAGAATAATTGGATTCATAGCTTTCCCAAGGGTATTAGTGCTATGTGAATTGCAATCATTCTCGTCCAGGATTTGAGCTCGTGTCGCCATGTCCATTTCCTACGACGATAACCATTACACCACGGGCACCTCCATAAGTTCCAACATAATATACTTGATCTGGCATTCAGTGGACGGTCTTGCATAGCTGACTATTTAAAGTGTTACTCACCCGAGAAGGAAATGGAGTGAGGCATTCTGTGAATCCCTGTTTATATTCGTGATTCGGTGATTCTTTTTTTTTTTTTTTTTTTTTTTTTGCGGCTGGAATGCGAGGAAATAAACATTTACTGTGAACGGAAAGGAAAGAATCAAAGATACGAGATGAGTCCTGTTCCTTGAATAACAAAGGTGCTACCAATGGGTGTCCATTTATTCGGAATTCCACGGTCTCAGAGATGAAGCGGAGAGAGAATAGATAACAAAGGTCCCCATACTAAAAAGTCGAATCGTGCTCTTGTTTTTTTCACTCCCCAGCTGACAAATAGTTACACCGATACAACAACCGCCAGTCGCTACTTTACACAAACAAGCAGGTCCATTTCACTGATGATTGGCAACATACATTCACACAAATCCCCCATTCATTTAATGCCAACTTGTACCAGACTAAAGTAAGCTTGAGTATCTGAATTTATTGAGTTAGTGAAACTTTGATACAAAACATTTATTTTATACCCGGTGGATAATTTCCTCACAACCAATAACCTGCTAGACTAGTACATTAGTTATCATTGCTTCTGGGCAGATTTTCTTTTGTTTTAGTTTTCTCTTGTTAAATGCAGTACAAGTTAAGTGAATAGTTTCATTAATGATAGCCCAGCAAATTTACCCGGTGACCATCGACCTCTTCTAATTGCTCAAACTTTTTGACTAACAAACAATAACTTTAAATACAAGGAGTGATCTAAAAGTATTGAAACTGAATCTTTATTCCTTTTTTAAATCTTTTGGATCTAGAATTTAAGTGATTTGTGCACATCTTAGCACCGTAAAATAAAATGACGAATCAATGTCAATTATCGATATTCGTTTATCAACAGAGTCTATGCTATTTAATAACTATAGTCTTTCTAATAAGCAAAGGCGTCCATCCGCTTTTCTTTCACATAAAACAAAGAAGTGGATATTCGAACGCATTGGGCACATTTCTATGATTTGCTGAACCTGTGTTCTCAGACGATTATCAGCAGAGAACCAGGGTGTCAATCAAGGTAATCATTTTGTTGGGAGTGTAAGGGAGATAAAAAAAAATTGAAGGAAATATTGAAAGAGAATTGGAAGAGAGGAAACGATTCAGAAAATGAATAAATAAAACTGAGAGAAGAAAGCAGATGACAAGAAAATGGGGAAAATTGTGAGATTTTTTTTTATTATTTCACTCCTTTGAGAGCTTTTTCCTCCAGCGCAAGCTGATTGTTTTCCTCTGGAGTTTGAGTGACAGCAAGTATCCTCAAGTCTCCAGGACTCTTCTCAGTATTCTGGCCGATCTTAATAATTCTGTAGTCTGGATGTTCTCTACTTGTCTTTTTATTTCAAAGTCTTACAGTCCATTTACCAATCTTTTGGGGATCGTTCCGAGTGCACCAATTACAATTAGTATCACCGTCACCATCATGTTCCATAGTTTTTTTTTAGTTCTCTAGCTATGTCTACATATTTATCTCTCTTTTCGCTTTTTTTTTTTCAATTATTATTATTATTTCACTCCACATGAGTAACAGTTTCCTCAGGTGTTCAGGACTCTTCTAAGTATTCTAGCTGATCTTTAGATCTTTAAAATGCTGTGGTAGCTCAGTCAGCAGGGGTTGAAGAATACACCAACTGCATCTCTACAGAAGGGTAAGACCCCTCAACAAGTGTTTTGGATACGACATTAAACCATCTGATGGCGAGGCTCCAACCTTGGAAATTCGGGGAATTTGAGTAATCCTTCATTGCTATTACTCCCAGGTCCATTCGGCCTGGAGTGGAAGCACCTGATAGGGTTCTATCTATGGGTCAAATAGAACAAACTATGTGTACAAATAAATGACTGGTGTTAAATAGTGACTGTTATATGGCAATACTTGAAAGCATTTAACTGTGTGCAAAAAAGAGCTTCAGCTCGTTTAAGAACGTTATCTACAAAACGTGTTTACAAATTATATATGTATTTAATATATATATATATAAATAGGATCTGGCATTAAATGACCTACAATTGTTGATATGCCATAAAACCAAACAAATGCTGTCGTCTGTACCGTCTCAATTTTTCTTCTGATTTTCCATGATGCCAGTTTATTATTATTATTATTATTATTATTATTATTATTATTATTATTATTCACTCATTAGAGCTTTTCACATCAGCGTTAGCTGATGGTTTTTCACTGGAATCTGAGTGACAGCAAGTCTCCTCAAGTCTCCAGGACTCTTCTTAGTATTGTGGCCGTTCTCAACTATGCTGTCGTTTAGATGGTCTCCACTCGTCCGCCAACTTCCAAGTCCTCTAGTCCCTCTAGCAATCCTTTAGTTACTGTTCCAAACGCACCAATTACAATTGGTATAATTGTCACCTGCATCTTCCACAGTTTTTTCAATTCCCTAGCAAGGTCGAGGTACTTATCCCGCTTTTCACATTCTTTCAGTTTTATTCTGTAGTCAGCCGGGACAGTAAAGTCGACTATTTTGCAAGTTCTCTTTTTTTTTTTTTTTTTTTTTGTTGTTGATTATTATTAAATCTGGTCTTCTGGCCGGGATTAGGTGATCCGTTTGTATGTTAAAGTCCCATAGAAGTTTGTGCGTGGCATTTTCTAGGACAGGTGCTGGGTTGTGCATATACCATTTATTAGTATGGTCGAATTTAAGTTTCTTACACATTTCCCAATGAATCACCTTGCCGACCCAGTCGTGTCTCGCCTTATACTCCCTCTGTGCTAATTTGCTGCATTCGCTTATTATATGATTGATGGTTTCATCTCTGTCACTACATAGCCTGCATTTGCTATTTTTTTTTTAGTATTATTATTATTATTATTTACTCGGAGTTTTTCACATTAGCGTAAGCTGATGGTCTCTCACTGGAGTTTGAGTGACAGCAAGTCTCCTCAAGTCTCCAGGACTCTTCTCAGCATTCTGGCAGTTCTCAATAGAGCAGTTTGTTTGGACGGTCTCCACTCGTCCGCCAACTTCCAAGTCCTCCAGTCCTTTAAATAATCCTTTAGTTCCTGTTTCAAACGCAACAATTATAATTGGCATAATTGTCACCTGCATGTTCCATAGTTTTGTCAATTCCCTAGCAAGGTCGAGGTACTTATCCTTCTTTTCACATTCTTTCAGTCTTATTCCGTGGTCAGCTGGGACAGCAAAGTCGACAATTTTGCAAGTTCTCGTTTTTTTGTTTTTTTGTTGCAATTATTAAGTCTGGTTTTCTGGCCGGGATTAGGTGATCCGTGTGTATGTCTATTATAATTATTATTATTATTATTATTATTTGCAGCAGCAGCAGCAGTAGTTGTAGTAGTAGTTTAAATTATTACTGAAGTCAGAGTAACAGCAAATCTCCTAGGGTCTCCAGGACTTTTCTGAGTATTTTTTCTGATCTGAATCGTCTCGATTCATTCTCTGATTTCCACTTCCAGCAGTCTCCTTTCTTCTTTTGTGTTAGTTTGCTTGGATATGAGAGACACATGTATAAACAGACATATATACGAAAAACTGACAAATGAGTAAAACAAGATAGATAGATAGATAGATATTAACAGAATGAGATAGATAGATAGATAGATTATCAATAAAAAAAAAGATTAGATATGGAAAACAGATTGACAGATAGATATCAATAAATAAACAAATAAAGAGATAAAATACAATGAAAAACACTCAATACAAATATTTAGATGTAGAGACAGTCAAATACATCAAGAGACACGAAGTTATTTTGTTAATTTGAAACAACCTCTCGGCGTGTATATCAACTTTTCTTAACTTCTTTCTACAATTTGTTCGATGTTAAACATTTGTAAACGTTCACGTCTGCTTTAATCCCGTCTATTTCAAATAATCTTAATATTCTTTGTTTTCCAAATGCTTAATCTTTCATCAGCCATTGATGGGGTCATACTGGAATCGCCTCTGACATTTTGAAATGCTTACTTTCTTTTTTTTATAAAACAAATAATTCAGGCTCTTCATTTCATTTTATTTTATTTTATTTTTTAAATGACATAAAGCTCCGTTGAAAACACATTGCCCGAGAGCACAGCGGGAAATAAATGAAAAGTTTGAAAAGAAAAATTTACGTATCAACAGACAGATGGCGTGACTGATTTCGTTTAATTGACAAGTTTTGAAAGATCCTCATTGGACAATTTCCTAAACTCTTGGGGTGTAAACGGAAGCGGTAAAATAAGAGAAACATTACGAGGAAGAGATAGTAAAACTGAACAAATAAAAATGTTGATGAATAAAAAATGATAGAATAGAAAAACGTTAAAAAGAATCTGGAATGATTTAAGAAAGAATATAAATGGAGAACAAAAAAAAAAAAAAAAAAAAGATCGGAAAGAAAAAATAAAATTTTAATCAAGATGGCGCCATCAGTTCATTAAATAGCAAACCTCTGAAATTAGTTGACCAATTTATATAACTTGGTAGCTATATCTCAAAATATGCAGAGGTAAAGCATGGACTGCTATTGACATATGAAAATCTGATTTTTCTGATGAAGAAAACGAAAATTCTTCCAATCTGTAACCATGTTAGTACTACTGTATAGCAACCCCTCTTGCACTTTAACGAAACACTTAGACAAGCGAGGAGCATTTAAACAAGGATGCTCATGTTGTTTTAAACAAATTCTGGAATCAACAGCTCACAAAACAGCTGCTGTACGATCACTTACCTCCGACCATACAAAACATCCAGGATGATCTATAAAGAACGATAGCGATAGGGACGGGTGGTGAGAGAGAGAGAGAGAGAGAGAGAGAGAGAGAGAAAGTCAAGGGAATCAGTGCTGACGTCAGGACCCGATTATAATGATGAAAATGCTAAATAAATCGCCAAATGAATACGACTGCTGAACACAGTAGATATGAGATAAGTCCTGAAAGTAATGATATGACACAAAAGATGCTGCGGAGCAAAACTTTAAAAGAGAATTTATGGGAGTCAATGTGAATAATTTTATAATTCCAAATAGGCTAGGTTATGTCACAAGTTTAATTTTAAGCAGAGTAAAGCTGATTTCTATTCAAATCTTTCCTTCTTGGTTGTCTAACCAAGACAGAAGAACCCTGTCGGTCTTACTATTTCTCCATACTTGGAAATTAACAGATAATATCATGATTTCCCCAGGAGAATTAGCGTGAAGTGAAATACAAAAAAGCTTTGCTAAGGATTTGAACTAGGATCGCCGATTCCGTTTTACTAACCATTACGCTAAACGTGGCTGCATCTGTAATATTTCTGTTGTGCTACAACCCCTTTACTCTCCTGGTCTGACTCCTTGATTATTTACACTGCCCAAAAATAAAAATAAAAATCCCTATTTGCCACTTGTGAACTGTTAAACTGTTGAAAAAAAGTAACATTTCATGAACCAGCTAAAGGAATTGTTAATGTTAAATAATAAAGAGTTTTTATTTAATAAAGAGATCTTTTATTTTGCGCGAAGTGTAGATGATTTTAAAAAGATCGTTGCACTCAATAACTGCTTTTATCAACACGGTGTAATTGACAGGCAATGACCTTTAAGGACAGTTTGAAAGCTTGATCACAACTGAAGGATTGTAAAGTTAAGTGACAAAAATCCTCTAAGTTAGATTTTAACTTTGAATTAGTAAGTGCAGAATCGCAGAATCATCATTTCCTTCCGGGATTCAGGCAGGTCCCGGCAACGTACGATGACGGTTATGTATGTGAAAAGGCGTCAAAGAAGAACAACAAAGAATGTGCACATCAAATAAGAAGTCTTCTTATTTGTTATTCATCTTAGCAGAGAAAAGACAAACAATGCGAAGCAGGAAACGAGATAGGATGACGAGAAGAACGACCACCGACCGAGAAGAGACAAGATGGCTATCCGACATCAGTTGAAAATGTTCCAGCACTATTTTCAGGAATGCTTATAACGCTTCTATCAATGTGTGACTATCCGAGGCAATTATTCTGAAGAAAGTAAAGTTAATTGGTGATTAAAATGATTGTTTGAAAGAATCAAGTTAACTGTGTGCAAACAATAAATGAAAATAATTGAAACCATTTAACTATGTACAATTAAATGATTAGTATTAAATTAGATATGAATACCTAATGAATAAAATTACTAATGTTAAATAGAAATACTCGAAACCATTTAACTGTGAGTAAATAGAACTATCAGTGTTAGAGAGTAATGCTATAAACCATGTAACTGTGTGCAAATAAATAAACTCTAACTCATTTAAAGATAGTTACCTACAAAGTATTCACTTAAAAATCATCCAATGTATATATACATATATATATATTGGCAGTATTTCTTCATTAATACAAATTTCGTTGAATATAATAGACATTTTCCGTCTACATATTTTTTGTTGATCCTTTCATATTGCCGTATTAATATTATTAGAACATTAAAATAACAAACAAAAACTAAAGATTCTCGAAGTACTACATATTAGAAACATGCAACCCAAACTTAACAGAATTAATTTTCAAACCAGTGCTAATGTACTTAAATGTCTTTAGCTACTGACACTATTTATAGAACAATTTTAAAAGTAAACGCTACACACTGCAACGGCCCAGATCCCCTTCTTCTTACAAAGTAGTAATGTACATACAAAAGTTACATCACTTTTGTAATACAGCCTCCCCTGTTAATGGCCCAAAGTCGGACAGAAAGTACTTGGGAAATAAACAATTATGGAAAATATATCAATCAATTCCCGACCGAATACTATAAAATCAATACGGCACAATGAAATGATCAACAAGAAAATACGTAGACAGAAAATGTCTATTATATTCAACGAAATTTGTATATATATATCATCATCATCATGTCGTGCCGCTAGCACGGATATCCCTGACCCTCTCTCGCTACTTTTCCCTATCGTTCATATATATATATATATATATATATATAAACAGGATTAAGCATTAAATTACGGAAAAGGTTTGATATGCTGTTAAACTTAATAAACTCATCTAATCTAATCTTAATTTAGCTTGGGCACCTCGAGCAAATCGAACTCTTTACTGACGGTTTGCTAGCAAAACTTTCTAACCATCAGATCATAATGAGTTTCTCACAATGCTGCTGTATGAATAGTGTTGTATATATATATATATATATATATATATATACATATATATATATACAAGTTTTTATATTGCTGCTCGCAATATTGAACAAGTCCTGGGAACAGCACCTCACAAAGCAGCAGCTGTACGACCACCTACCACCCATCACGAAAACTATCAAAATTAGACGAGCCAGACATGCAGGACACTGCTGGAGAAGTAGGGACAAGCTCATAAGTGATGTATTCCTGTGGACCCCTTCACATGGACGAGCAAAGGCAGGACGACCAGCTTGAACCTAAATACAGCAGCTCTGTGACGATACGAAATGTAGCCCAGAGGACCTACCGGAAGCAATGGACGTTTAGGAGGGGTGGCGAGAGAGGGTCAGGGATATCCGTGCTGATAGTGCGACATGATGATGATGATATATAAATATATATGTATATACCCAAACCCTCCGTACGAACAGGATATTGTACCATAACGGTATCAAATAGAAGGTTGTAATGTTACAGCGACAAAAAAGAACGTTGTACCGTTATGTACCAAATATACCTTTGTAACTTCGCAGTGGGAAAAGGTCTCCAACACGCCAATCTCTGTCTTAGTTCACTAATACAAAAGTGTACTCACTAATACATTTTTAAGTAGTCGTCCGGAGAAAGAAACAGATCTTGAAAAATGAGTCACCCTCGTTCGCTGGACGAAGAGAAACCGCATGCCGTAAGGAAAGAGAGAGAAAGAGAGAGAGAGCATATACAGACTTTAATTTTTTTCTGGTTTTCTGTTGTGGTTCTAACGTACTTGTGCGCTAGTTTCATCTCTATTGCAGCTTGTCTGGTGTGAGACCCCAAAATGGGGACCACAATTTTCGTCTGTCTTTACTTCGTCGGGGTTTGTGTTCAACTGTCGTTTTTACTTCGTCACGTCTCCGAGCTAACTCTCATCTTTACCACGTTGCGTCTTGCGGCCAAATAACTTTCAAACCTGAGTCGTCCCCTTACATTCGCCTTGAATTTGAACTCGGATTGTCGTATCCATTTATTGCGACGGTAACTATTACACCATGAACGTCTCTTAAACGCCTTTTCTTTTTTTTTTTTTTTCGTATCTAATTTTGTGATTTTATTCCAATAACGGTGGGGAACCGTTTAAATTTAATTGCATAAAGATTTAATACGATTGAGGGGATTTTTTTTGTTTTTTGTTTTTTGTTGGTGACAGATTCGGAGTATGTTTTGATGAGATAGAATGAAATATCGAAATAAATATGGTCTTAAAAACATTTCAAGATTTAAAAAAAATTAACTAGTTGAAACTAAGACGTGGTCAATTTTTAGAGGATGGGTAGATATTTTTTGCTTAACGGCATACTAATCTTTGTAGGTTATTTAATTCCAAAGCCATTCTTTCAGCAGAACAGTAGACATACTATTTAACTCAAAGTTGGCAGAAAAAATAGTTTATACATTTGGCAAACGTGAAAGTAAACTTAATAGGGCGACTGGAGGTTTAACTCGTTTTATACAATAATGCAGCCCAGCACGTTTTCCACTACGCCACTATATAATATGTATATGAATAGTTTTTTGGTTACAAATTTTAATCACGCCAAAGATCATTTATTTGCCCACAGTTAAATAGTTTCAAGTATTCCTATCTAACATTAAGAGTTTTATTTGCGTACTGTTAAATGATTTCAAGTATCACAATCTAAAAGTAATAATTTTTCTGTGCGCAGTTAAATGGTTTCGAGTCTATTAAAAATATCGTAACTGAAGCTGTGCACAGATATCCATTTAAATTTCAAATTTCAAAACAAATTTCAAAACTGAAAATTCAATGATTCATTTTCGATAATTTTCGATGACAAAGTAAACAATGAACTTTCATGAACAATTAATAAAATTTTATATTTGCTCCATTTTCAAAATATACCAACAAAAATATCATGAAATTGCTAACTACCCTTTATTGATACAAGCGATGATTTAAAGTATGAAGGTCCTTATCAATTTCACTAGCAGAAAATTGCTTTATTTGATTAACTAAGCAAACTAAATATGAAATTAAATATGAAATTGTCAATTTGTTTTATTTTCTTTCATTTTGTTATTGTGATAATACCGGATTGGAAATGAATAACAAAAACAATTGGTAAATTTTAATTTTTAAAGCTACAACATGCAAATTTGTTATCATTCCAAAAACTGCCAATTTGACCGAAAAATAAAAACATTCTGAAAGACATGCCATGATGTATAAAATGTGAGAATTTTGAGTAGTGTAATAATTAATTGCCTAGATTCGCAGACCATTGTTAGTGAAGTCGGTTATCACTCGCAGCTCTATTGTTCTGACCGTGTTGCACAACTAATAGAATAGCCCTCTTTCTCTCTCTCTCTCTCTCTCTCTCTTTCTCTCTCCACACACACACACACACACACAAATATATTTATATATATATATATATATATAATTTAAATATGTATATAATTTAGACAATCTTGTAACAGAAAAAAATTATCCGACTAAAATAAATTTTAAAAAAGCATCAATCAAAATAATGTAGCTTGTTAAGAATATATCATTACCAACGAATCATTGTAACGTAGTCATCGATGACTGTTGTAACAAAGTGGTCTGTAATGTAACAATATCAATTTGGTATCGTAGTCATAATTTTCTTTAAGTTATTTGGATTGGGTTATGATGAATCAGAATTTTTATAATCTTCCCAGAAAACAATTTCATTGTTGAAAGACAAAGCCGTGACCCTGTATAATCCGCGGTCAACCTGTGTTGTTGGATTTGGAAGCTAGCAACAGGTGACAGCAGTCAAATACGGCTTCATAATATTAGAAATATTATTTTAGGTTGATGAGGGCAAAGGAAATGACCTTTGAACTTGACTTGAATAATAGCTGTTTTGGGATGTCTTTTCAGCGCAGGAATAAATTAGGATCATAAAGAGATTCGTAAATAATGACTGGGTTTTGACGTCACAAGTTGGTGTTTGACCTGTCAAGAGAACGGATTGACTCGTATTGAGAGAGATAGAGTACACACGCAGTTTTGATTGCATTCAGGTAAGATATAATACCGTAGAAGCTGATCAGCACCAGCCAGACAGCTAACTCAACATACTTACACCTTCAGGAGTAAATAACTCGAGCATTTCACTAAGCTACTAAAGTAAACTTAATACCGACACACATGTAACCAGTCCAGCTCCAGTCACCACATTCAAGGTCGATCACCAGTGACCTCGGTAAGACCTGGTCGAGGACACTAGATCAAGCATATTTTGTAACACCTAACCCACTGGATAAGATGTTGAACTCTGTCAACTCATCTTTCTTCCACCTGTATTTTGTTTTGTATAACTGTAGATGCCATACGATAGTTGTATTTTATTTAACATGCTTTTATTAAACAGTTTATATTTAATCAATTAGGATTATTGTTCCTCCGGTGAAGAGATCGACTTATTGTGTTCAGAATATTCGTCCCAAGGGGAGATTAGCACGAGATTGGTTGAGCAAACAACTGTTTATTTAGTCTATCATCATCATCATATCGCGCTGGTAGCACGGATATCCCTGACCCTCTCTCGCCACTCCTCCCTATCGTTCATGCTTCCTAGGTAAGTGAATTTGTCTATTAGTTTAAGAGGGGTTCCTTCTAGAGTGGAGATGTCCCCCGCTTGATTATAGCACATATATTCCGTTTTGTGTGCATTAACATAGAGGCCTATGCTTGCTGCTGCTCGTTCCAAACTATGCAGAAGTGTTTCGGCTTGGTCAGGTGTATTTGCCAGTATCGCTATGTCATCAGCGTAGTCGGCATCGGTAATTGTTGTTGCGGGGTATCTTCTGCTTCTTTTCTTCGTCAGTTCGAAGCCATTCTCTTTGATTTTGTCAATCGATGTTCTAAGTACGTAGTCTAGACAAATGATAAAGAGGTACGGGGCCAGCGTGTCCCCTTGTAGTACTCCTGCTACAATGTCAAAGTATTCTGTGTTTCCATCCGGTGATCGTACTTTTACTTTAGTGTTTCTATAGAGAATCGTTATTGCCGCTACGGTTTCTTTAGGTATGCCGTACGCTAGTAGGATTTGTTCTATCTTTCCTCTGTGAATGGAGTCGAAAGCCTTGGTAAAGTCGACAAATATTAATGTCGCTTGTAGGTTCTTTGCCCGTACACCTTCAAGGATTCTGCGGATGGTTAATATTTGTGAGGTCGTGGATCTATTTCTTCGGAAGCCATTTTGGTTTTTTCTAAGTATGTTGTCGATTTTGGGTCCTATTCGGTTTCGTAGTAGGGCATTGTAGATTTTGGCAGCTATGGATGTAAGTGTTATGCCTCGGTAGTTTTTGGCTAATCCGAGGTCCCCCTTTTTAGGGAAGGGGAGTATGCATCCCTTCATCCATCTATCTATCGGATTTTGATTGTATACTGCGTTGCAGTGTCGGAGCAGTATGTCGTCGAATTGTCTGGTCTTCCATACTTCCGGGGGAATTTCGTCCAGCCCTGCAGCTTTCCTATTTTTAATCTTTCTGAGAACCGAGTCGAGTTCTTCTTGTGTGAACGGTCCTAGTTTAATGTCTAATTGTTTGCTAATTATTCTGGTGATTGGTTCATGCGTTATTTTTGGTGGGTTTCCAAGTAAGTTTCCGAAGTGCTGTTTCCACAGTTTTATTCTTTCTTGTTGGTTTGCTGCTTTAAGTTTTGCTTTGGCTGTGTTCTTTCTTCTGCTCACTTCGTTTATTGTTTGCCAGGCTATTCTAGATTGTCTATCTTCCACCGAGTCTCTAATCTTATCTATCTGATTTTGAATGTATTCTGTCTGTTCCTTTATATATATGCCTGCTCATTGATATTGTGCCGTTTTTAGTTTTAAGGCATTTGTGTTTGTTGGGTTTTTTTCGATAGTTTTTGGAGGCTGTTTTCACTAGTGCACGTTTTTCTCTCACCGCTAAAGTTTCCCATGGGACTCTATGTTTAGTTTTAATTTTTGTTGGAATGTATTTTGCTGCTGCCTCGAGGTGTGCATTGACGAAATTTTCGTATTCGTCGTTTGGTGTACTTTCTTCCGTCTTTTCTTGTAGTGTTTCGAATCTGTTTCTTAATTCTAATACGTATTTATCTCTTATATCTTTGTTGTTTAATATGGCCCAGTCATAGTGTTTGGTAGTCGCTGTTCGTTTGGCGTTTTTTCGTAGGCTTAGCCGTATTTTCGCCGTGACTATTCGGTGATCGGTGGACACACCCTCAAAAGAGGAGTATGCCTCGCAATTCAGTGCACTATTTTTCCATTTCTTGTTTATAAGGACGTAGTCTATCTGAGCTTTAGTATTGTTTGCGTACGTGTATGTCCATAGTTTTCCCTCTCTTTTTTGGTAGTTTGTATTGAGGCATGCTAATCTATTTTCTATTATGAAATCTGTTAGATGCTGCCCATTCCTATTTGACGTGTTGTGGAGGCTGTATTTGTTGTTTCCGTTTTTCCCGATTTGGGCATTCATGTCTCCGCCAATGACTAACATGTTGTGTTTCGGGATGCTACGCACTAATGAGGATAACTCATCGTAGAAGGTGACTAGTTCAGTTTCTTCACTAACATTGGTGGGGCTGTAACATGAGATGATTGTTGCTCTGGGGTTTACGTTAAATGTAGCTGCCATCATTCTAGGTTGTATTTTCTCAACGCTATTAAGCGTTTTTAATGCTCTAGGTCCTATAAGTAATCCTACCCCTCCTACTGCGGCGTTGAAAGAGTTTTTCCATGCTGATACAGTGGCGAGCGACCAGCCATTGCCAGTTTCGTGATATTTGATATCTTCGGTGTGCGTGTATCTGTGTTCTTGTATGCATATTATGTCTATTTTATGTTCTTCGGCCGATGCGATTAGCTCTGGGAGTTGTCCTATTCTATTTAAGGTTCTTACGTTAAATGTGGCTATTTGTAGTGTTTGCTTGCATTTTAGTAGTTTTGATTGTTTGAGCTCTGTAGCTGATTTTTCGAACACTGAGGCCAGGGCTCCAACCTCAGCAGGACGCGCCCCTTTTTTACCCGCGCGAAGAGCGATGCGGTTTGTGTATGTGGTTTGAGTGTGGGTCATGGTTATCTTTCGATGGCTGTTTTATTCTCTTCTATTGAAGCCACTCTTATTTAGTCTATAAGGATCGCAAAAAATCAGAGAAGATTGCACCCCAACTTCTGCCAGCTCCAGGCACCACATTCAAGGTCGATCACCGGTGACTTCAGTAAGACCTGGTCTAGGACACTAGATCAAGCATATCTTGTAACACCTAGCCCACTGGATGAGATGTTGAACTCTGTCAACTCATCTTTCTTCCACCTGTGTGGATCAGGGAAGCAAGTTCTCTAAGTCTAGCGATATATATATATATATATATATATATAAATTATTATTATTATTATTTACTCATTAGAGTTTTTCACATCAGTGTTAGCTGATGGTCTTTCACTGGAGTTTGAGTGACAGCAAGTCTCCTCAAGTCTCCGCGACTATTCTCAGTATTCTGACCGTTCTCAATAATGTAGTAGTTTGGACTTGCTCCACTCGCCCGCCAACCTCCAAGTCCTCCAGTCCCTTTAGTAATCCTTTAGTTACTGTTCCAAACGCACCAATTACAATTAGTATTATTATCACCTGCATGTTCCACAGTTTTTTTTTTAATTCTCTTGCAAGGTCGAGGTACTTATCTTTCTTTTCACATTCTTTCAGTTTTATTCCATGGTCGGCCGGGACAGCAAAGTCGACAATTTTGCATTTTTTTTTTTTTTTTTGTTGTTGATTATTATTTGGTCTGGTCTTCTGGCTGAGATTCGGTGATCCGTGTGTGTCAAAGTTCCGTCGGAGTTTAATTGTGTCATTTTCGAGGACAGGTGCTGGGTTGTGCATATACCATTTGTTGATGTGGTCAAATTTAAATTTCTTGCACATTTCCCAGTGGATCACCTTGCCGACCCAGTCATGTCTAGTCTTATATTCCTTCTGTGCTAATTTACTACATTCGCTTATTATTATTGTTACTATTATTAATATTAAAATTTAACACTAAGGGTGTTTTAATCCGTAAAATCTTTACCATGTTCAATGCACGAAATACAGTGAAGTATTACAACATATTTCAAATGTAAAATAAAATAATAAAAGCAAGATAAAATCTCACAATTTATAGTTTCACGTTGTTGATCCTTAGATGAGCATGTATTCAGGCCGTTTGATTTTTTGTAATTGGGTCAGGTGACTTTGTGTTTCAAGCACGTAACTCAAAAAGAGTTCCTACTTGTTCATTTGAATCTGACAAAAACAGACGCGTTGATTGCTAACTAACCTAAAGATCGACAAGGTGAAACTATAAATCATCAAATTTTATCCAGTTTCATCACTTTTTATTTAGAAACAGTGTGTGTGTGCATTTGTGTGTGAGTGCGTGTGTGTGCGCGTTTATTTAGTTTGTAGAATTTTTGCAAGCATATTTTATAAAAAATGACAGATTAGGAGTTATCGTGCCCACATCCTCGACAATGACCAATGTATGTTAGATTGGTTGGTTGTTTTGTTTTACGGCGTATCAACCCTTTTCGGGTCATTTAACGTCGAATTGAATTTCAAACGATTCAGTTTAGCATAAGTACACAGTTTAGTTCTATTTAAAAAACAGTTCTATTTCAAAAAATTCAGTTTAGCATAAGTACGCAGTTTAAATGTCAAAACAGATCTATTTCAAGAAATTCAGTTTAGCATAAGTACCCAGTTTAATTCTATTTGACCCATCAGGTGCGAGTACTCCGGGCTTGAGTGGACACAGGAGCGATGGCAATAAAGGGGTACTTAGCATTCCCTAAAGCTCCAGTATTACTAAAGCCTCACCATCGGATTGTTTAGTGTCATATCCAGGACACAACTTGAGAGAGTCTTATCCCTCTGCAGTGATAAGTGTATTCTGCAGCCCCAGCTGACTAGGCCAACCAATGATGGACAAAAATAGATGTACTCGAATCAGAGATTCCGGACAATTTCTAAACTGCTTTTATCCACAAGTTGCGACGTTTCGCTTGCCAACATGAAAGAGCCAATAAAAAACTCAAAACCAAACCTTTGTCTGTCATTGCAAATATAATAATAATAATAATAATAATAATAATAATATATTAAAATACTTTCAAATTTGGTATTCAAACTTTGACTATTATTATTATCATCTTTATTTCATTTATTTGTGTGTGCACGTGCACGCTCGTATGTAAATACGTATGTACACTTATAAACATATATGCATATATTTATAGGGCATTGAGTAGAGTAATTTTGTGTAAGAATGCATTTAACTTCATGCATGGATGTGTTTTTAACCTAGTCTGTGTATGCATATGTGCGTTTACGAGTGTGTGTGTGTGTGTGTGTGTGTGTGTGTGTGTGTGCGTTTGGTTTGGTTCTTTTTAATGTAGACTTAAATCTATAAATGATTTTTTTATTTGGAGTAAGAGTAGTCATCATTTTGGTAGATTGACATTATTTTGAAGTCTCCTTTGCTGCGTTCATAAAGGTCTTTTGATACATAAAGTTTTCTATTTTCTGGTAATTTAATGTTGCTTTTATATAAGGAGATTGTATTGTTCAGTTCTTGCGCGCAAACAATGAATATATCTCGTAAAGGTTTGTGCATTTAATTATGTAAACTACATTTTTTGAATTGCAGCTTAAATTTCTATTTATTATGAATATTAATTCCGAGGTTTCCAAAGTATAGCATTTTATTTCTATGATTATATTACATACTGCATGTCTGTTATATTTGCATTTTTAGACTTCGTGCGTTCTGTGTTCTCCAAATTCAGATGAGGTTAGTATGTTCTTTACGTTTTTTGGTTGTCGTTTGCTTTTAAGGATTTTTGAGGGTCTGCCATTGTTTTCAAGTTGATCTAGATTCTTTTATATTTCTGTTAATAGCTCTGGATTGTTCTTGTTGTATGTTGAGACATATGCTAAGGATTTTTCATTGCTGCGTTTGTTGGGCTTCATAGTTTTTTTAATGGCTTTTTTTCTGGTAATTCAAATCCTTTATTTACTAATGTTGCTGGATATCCCCTCTGGTGGAGAGGTGTGTCTAATTCTTCTAGTTGGGCTTGTCGGATATTTATGTTAATGACTATGGTGTACATTCTACGTGTTAGCGGGTAAGGGATAGATTTTACGCAGTATTTGGGGTGATGGTTCTTGAAATAAAAGTGTTGTATATTGATCTTCGACCCCGCCAAACATGCCATTCCAAAGACGCGGAAGTTGCATATTCCATTGGCGTAGGCGGGCTTGAATGACAATATGGGACAAGGTAAAATCCCACGGTACACACAGACTGATGCACCGGAAGAGAGTGACCTGTGAACTGCATGATAGTTATTTCCGCTGGATGACGATCAAACATGCCATTCCAAAGACGGCGGAAGTGACACATCCCGATGGCCAGTCATGGGGAGATATTGAGTCGGCGATTGAACTATTATATAACTCGGTGAAGACAGGAAGTCAGTGAGTTTGGAGACCAGTTGGTGAGAAGATGCTGGGATGAGAACATGTCCCAGAGAGGCTGGGCCCCTAAGCCCCCGGTTGAGCAGTCCAGGAGAACGAGAACGACACACGGCTATGTCCGGAAGGGCTGGGAAGGTCAATATGTTGCAGTTCTGTTCGGTCTCCAACTCCTTCTCACACACAAACCTTTCAAATAAAGTGAGAGGTATATTTTTCTAAGAACTGTGTCGCTCGTCTTTATTATTGCGTCAATATGTATTCTGCATGTATATGTGTTTATATGCATATTTATTATGTGGCTATACAACAAAAGTATTGTAAGGTGTCTGTCGGTTTGTGATAAATATCTGTGAAAATTAGGTCATTTTGATTTAAATGAGGATATCTAAAAATGGCAAGTTTTTAAAATAATGTTCTATGGTGAGTTTTATTTTAGGGTTTAAGTTTTGGTGTGAGTAATTTAAATGGTTAATGTTGCCAAATGAGCATTTCTAAAAAAGGAAACAATCATCTAAGTATCTTTTCCACGATCATATAAAATCTACTTTTATGTAGTTGCTGTATTTTTCATATTATTTTATTCAGTGTAAAATCATTGCTGTATCAAATATAAAAGACTAAGAACTGTAAATCTAAGCTGCAATTGAACCATGAAAAAAGGAGGTAAAAGATGTTAATATTTTCTTGAATTTATTTCAGTGTTTGAAAACCAAAGTTAGAGTAAGAATAGAATAAATTGGGAATTTTGTGTTAGGTGATGAAATAGAGATAGAAAAGGAAGGAAGATAAAATGAATGCCCCCTCCACAACCAAAAATAAAACGCTAGAAAAAACGTGTATATCTGTAAAAAAGATGAAAGATTTAGAACCCTAGAGACCACCGTAGAATCGACTCACATAAAATTAAGTAGGCCCAAAGCAAAGCAAATTTTTCTACTCACTGTTTGTTATTCTGTCTTTTTACTCGTATATTGTCATTTAAAAATGCCTTTTATTGTGTAAAACCATTGCTGTATTAAATATAAAAGACTATTACTGTAAATCTAAGCTGCAATTGAACCATGAAAAAGGAGGTAAAAATGTTAATTCTTTTCGAATTTATTCCAGTGTTTGAAAACCTTAGAGTAAAAATAGAATGCGTCTCTGATGAATCAAAAAATAAAATAAAATATCTGTGAACTTATACTAAGTTAAAACTTAATGCGTGCAAAGGCAGGGAATTTTTTCATACACTTCGGAAGCCATGAGAAACAGTATGGTGAACGGAAAGGCGGACCAACCCAACGACGGATCAACGGTACGCCTAACCAAGTGCTGGGCGGAGCAATTCTACGAGACAACGGCCAAGATAAAATAGTTCGATCGGAGAACTATTGCTGCTAATCTATTTGGTTGGCTTCAATAGATGAGAATAAAAACACGGCCATCGAAAGATTACTATGACTCATACTTAAAACACTAGTCAAAACTAGATCACTCTTCGCGCGGGTAAAAAAAGGAGCGCGTCCTGCTGTGGTTGGACCTCTGGCCCCAGTGTTCTAAAAATCAGCTACAGAGCTCAAACTAATACATAAATTACTAAAATGCAAAAGAACAATACAAATAGCGACATTTAACGTTAGAACTTTAAACAGAATAGGTCGACTAGCAGAGCTGACAGCTTCTGCGATATATCATAACATACACATAATATGAATACAAGAACACAAATACATTCATAGAGAAGATATAAAATACTACGATACCGGCAATGGATGGACGTTTGTCTCGGCATTTGCATGGAAAAAAATCCACGATAGGATGTGTAGGTATGCTTATAGGACCATGAGCCCTAAAATCACTAAATAGCATCGAAAAAATACAACTCAGTAGAATGGTAGCTACGTTTCATGGCAACCCCAGCGCAACAATCATCTGATACAGCCCTGCCAAAGTTATTGAAGAAACGGACTTCATCGCCTTTTATAACGAACTATCCTCCCTTATTCGTAGCATCCCAAAACACAACGTTCTAATCATCAGTAGAGACATAAATGCCCCAATAGATAAAAACGTAAGCAACAAATTCAGCTTACACAACTCGTCAAACAGAAATGGGGAGCATCTAACAGATTTCACGCTAGAAAATAGATTAATATGCCTTAATACCAAATTTCAGAAAAGAAAGGGGACACTATGGACTTACACCAACGCAAACAATGCTAAAGCACAGATAGACTACATCTTCATAAATAAAATGGAATAATAGCACATTGAATTGCGAGGCATATTTCTCTTTCGAGGGTGTTTCCTCCGATCACGGCAAAGGTACGACTGAGCTTACGAAGGAATGCGGCCCAAACAACAACCACCGTACATTATGACTGGTCCCTGCTTAACAACAGGAATATTATAGACAAATATACATTAACACTTAGAAACAAATTCGATGCACTTCAGGAGATATCAGAAACACCAAGTCCGAATGACGAATATGAGAACTTCGTCAATGCCCACTTAGAGGCGGCAGCAGAATGCATATCAACTAAACAAAGAGCTAAACTTAGAGTCCCATGGGAGATATTAGTGATTAGTAAAAAGCGTATAGACGTAAAAATCGCTTCCCTACACAATAAGAAGAACCTAAGCAATATCAATACACGGAAACTCAAGAAGGCGCAAAATGAATTATCTAAGGTATACCTAAAAGAACAAACTGAATACATACAAAATCAGATCAATAATATTAGAGACTCGGTTGAAGATAGACAATCAAGGATAGCATGGCAGACGGTAAACGAATTTAGCAGAAGGAAGAGTACTGTGAGAGCTAAACTGAAAGCTGCAAGCCAAGAAGAACAAATACACTTGTGGAAACAACATTTCGAAAATTTACTCGGAAGACCTCTAAAAGTTACTGATGAACCAATCAAAAATTATTAGTTATCAACCAGACATCAAACTAGGACAGTTTACGCAAGAAGAACTTGACTCAGTACTAAGAAAAAATAAAAAAGGAAAGCAGCAGGGCTTGATGAAATACCCCCAGAAGTATGGAAGACCAGAGAATTCGACTACATGCTGCTCCGACACTATAATGCCGTATATAACCAAAACACTATAGACAGATAGACAAATTTATGCTTCCTCCCATGACCTCGGAATAGCAAAGAACTACGGAGGTATAACCCTTACATCCATAGCGGCCAAAATCTACAATCCTCTACAACGCAGCCGCATAGAACACAAAATTGAGAAAATACTTATGAAGAACCAAAATGGCTTTGGGAGAAATCGATCTACGATATCACAAATTTCATTATCCGTCAAATTCTAGAAGGTATACGTGCGATATTGAGTGAACAATATTATTCATCGACTTCTCCAAGGCATTTGATTCCATACACAGAGGGAAAATGGAGCAAATAATTCTCGCCTACAGAATCCACAAAGAAACCGTCGCAGTCATAATGATGCTATATAAAAACACGAAAGTAAAAGTGTGCTCACCGGATGGAGATACAGACTACTTCGACATTGTAACGGGTGTGCAACAAGGAGACACATTAGCCTCATACCTTTTTATAATCTACCTAGACTACGCGCTTAGAATGTCTATCGATATTAGGAAATAAAACGGTTTCAAGCTGGCAAAGGAAAGTAGAAGATACCCTGCACAAACAATTACAGATGCGGACTACGCTAATGACATAGCGATTCTAGCAAATACATCCGCCTTGGCCGAATCCCTGCTGCGTAGTCTGGAAAGAGCAACAGGTGGCATAGGCCTCCATGTCAAAGCAGACAAAACAATACAAGTGCTTTAATCAAAGAGGCGACATCTCTACACTAAAGGGTGGTCCTTTGAAACTAGTGGACAAGTTCACCTACCAAGGAAGCAGAGTAAAATCAACTGAAAATGATATCAATACCTATATACAACAGCTCTGCGCCGATACAGGATGTAGCTTGGAAGATCTCCCGGGACCGATGGACAATAGAGACGGGTGGCGAGAGAGAGTCAGGGAAATCCGTGCTAGCAGTGCAACATCATGATGATGATGATGATTTTATTTAGAGAGATTTTCCTCCAAGTATACTACGGTTAGGGTGACTTATATTGATGCCATTTTAGTTTCTATTGCTGTTCCTAGAGTTTGGATATAATTTTTGTTATCGAATTGGATAGTTATTATTCAGGATTAGTTCTATACCATCAGCAATAGATTTTTTGTTAAATATTGGGTGTATTGTTTCTGGTAATTTTCTAACCATTTGTGTGTGTGTGTGTGTGTGTGTGTGTGTGTGTGTGTGTGTGTGTGTGTGTGTGTGATGGTATGTAGAGGGATTAATTTTATCTTTGCCAAAAAAATGTTTTCTCACTCTGTAGATATTGTTTTCATTGTAGTTGGACCAATTTTTTGTGTGATGGTATGAAGAGAGATAAAAGAAATTTCTTTGCATTGGGTTTTTTTGTGTTTTGATGATTCCATATATTGTGAGAATATGTATATGTGTGGTAGAATATATTTTGTTAGATTTTTTCTATTGTATAGTTTTCTTTGCGGGTGATAATGGTGTGTGTGATTATGGTTCAGTGGAGAGTATGGGTTTGTTTTGTTATGTGTGAGTGCAGGTTCTTTTTGAGTACATGTTTTTGCTTACTTTGTTTCAATTTTTCTCAGTAATTTCTTTGGTTTCTTTATTTTGTTTTTGTTTTGTTTTTTGTTTTTTGCTTTTTTTTTTTTTGTTTGGTTTTGTTTTTGTAGGAGAGTGCATAGATATCTATCATGTAGTTCTTCTGTCCAAGATTTTGTGGATTTTTTCCTACTCTTTTCATTCTTTTTCCCACCTTTCTTTTAGGAATGCAGACCATCACTTCATTGTCATTGCTCCCAGGTCCACTCTGGCCCAGGCGTGGTAGCACCTCATAGGGCCCTATCTATGGGTTAAATAGAACTAAATTGCTAAACTGAATTGTTTGACTAAACTGAATAGCTTGAAAAAGAAATGTTTTTGACAAGTTAACTGTACTTACATTTAAACTGCGTGCTGATGCTAAACAGAATTATTTGAAATGCAACTGTTTTTTGATTTTGAAACTGTACTTATACTAAAATGATTTGTTTGATATAGAACTGTTTTGACATTTAATTGTGTGTAAACAAAATCTATACTTATAAACTGAATCAGAACTGCTTGACTAAACTGAATAGCTTGAAATAGAAATGTTTTCACAATTAAACTGTACTTACAATTAAACTGCATACTAATCCTAAACTGAATTGTTTGAAATAGAATTATTTTCATAAACTGTAGTTACATTTAAACTGCGTAGTTCTGCAAAAACTGAATTGTTTGAAATGGAACTGTTCTTGATATTGAAACTGTACTTTCACTAAACTGAATTGTTTAATATAGAACTGCTTTGACATTTAACTGTGTGTAAACAAAATCTATACTTATACTAAACTGAATTAGCTGAATTAGAACTATCTGAATAAACTGAATAGCTTGAAATAGAATTTTTTTGAAAATTAAACTGTGTACTTAGCTAAACTGAATTATTTGAAATAGAACTGATTATTTGTATAAAAATGGATTTAGCGTTAAATAACCAACAAAGGTTGATATGCCATAAAACCCAAACAAACAACCAACCCACCTTTCCGATTGGAATTGTTGCGTTATGTTAGTGGGGGACGCAAAGTTCTTTTATTTCAGTTAACAGATTCTGGTTTATTTCTTGAGATTTTATTGTGTAATGTGTTGCTCTATCTTCCAGTAGTTCTATTAGAGTTATTAATTTTGTAAGGTTTAATGTTGCTTATATTTTTTCTATTATTCTGTGTCTTTTAGTGTGAGTTTTTTCCCTAAATTTTTGGGAGATGAAGATTTCGTCAATTTTTGGGAAATCTATGTAAATTATGGATGTTACGTTATTGTTGCTTTTAATAGCAATGCTATCTTCCTTCGATTTTGGAGGTTTTCCCCTCTTTAAGTTTGTTTGGGTTTTTTTTTTTTTTTTGTAAGCTTCGTGTTGTTTGTGGATTTTCCCAATATTCAGTTGTTAACCATAATTTCATATCTTTTTAGTTGGGTTCTTTTTGTTGGATTGTTGGGTGGGCAATGATTGTGTTTATTTTTGTTTAGTTTTAGGATTTCTTCTTGGAGAAATCTCTGTTTCTCGTTTGTTTATGCGAGTGTTGCGAAAATTTCCTCCAAGATTTGTTTTTCCTTTTGAAACATTCTTTCGTTGCTTTGGACAAATAAAAAGATTGTTGGTCAAACGAGAGAAAAGTATATATTTTAAAATGAATAAGTCTGTACAAGATTCTAAATTGGGCAATAGGTTTTTTTATCATTATTTATGCGTTATATACTTGTGTACTACACGTGTTTAGGACTTTTAAGTCTTCTTCAGGTGATTTGAATGGTAAAAGGTAAGTTCTTGATGTTTCTTTTACAGTAAAGATTGTTTTAATATATTGTCTTGATTTTATATAATTCCAGGTTTTTGTGTCTGTGTCCCATTGAAGTCCCATTGGAGTTAATTATCAGTAAAGACCTCTTGTCTATGTAAATGTTTTTGGGCTTGTTTTTTGTTTTATATATATATATATATATATATATATATATATATATATATATATATATATATATATATATTATTCAGTCCAGTTAAACTGGAGACGGGAATAATTTCGTCAAGAGAAGAAATCATTCAACTAGAACATTTAAATTTTCCTGGTAAAGAGCTCAATGTAACTGACATTACAGAGCAATAATTTCTTTAAGAAAAACAAAATCCGGTCACATTAGGATTATAAATTTATTTCCATCCAGTGGGAGAAAGAAAAAAATATCAATACCCATAACAAGATGGAAATAAATTTATAATCTTAATGTGACCGGTTTTTGTTTTTCTTAAAGAAATATATATATATATATATATATATATATATATATATATATATATATATATATATATATATAGCGATGGGAGTAATGGTTGCCATTAGCGTAATGCAAGGCTCTTCAAATGAATTGAGCTCTCGGTAGCCGTTAAGTGGATAAGCGTTTAAATTTCCTTCGCTTGCACTGGTTTGCTCGTGGCTGAGTGGTAGAATCTTGGATTGGTGTTTCAGTCAGCCAGGTTTCGATCCCAGCTTAGGGAATCTAGCCTGTTTAGATATACTGAAGAATTCTGATTGAACGAAATAGGTCTGTCTGTGAATGACAATATATATATAGAGAGAGAGAGATAGATAGAGTAAAAAATTGAGAATAAGAAAAAGAGGGGGTGATGTACAAATGTGACAGTATGAACATTATCTAAAAAGAAAGTAAACTCATTACTTTTATGTCCAGGTGTTTGATAGGAGACTCAATTCACTCAACAACCTCGCCATCTGAATGGTCGTTGAATGAGAATTCAATTTTAAAGAAACAAAATTAAAGACAGTCAAAATAACAAATAAAAGAGAATCATAAGAAGTGAATTCTAAAAAGTGAAACATGATGGCAAAGATGGGGAGATGAGTGAAAATTTCCAGGAATAAAGAAAGATAATCGGATGACGCACCCAAATTATCTGGAACACTGGATTAAGCCCCCTCCCTATTTAGTCGGATTTTGTTCAGTTGATGAAAAGCAAAGACTAAAATATAACATTTGCGTAGGTGTCCATTATAGCTCGCTTTACCAACCTCACCTGAAAGCCTTTCACAGCTCGTCTCTTTCTTTCTTTCATTCTTTCTTTCATAGTTTCACTCTCTCTCTCTCTCTCTGTCCCCCTCTCCCCCTCTCTCTCTCCCCTCTCTCTTTCGCACACACACACACACGCACACACATATACACACTCTCTTTCTCTCCCTGCTTCTCTGTCTGTCTCTGTTTCTGTCTCACTCTTTGTCTTGTGTGTTTCTGTGTGTTTTTGTCAGTCTGTTTTTCCTTTTTCCCTCGACACCCCTCTCTTTCTCGTTCTTTCTCTCTCTCTCTTTCTCTCTCGCTCTTTCTTTCTCTTTCAATCTGTCAGTCTTTCTCCCTTCCCCCCTCTCTCTCTCTCTCTCTCTCTCTCTCTCTGTTTTTTTTCTGTATCTCTATTTATATCTATCTGTTTCTCCCTCTTTTTCTTTGTCTATCAGTTTATCTATCTATATTTGTCTTTGTTTCTCATTCTCACCCTTATTTCGTCTTTGTTTGACACTCTCTTTATGTGTCTCTTTTTATCTCGCTGTCTTTCTCCCTCTGTCTTTGTGTGTCTTGATTTTTCTCTCTGTGTATCTGTCTCCTTACCCCCCCTCTCTCATTATATATGTATATATGTCTCTTTCTCTCACAATCTTCCTATCAATCTTTGCATCTTTTTCACCATGTCTCATTCTGACTCTTTTTCTCTCTTTACCCTTTACTCTCTCCATTTCTTACTCACTGTCTGTCTGTCTGTCTGTCTCTGTCTGTCTGTCTGTCTGTCTGTCTCTCTCTCTCTCTCTCTCTCTCTCAGTCTACCCCCTGGGCTTTGTATACATTTTAATATGCGTGTCTATATCGTTATTGACATTATGACTATAGATTATTCCATTCTTATTATATCTATTCTTGGTATCGAAATATATCTAAAAAGGCACCGGAAAACACGAATCACGCATGCGTAAGCACAGAAAAATGAAAAAAAAAAACTGAAACGATGAGACTTTGTATGTCAGTATAAAACGAAACACTGTCAACAATTTACAAGTTAGTCGATAATAAGTAAGAACAAGAAATAACGATAAAAGGAAATTATTTTATTTCCAGCGGGATTACTGACTGGAGATTTCATTAGCATCAAATTAAGTTCAGTTATCTTAATCTTCAGAATATTTATAGATAACGTGTGGAGTTCTTCGTATCTCAGCATTTTATTTGTACTTGTCGGAAGAATATAACAATGTTTTACCACGAGATCCCAATTAGATATAAATATTAACAGATGTATTATTGTCAAAAATGGCGTTGGCTTTTATTTCCATATAGATGAAACCTATTAAGATTGTATACATAAAATGTAGATTATTTACTCATCGCTTGTCATAGTTGTTGAGCAATTATTTGTTGGCGAACAACAACAACAAACAGGCGAATGTCATTGCTAAATAGCCTCATAAATAGGCGAGTGGGTAATCGGGGAAAAAATCGCCAACCCCTGATGGTTGTCCACGCTTGGACTTAATTTCAAGGGGTATGAAACACCCTTGAAACAGATGAATCCCATCTGGACAGTACAGTCAGATATTGAGGCGCTCGTAGCGTAACGGTTTTCTGGATAGGATGTAAACTCGGCTACCCGAGTTCACATCCTGTGCGAGGCAATTTGTATTTCACATAGCACTAATACCCCTGAGTAGGTATTAATAAACTATAGGACAGACTGGGCTTTTTAACATTGATTTGGAGACTGATCTAAATGAAAGAAAACTCTTTATTCAAACTCTTTTGTAGACCTAGAGAGAGATGTGTTCCCCCCCCCAGGTTATTCCTGTCCAAAACACGCTACACGAGTAGCTTCTCCACAGCCTAAACAGGTTATGTAACCAGTAAATAGATGTTTATATGTACACAAATTTATTTACCCAACCCCTCCACCACGGGCAGGATGTGAAATAAAGTCAATTTTTAAGCGGAGTACTGTTGGTTGTAATTCAGACTTTACTTTCTAGACTGGCTACAGTACCAAGGCTAAAGACCCCAGGCTGCCCAACTATTTAGTCACGAAGGAAAGGATTCCTGACGAAGGCATTAGCCCTAAGGGAAACGCAAACAGCCTTGTCCAATCTCGTCCAGTATCTGAACAGTTACCGTGTCCATGGGCTCTACCAGCCTATTCATGCTAAAGGCAAACTATATGAATAGCACCCCCCACAGCCAAATGAGCTTATGGGATGATTTTTTTAATTCATATTTGTGATGATTATTTTCGGCTACTCTTACATTATTAACCATAACCTTGACCTTGACCTCATTATTAACCGTTTAATCAAGCTAGGAAGAAATATGCTCCAAAGGTCATTAAGAAAATAAACGACAATGGCCTGATCTGCTGTATCGATGATACAGAGACATGATTAGCTGTAAGGATATCAGTAAGGAGAGTGAAAAGATCGGTCTTTTAATTAACGAAGCTTATTCGATAAAAATTGCAATCATCAACCTAATTAGATATCAACATTATCTCCTTCAAAATGATTCCCTTGAGACACCACACACCGTTGAACACGAGGTTCCTATTTCAAAAACAGTGCTGGAAGTTATTAGCTGACACTGTCTTTAGTTGGTTTATGATATATGTTAGATGTTCTTACCAGCTTCCAAATAACAACCACAAAGCTGTGCTTTGATTTTTGGAAACAGGAAACAGACACCAGAACTCATATCAGGAGATGATGTATTTGCCGAGTCTATTATTTGAGAGGTAATGTAGATGAATTAAAAATTATTTAAAGCGGTTGTCTCTTAAGTGGAAAGGGTTGGTATCAAATAGGTTTGACTGATAGGTGATGACCCCAGGTTCGGTTCAGAATTTGGTTGTGATTGAATAATCTCAGTGAGGTAACCGAGAGGTTCTAGAAGTTAAAAAGTTAGCTTTAAACTTTAATTAGTTTGTCGAGAATCGCTGAATCGGAAGATTGTCCATTCCCATTTATGGTCTGACTGATTCCTGACATCAACGGTCGGTAATGTATAAGAATAAGACTTCATGAAACAAGCATAAAGAAAGTGCTTAAGAAAAGTATTCTCTTTGTTATTCATCCCAATGAAACAGTGTGGAGGGTCCACTATTAAAGAAGAAAGTAAAAAAAAGAGACATATTTATCCAACCGTAAATATCTATATCCACCACCCAATGTCAATAGTATTGAATTTTGACTTTTGTGTAAAGAATGAGTGAATATGAACACAGAGCAAGTAAGCAAAAGTGGTAAAAAGAACCCAAAGAAATACAAAAGCTTTTCAAACCAAACACGTCGTAATTTGTTGGATGGTTGCTTTTATGGTATGTTGGACTAGTTTAATGACAAAGTCAGGCTTTTATCTATTTATATTTTAGCAAACAATCATATTGTTTCAAACATATGTTTACCCTACCCCGTCATTCCGAGCAGGGTGTGACACAAAGTCAATTTGTTAAGCGGAATACTGCTAGTTTGAATTCAATCTTCCTTCTCCTAGATTGGTTGCCTTACCAAGGCTAAAGAATCGAGTCTGCTCTATTATTTATCTATGGTGAGAGAACAGTTTGAGTCATCCCTTTCCCAAGGGAATTAGCGCAAAGTGAATCGCTAACTGCCTCGTCCAGGAATTGAACTAGGATCACTGATTCCATTTCCTATCATGATAACGGTTACGCTAAGTCCACCTCCTCTTATCAGGATTTGAAATGCTTTCTGTACGACGAGAATTGTATTTTTACAAAAAACCTATTCATAAAGAGTGTTTCTAAACAGAAATAAGATTGAGTTTTTATTTATTTTGCAGGTTGGCAACCCTGATTGAAATCAGCTACCTAGCATTGATCAATCACTCACTCCATCAAACATTGATCAGAATCTTATTTTTCGTATTTTCCCCAGTCAAATGACTGGTAAACAGTGATTATCTTCCAGAATCTTTCAGTTGTTGAAAATTTCCTTTTACCATCTAAAATCCTCTGCTCAGAAAAGAATTTGATCTCTATAAACCTGTGGTAACTTGTTAAATATTTCTGCCGCACTGAGCTGAACTTTGTAATAATCTAGCATTGCTCAACAGGACGTGAATTTTGAGAATAAAACATGAACTGAACGTTTTCATTCCAAACTTCTTCATACGGTAATTAAAATGTACTTGTGTGTCAGGAAAAGTTCATAGGCAGTCAAGTTTATAGGGTGATGTCATATCTGCTGTTGACTTCTTTTTTACCTGTAAGATCCAAGCATTGCAACACCAATGAAAGGAGTGTGTGGACCACTAGAGGAACTGAGTTGAAAAATAAACCTCATTTGGTTGCATTCCTGATACGGACCCAATTTGGGACCACGAAAAGACAACTGGGAACACGGTTAAAGTAACAAGATACAGAGAAAAGTGGTGGCGTAAGCTTGGCTTACTTGTCAGTCGAATATCCATAAAGTATCTAATATCTCACGAGAGTACTTGGCTCTCGATTAATGTAGAATTTGAAAGAGTCCATGAATGGGTAGGTAACGGTCCCATACAAATCCATGAAAGTATCTTGGTCAGTCTATGAACTTTTCAATCTAGAAACTCTCTCCTAGGCGTAAGCAGTCAACGTGGGTCGTTTAAAAAGTTCTAAGCCTCATCCAGATTTTAGATTGTCGCTCACTTTTCATTTTTGACAGAAAATAAGAGTGAAATCTGATTTAATTTTTCTAGCTTTATAAGAAATGGTAGTATGTAGCAAAAACAAAAATGTTTAGCTATGGTTCTTCTTGTACCATAACGGTACTAAATAGAAAGTGTACCATGAAGGTACTAAAAAGAAAATGTACTATAACGGTACTAAATAGAAAATGTACTATAACGGTACTAAATAGAAAGTGTACCATAAAGGTACTAAATAGAAAGAGTACTATAACGGTACTAAATAGAAAGTGTACCATGAAGGTACTAAATAGAAAGTGTACTATAACGGTACTAAATAGAAAGTGTACCATGAAGGTACTAAATAGAAAGTGTACTATAACGGTACTAAATAGAAAGTGTACCATAAAGGTACTAAATAGAAAGAGTACTATAACGGTACTAAATAGAAAGTGTACCATGAAGGTACTAAATAGAAAGTGTACTATAACGGTACTAAATAGAAAATGTACTATAACGGTACTAAATAGAAAGTGTACCATAAAGGTACTAAATAGAAAGTGTACTATAACGGTACTAAATAGAAAATGTACTATAACGGTACTAAATAGAAAGTGTACTATAACGGTACTAAATAGAAAATGTACTATAACGGTACTAAATAGAAAGTGTACTATAACGGTACTAAATAGAAAGTGTACCATAAAGGTACTAAATAGAAAGTGTACTATAACGGTACTAAATAGAAAGTGTACTATAACGGTACTAAATAGAAAATGTACTATAACGGTACTAAATAGAAAGTGTACCATGAAGGTACTAAATAGAAAGTGTACTATAACGGTACTAAATAGAAAATGTACTATAACGGTACTAAATAGAAAGTGTACCATAAAGATACTAAATAGAAAGTGTACTATAACGGTACTAAATAGAAAATGTACTATAACGGTACTAAATAGAAAGTGTACTATAACGGTACTAAATAGAAAATGTACTATAACGGTACTAAATAGAAAGTGTACCATGAAGGTACTAAATAGAAAGTTTACTATAACGTTACTAAATAGAAAATGTACTATAACGGTACTAAATAGAAAGTGTACCATGAAGGTACCAAATAGAAAATGTACTATAACGGCACTAAATAGAAAGTGTACTATAACGGTACTAAATAGAAAGTGTTCTATAACGGTACTAAATAGAAAGTGTACCATAAATGTACTAAATAGAAAGTGTACTATAACGGTACTAAATAGAAAATGTACTATAACGGTACTAAATAGAAAGTGTACTATAACGGTACTAAATAGAAAATGTACTATAACGGTACTAAATAGAAAGTGTACCATGAAGGTACTAAATAGAAAGTGTACTATAACGGTACTAAATAGAAAGTGTACAATAAAGGTACTAAATAGAAAGTATACTATAACGGTACTAAATAGAAAGTGTACTATAACGGTACTAAATAGAAAATGTACTATAACGGTACTAAATAGTAAGTGTACCATGAAGGTACTAAATAGAAAATGTACTATAACGGTACTAAATAGAAAATGTACGATAACGGTACTAAATAGAAAGTGTACTATAACGGTGCTAAATAGAAAATGTACTATAACGGTACTAAATAGAAAGTGTACCATGAAGGTACTAAATAGAAAGTGTCCCATAACGGTACTAAATAGAAAGTGTACTATAACGGTACTAAATAGAAAATGTACTATAACGGTACTAAATAGAAAGTGTACCATAAAGGTACTAAATAGAAAGTGTACTATAACGGTACTAAATAGAAAGTGTACCATAAAGGTACTAAATAGAAAGTGTACTATAACGGTACTAAATAGAAAATGTACTATAACGGTACTAAATAGAAAGTGTACTATAACGGTACCTGATAGAAAGTTGTGACATAACGGTATTAAATAGGGATTTGTACAACCACATGCTCGAACGTGTTAATGGCCGTATCGCAACCTCTATGGTAGTAGTCGGACCCTATTGTGACTCCGCCGTGGGAAAGGTTATCGAACACAGGAAACTCTGTCTTAGTTCACCTCACAAATGTTTATAGGTAGTCACTGGGAGAAAGAAAGAGAGAATGAAAATTGATTCGACCGCATTAACTGGCCAAAGAGAAAGATATCATGAGGGGAAAGAGCGAGCGGACACAAACCTTGAATTTTCTTCCTGTTTTTCTATTGTAGTTCTCATATGCTTGTCCGCTGGTTTCGGAGGGTGGAACATCCGTTTCCGCGGGTGGAACATCCGTTTCAGCGGGTTCCACACCTGCGCAGAAAATTTGGAACATCCTATTTTTTTCTATTTATCCTCAACGCTGTCATTTACCTGTAACCGGCTGACTCACAACCAGCACTTTAGCCTCGGTCACTCAGCGGTCAGCCGCCTACTCCTGTAGACTCATCGTCTGCTGTTTCATCCTATAATTTTCTCCTTCTCTCTCTCTCTCTCTCTCTCTCAATCAATCTTCGCAGAGGTTAGCCTTTTGTTCTCTTGGATCTACCATATCACGTAACATTTTTTCTGAGTAAGGCTTAGAGCTTTTTAAACGAGCTTCGTATGTAGCTAACGTTATAATTGATTATTGACGAGGGAATAGGGAATATATGAAATCAAAAATCTTCATTGAAAATGAGGACCTGCGAACCTCAAAACCAACAATCTGAAATAATGGATCATCATAGCCACAAGGTGAGAAGATACTCATTTTATCGCTAGAAATAATCCAATCTTGAAGGCGTTGTTTTCTCAAACGTTTCTTTTCATCTTTCAAGAAATAAATGTACTATTATCAATAGTAACTAGATAGTTAAATATAATTTTGAGAAGATTCAGTAAAGTTTCAAATTTTTGATTGGACAACTAAAATCCTACTTTATCTTTTTGAGGTTGTCAAAATAATGTTTCACCAGGTTGATTCTTTAGGCGTTGTTTGGAATATAATCTGTAAGAATACAGAAATACCACTTTAATAGAACAATTAGGATAGAAAAAAATATATATACCAAGCAGATTATAAACGGGATGAAGGTTGAAGAATGTATCGGCCGAAAAGTTAACAACATCTAAAATATGAAGAACTACCATGGAAATTTTCCTTTGAGTTTGATTTTTTTGTTTGTTTAGTTTTGGTTTTCTGTTGGCTTCTTTTTCTTATTTTCAGAAACAGCCGTCTTAACGAAGAATACGTGTCTGTGCATGTGCGATAGAAATTAGCCAATTCAATTAGGAAAAGTTTTCAAATGAGGAAAATTCGACTGTTCCAGTGGCGAAACATGTGACTTATGTCATAGGAATCTTAGAGCTCTGTCGTAGAATACGCTCACTGTAATCACTGAAGAGGGGTAAGATCCCCAAAAAGGGGTGTGCTGAGTGTAATACTAAACTACATCTGGTAGTGAGGTTATGGTTATGAACCTCTGGAAAGTGTGGAATACTCTTTTGTTGCCATTACTCTCATGTCCACTCTGATCAGGTGCGATAGTATCTACTAGGGTCCTATCAATGAGACAAATAGATCGTTTTGAAAATTATAAGTATTGGATGGGGTTAGGTCACACCATAACTGTGGTAAAACATATGATTATAAGCAAAAAAATGGGTAATTTTTTTAAAAATTCAATTCAGAAATTAATCAAATTTTGGCATTAAATAACCCATAAAGATTTTATATGCTTTTAAACAAATAAACCCAAATAAAACTTTGCAACTTTTCAAATAAACGTGTGAAGCCAAAAAAAAGAGTTGCACTCAATCGTGTGTTGATTTGGTCACGGCCTGCACATGTTCCCCTACAAAACGATTCAACTCTAAATTGTGCAGATAAGATTAGTTAGTCGCATGTTTTAGTTGAAACCATATAAGCTATGAATCAGCTTCAGAAGGAAAAAAACGAAGCTAAAACGATTTCTGAGGATATGTACGCATGTTCGTCTTTATTGATGGTAATTTTTTTTCTCCTTCATCCAGAACAGGGGAGCGTATATGACACTTTTCAACAAAAGCCTGGGCTATGATTTCGTCATATCGCAACTCGGACAAAGTCCTATCCAAGAGTCAGCTCCTAATTCTCTTGTCTACGTCCCCCTTTGTTCAATCTCAGCGAACGGAGGGTGCGGCTCGGCAGTACATTGCTTTGACCTACTGCTTATCTGTATATTTCCTAATTGTTTCTTGTATATATGAATCCATTGCTTCCTGAAAAGATCCCAAACGCCTCTAGCGTGAATCTTTTAAGACTAAAGCACTTTTTAAAATGATACTCTTTTCTTCTGACCTTTGACCATACTAGCGTCGAAGAATAGGTGCATTCGATCGAGGAATATCAGGATATAACCTTGACCGTAGACGGGTTGAATTGAGTGCGATTTGTGACGCCCAAGAAGGTGGACGACGAACAATTATATAACCCGGGTAAAGACAGGAAATCAGGCAGTTGGACAGAGATGCTGTAGAGAGAACCAACACCCAGCAGAGGGGGCCCTCAGGACCCCCGATTGAGCAGTTGCAGCTGGAGAGAAGATGTTGGAATGAGGACCATGTCCCAGAGAGGCTAGACCCCCGGGCCCCCGGTTGAGCAGCCCAGGAGAACGGGAAAGAAACGCTGTTATGGCCATAAGAGTGGGGGTCAATATGTTGCAGTTCTGTTTGGTCTCCAACTCCCTCTCACTCACAACCCTTTCAATAAAGTGAGAGGTAGATTTTTCTAAAGAACTGTGTCGCTCGTCTTTATTGTGTCGTTGTTATGATTCTGCATGCATCTACATATGTGTATGTATAGTTGTTCATGGCTATACAACAAGAGGAGTAAAACTCCTCCAACAAGTGTCCTGTATATGACACAAAACAATCTGATGGGGAGGCTCTAGTAATGCTGCAGCTTTGGGAAATCTGGAGTACCTCTTCATTGCCATCGCTTCCATGTCCACTCTGGCCCGGGTTGTTAGCACCTGATAGTGTCCTATCTATGGGTCAACTAGAACTGTTTGACATTTAAACTGTGTACGTATGTTAAGCTGAATTTTGGATACATAGCGTAACCGCTATAAGCGTTGATTCCCTAAGCTTCTGAGGAGACAATCATCTGGAGGTTGCAGGTTCAATCCTGACTGCTGGCGAGTAACAATACAGGAATACTGAACACTTCTACCCGGTTATGGCTAACGGAATCAGAACAGGTGATCCCCTTGGATTCAATAAAGGACGTAGTTCGAAGTTCCGTGAAGGTTCCCGAGTTCGAC
Organism: Sepioteuthis lessoniana; assembly: GCA_963585895.1. Lineage (NCBI taxonomy): Eukaryota > Metazoa > Mollusca > Cephalopoda > Myopsida > Loliginidae > Sepioteuthis > Sepioteuthis lessoniana. Next base: position 89,210,273 of record OY757925.1, read on the forward strand.
AAACACCTGAAGAAGGCCGGAGGACATATCGGCCGAATCATTTTGGAAATAACAATAAAGATGAATACAATTGTCCGAAAAACCTTAATGATAAAAATTATCTTGTTTCGTCTCGGAAGTTAGGCAACTAAACTGAATTGTTTGAAATAGAACTATTTGATCATTCAACTGTGTGTAAATAAATGACTGATGTTTAATTGAATTGTTTGTGATACATAGCAATACTTGAAAACATTGAACTGTGTACAATTGATTAATAGTAAATAGAATTATCCATATTAGATAATAAAAAATAAGTGAAACCATTTAACTGAAAAGGAAACTGAGCTCAGGCTCATTTAAAAACGTTATCGACAAAATGTGTTTAGAAATCATGTATTTAATATATATGTATAAAGAGGATTTGGCATTAAATGACCAGCAACGATTGATATGCCATAAAACCAGACCAAACCTAACTTATCTTAGCTATCCTTTTGATACTAATTCAAAATTCAAATACACACACATCAGTATACATACATAAAATACGATACCAATGCCTCCTCACCATACAAGAAAGCTTACCCCCTTATAAAGCTATGACTATATGCATACATACTCATAAAGATAAACTCGCACCAACTCACTGATGTATTATTGCATTTAAATAGGTGTAACCAGAAACCGAAGATATTTCTGTGTTGCATGATAAATAATATTTCTATCATGCAGCCTAGCATTCAAATTTTAGTCCTGAGCCGTTAAACGCGTCGTAAAATACAGCCAGTTAACCAATATGATTGACTGCTGTTGAACCCGAGGTCAAAACGAGACCACGGCTCTCACTGGACGGTTCCACTCACGTGACCAAAACGATTATAATGTCATATGACAATGAGAAACCATCAACACGAGGGGGTCGAAGGCTCTATCTAGCTCTCACTGATTCCCCGTTTAGTCGGACGGGCGATGAAAAATAAAGATAATTTGTATACATGAAATTGTTGTTGGTTTGTTATTCAGCATCCCAGTTGAGAAAAACATAGAATAACTTGGTATGCCACAATAGAAACAGAAAGAGTGACACAAGGCGACTGGAAAAGAGAAGAGAAGAGAAGAGAAATGAAAAGAGATCTACCCGATAATAGTGTAAGGCACATATACATATAACACACATACACATACACATATATATAAAGTTGTCTGCTCTTAGAGCAAGAGCTCTGAAATGCTATACAATAATAGTGATATAATAGGAACTACAAGTAGAACTGAAGCTATCATAATGAAAAATTTTGCCAAATTTAATTGTTGGTGTCGCAAATGCACCTGCTCAAGCCGAATTTCTGCTGCGTAGCCTGAAGCAGGTTGCCAGTGGCATATGTCTCGACATAAACTTAAATAAAACATGTGTTTAAACAAGATGCAGCAATCTCTACATTTAATGGTAAGCCTCTGAAATTAGAAGACCAGTTCACATACCTCGGTAGCAATATCTTATCTACAGAAAGCGATGTCAGTATACGCATAAGAAAGGCATGTACAGCTACTGGCGGGTCATCAGTCATATGGAAATCGGATCTCTCTGATAAAATAAAACGGGAATTCTTTCAAGCTGTAACCGTGTCAGTACTACTGCATAGCTGCACCACTTGGACTACAGGGTGTGCAACAGAAGGATTCTGTTCTGAAGAAATTCAGGAAGCAACACTTCACAAAATAACAGCTAAACACTTACCCCGCCACATCTCACAAACCATTCCAGCAAGACAAACAAGCCATGCCGGGCACTGCTGGAATAGCAGGGACGAATTCATAAGCAACATTCTCTCATGGACTCCTACAGATGGACACACCAATTATGGCCGACCAGCAAATTTCAACTCTGTGCGGACACATGATTCAGCGTCGAGGACCTGCCAAAAGCAGTGGATGATAGGAACAGATGGTGTGAAAGAGTCGAGAGAATCCGTGCTATCAAAATGACTTAATGATGACCAATATCTAATTAGTGAAGGATTCTTCTGACACACCCAGAACATCAGGTGCCGTGAGATTTTCAACATCCACCTAAGGCAAAGAACTAATCATTAACCAAGGCTGTAAGAATCAAAAGTATGTGTAGGATTATTGGACACACCATATGTCAACAAGTTGGTAATGTCGCATGATAGGCACTTAATTAAAATCAAAAAGGGGAAAAATTGAGGAGACCAAAGAGGACCTAAAGAACATCAGTCATGGGATGTGCCCAAGGTGCATTAGCTGGGCTTGGCTGCAACTCTGCGTTACTTAACCACCCTGTTGCAGGGATAGATTAGAATACACGAACTGTATCTCCTGTAGAGGTTTTAAATGCCTCTCCGCTGAGAAGTGGGTGCCCTTGGTATGACACAAAATGAATCTGATAGAGACTCCAATTTTGGAGATCGCAGGAGTGTGAAGTACTCCTTCATTGTGATTACTCTGAGGTTCCCTCTGACCTGGAGTGGTACTACCTGGTAGAGTCCCATCAATTGGGGAAATAGATCTGTTTTAAAAGTATTCGTCTTCTATGGGAAAACTTGATATCATATGACTGTTAATTGTTTGTATTAAGAGTTGCTTGAAGCTATAATTGTTTATTAAGGATTATTATTTACTTGAAACCATATAACTGTGTGCAATCAAATGACTATTATTAAATAGAAATAGTTACTTGAAACCATATAATTATTAATATTGGATAGGAATACTTGAAACTATACAACCGTGAGAAATTTATTTGTATTAGATGGGAATTTTGGTTTTTAACAGCGTGTAAAAAAACTCGTAAGCAATAACAACTCAAAAAAATTAACTATAAATATGCAATGAACGCGATCCCCAAACCACCGGGCAGGAAATAACTCTGAACAGGTTGACATACCATTAAAATCAATCAATTATCTATTTACTTTACTCAAGGAGTCTACAAGAATATCTAGTCTCCGTCGAAACAAAATAATTTACCACTTACGGGTAACATATTAGAAAACTCTTGGGAAATTTCTTTGTCCTGGATCTTTTTACTTAGCCGTTTTGCTTAGAATCGGAAGCTGATTCAACCATGAAGTTACACGTGTCTTTGTGGTGCTGTAACGTAATAACTGTCTACTTTTAAGGTAGTGAAGCCAGTTCCACTTGTTTTAAGGCAGTGAAGCCAGTTCCCCCTTTTTTAAAGCAGTGAAGCCTGTTCCACTTGTTTTAAGACAGTGAAGCCAGTCCCACATGTTTTCAGACAGTGAATTCTTTTGGCGGGGGGCGGGCAATTTGTGAGTGACTTTTCCTGGTTTTTTGGTTTCGGTTGATGTTTTGGATTTTTACGTGGGCAATGAGTTGAACAAATAGATTTCGGAATGGTGTTCTGACCCAGTTCAAACTCATATATCATAAGTTGCGGAATTTGATTACGTTGCACATTCATCTATGCGATTCTTAAATCGGAGTGAAATATTGCATAATGTGTCAACGCACTCACTACCATGATACTACTAACAACAGCGGACACTTACCACGCCTTGGAATACTTCTATCTCCTAATATAAGCACCACAAACTAACACGTATCAAATTATTGCAAAACGTTTCACTCACCCTAATATTTGGTAGCCAGGATTTTACGCAGCTATCTTGTGTCGAAGGCGTCTATTTTCTTCTTCTCTTCTTAAGTTGCCAGATCTTGCAGCCATAGGCTCATTTAAGTTAAGCCTCACTAAAGAAAATTCCCTACTGTTCCAGACTTTTCTCTGCAGGTGCTCTTTCGCAGCTGAAATTTTTATTTGTGGTCAAGGTCATTAATGTCACTTATGAAACTACCAAGATACATCAAATTCTCTACCTTCCCAATGTCGTTCGGATCAATGATGTCCTCTGCTTAACATCTCACTATGTTATCAATCTTTATTTATCATCTTGATGACGTTGAGATCCATGATGATATTGATGCTTCTATTTAGGAAGAAGTGAAGGGTTACGTAAAGCAGTTCATAGTTGTTTCCGTTATATCAAGGATTTGAAGGGTATAAAAAGCGAACGAAGAACCCTATTTCCCCCGCACACACCCCAAAAAGTATGAATCATTTGTTAATTGGACAATAAATTACTTTATTCTTTAGTTTATAGCATTTCAAGTGTATTGATTTAATCTCACTATGATGTGCCAGTTTTCAGTAGTTTACTATTGCCCATAGATACACTGCATAGATAAACATTATATATATATATATGTGTGTGTGTGTGTGTGTGTGTGTGTGTGGTGTAATGTTTGCATTTCACATAGCGCTAATACCCTTGGGAAAGATATGAATCCAGTTATTCTTCCTTCAGCTATGGGTAAATTGTAGGACAGACTGGGCTCTTGGTATGGCAACCGGTCAAAGAGAAGGAAAACTTTGAATTTAAACCTTGTGTCTCATCCAACTCGTAACGTAGCAAATCCATTCGTTGAATCAAAATTATCTCTTACTGTATAAGTGTTTCATACTGAACATTTTATTATCTCTGCTATCGTGAACACCGAGCAGAAAGATCTGCACTTGGAAGATATTTCTTAAGCCTGGGCTGCTGTGTTTCAAACTAGCCGTAACTATTTTAGTTAAATATCTATTTCTGATATTTACTTTATTCCTACTAATATATATATATATATATATATATATACTTCAAAAAGTTCTAAGCTTCACTCAGATTTTAGATGTGTCTTACACCTCTCCCATTTATACAGGCTCCACCTGCGCAGAAATTAAGATAGAAATCTGTATAAGTTTGGCTATGGTTCTTCTTTCTGTGTAAGGCTTTGAACTTTTCGAATAAGCCTCATGTATATATATATATAAATATATATATATCATCATCATCATCATCATGTCGCGCTGGTAGCACGGATATCCCTGACCTTCTCTCGCCACTCCTCCCTATCGTTCATCGCCCTAGGTAGGTCTTCAGGACAACATCCCGTATCCTCACATAGCTGCTGAATGTATGTTCGTGCTGGTCGTCCTGCTTTTGCACGGCCATGTGTTGGGGTCCATAAGAGTACATCTCTTATGAGTTCGTCCCTGCTTCTTCAGCAGTGTCCTGCATCTCTGGTTCGTCTAACCTGAATAGTTTTCGTGATAGGGGGCAGGTGGCCGTACAGTTTTAATTCTATATAGATGGAGTATTCTCAACCATTATTAACATTATTAATTTTGACACATATTTTCTTGCGTCGTAATTGTTAAATTACTCACAAGGAAACAGCATAAAGTAAAAACTTTTTTAAAAGTCTCTCAGGGAGATTCGAACGCACATCTACAACAATATCGAACTGAGAGATATGAAGAACAGATTAAACAATGCATTTAAAAGGTTAGATTTTACACTAATACCTTTGGTTATCGTTATTCAGTCGCATAAGGTCAGTAGATACGTTTGATTTGCCGAACTCGTGGTAAAGTGAACATGAGCTCGAATCTCGCCGACAGCGTTTCCTTAATTATTTTTGATCCGTGCTGTTTCTTTTTTGTCGTAGATCAACGACCCGAGTGAGTTACGATATAAAGTATCTAAAAACAAGATGAAAGAAGATACTTGTTGAAATAGTCTTTTTTAGCGCATAATAAGGCCATTGATTACTGCAGAGCTGCTATCATCCACAAGTAACTGAAGATTTTGAGATTTACTTGATATAGTCGCTGTGTCCGTTGGATTGACTTTCCTTAAGTTGCCTGCTTCTTCATCCTGACAGCCAGTGGGAATTATGGAGAGAAGAGAATCTGGCCTTGTCTGGCTTCGAATAAGATGTTGTCACAAGCTTCTGTCTTGATCAGACACCTGGCGTTGTCATAGATCAGCTCGTTGACTGACAACTTTCTCTGGAATCTCATAAAACTTCAAAGTGAAGGTGGCAATGGGTGCTATTAGAAGCTTTTATGAAGGCTATTAAGCTGATGGGAGGTCTCATTTAATATAATACAGACCTCTCAATAGGTTCTGATCGTCTTTGTCTGTAGGGATTAGAACATGCTGTGTCATTTGCAAAGGGATAAAACCCAATCCCAAAAGGATAGTCCTGAGTATGACACTAAATTGCATCAGTTAGTGAGGCTCCAGTTCATGAGTTCGGGAGGGTATAGATACACGTCTTTTTTACCATTACTCCCAGGTCCACTCTGACCTGGAATGGTAGTACCTGTTAGGGTTCTATCTATGGGTCAGATAGATTTTTTTGAAAATTAATCGAATTTGATTGGAATATTGATACCATATAATTGTGAGCAAACTATTTGTATGAATAATAAGAAGAATTAAAAGTTTGTCAATATTTTGGTATGGAATGTTGTTGACAGATTAACGAGCGGATGAAAATCTGATCTCTCTGATGAAATAAAATAAAATGGGAAATTTTCCAAATTGTAGCCGTGTCAGTACTACCGTATGGTTACATCATTCGAATTTTAACAAAACGCTTCGAGAAAAAGCTAGGTGGCAACTACACAAGGATGTTGCATACTGTTTTGAATGAATTCTGAAAGTAGCATTTCTCAAAATAGCAGTCGAATGACCTCTTACTTCCCATCTCACAAGCCATCAAACTAAGACGAACAATATATGCCGGGCTGGAGTGACTCCAACTCATGGATAGTGTTTACTGGTCAACAAAAACTTATATTCATCATCTTTGTTCAGACACTGGATGTTGTCAAGAGGACTTTCCAAGAGCAAGGGCTGATTGGGACAGATAGTGAGAGAGCTGAAAACGAAGCAAAATCCTAAACTATTTTATTAAATCAGTATTTTATTGACATAGCTAAGCCGCTTAGAAAATGTGTAGAAATTAGTTTTTCTCTTTTCATAAAATTAACAAGAATTAGTAAATATATTTCGCCAAATAACCATAATATATATATATATATATATATATATATATATATATATATATATATATATATATATATATATATATATAATATACACAAATATTATATCTGCTTTAAGCATTTAACCCTGAGTCAACAGGTCTTAGAATAAGCGGAATGTAGCCCCTGCAGAAGAGTAAGGTTTTTAAAAAGGGGGGGCGTGCTCTGAGTATGTTATTAAACTGGATCCGATGGTGAGACTCTAGTTCTAGACATCTGGAGATTTTGGAGAACCTCTTCATCACCATTAATCCTATATTCGTTTTGATCTGGTGTAGTAGTAATTTTTAAGGTCCTCCTATCTGTGGGTCAAATAGATATATTTTAAAATCATTCGTATTCGATTTGACCGTGTGCAAAAAAAATACTCTTAAGAAACAATTACACAAAAAATGTTCAAATGAACGTAAATGAACACGTTTCCCAAACCGCTAGACATGAAATGACTCTAGACGAGTTGACATGCCCTTAAAATCAATCCAATCGAATCTACTTTATGTAATGTTAATGTAGTTACCTTTTTGTTGGGTGGTTTAGATTGATATTTAAAGTAAAACCATCCAAATAAGACGTCCCCAGTCGACTGGGACCGTAGAATACACTGACTGCACCTCTGCAGAAGGGTACGACCCCCCCCCCGCCAACGAGTTTCCTCGATATGACACTAAGCAATCTAATGGTGACGTTCCAAAAATTCTAGAGCTTTAAGGAATGTGAAGTACCTCTTCTTTGCAATTGCTCCCAGGTCTATACTGACCCGGAGTGGTAACCCTTGATAGGGTCCTATTTATGGGTCAAATATAACTAAACTGTGTACTTATGTTAAACTGAACTACTTGAAATAGAACTGTTGTGAAATTTAAACTGTGTAGTTATGCTAAACTGAATCGTTTGAAATAGAACTGTTTTGTATGCTAAAGTAAATTGTTTGAAATAGAGCTGTTTTTTGACAACCTGCCCGTGGTGGAGGAGGTGAGTAAATACATACAATCTAATCCTGTTACTTTCATTCAACGGCACCTTTAGCGTAAATTCTGACAACTCAAACATTCTGATCGTTCTAAGGTGGGTTATAACGGTCAGTGATCACCAGAAGTTTTAAAAAAAAAGAACCCCAAAAATCAATTGGATAAGAAAAAAAATTCTCTTCTTTCCTAATTGTAGAATCAAATTTAATCGATCTGAATTTAAGGTGTCAGACCTTGAGCTGATCTGTTTTCAGTCCTCGCTTCTAACAATTGGACCATACAGTGTTAAACATGGCACAAGTTCAGATAACGTCCAACGGAAAAATGAAGACCTTTTTGTGCAATTTGGCGCGGGAGGTGGATGAAGGCGGAAGAACAAAAATATCAAGTCTTGAATTCCCAGTCTGTTAATTTGCCGAAATCAATATTGGATCGGAAAAATGATGGCTCTTGGCACAAGGCGAAGATTTGATTTACTGGAAGTTCATCAAGTCCATCTGGTAATTTTGGCAGATTGTTCGGACATAGGAAGAAACGCCGAGGAATTCTGGCTCAAGTGAGCGTGGAACACCGAAAACTTTTGGACTAACACAACTTTTTATTTTTTCTTCTTTCATTTCTTCCTTTGTTTTTCTATCCTTCTTGTCGTTTCTTTTCATTTCTTGATGTAATAGTGTTGATTTTGATGAGGTGGGTAGGAACACCGAAAACTTTTGGCCTAACACTTCTTTCTTTCTTTCTTTCTTTCTGCTTTTATCCTTCCTTCCTTCCTTTCTTTCGTCTCTTCCTTCTTTCTTTCCTTCTTTCCTTCCTTCCTTTATTTATTCTGTCTTTCTCTTTCTTATTTCTTTAATCTTTTATTTATCTATTTATTTTTTCCTTCTTTTATCATTCATTTCTTTCATATTTCTTACTTCTTTATTCATTTTTCTATTCTCTTTTTCTTTCTTTCTTTTTTTCTTTCTTTCTTTCTTTCTTTAATCATTGCAAATTATTCTTTTTCCTTTCTTTCTTTTTTCTTTTTCTTTATTCATCATTCATTTATTTACTTATCCTCTCTTTCTTTCTTTCTTTCTTTTTCGTTTTTTCTTCCATTATTTCATTCTTTAGTTTCTTCTATCTTTCTTTCTTTCCCAGTTGTAATCGTGTTATAATGCTCCGGTGCATATGAACACCCAAAACTTTTGGACTAACACTATTCTTCTTTCTTTCTTTCTTTCTTTATTTATTTATTTATTTATTTATTTATTTATTTGTTTGTTTATTTATTTATTTATTTATTTGTTTGTTTATTTCTTTATTCTTTTTTCTTTCATTGTTTCAGTTTTACTTTTTACTTTCATCATTTTTTCTTCCATCATTTCATCCTTCATCATTTCTTTCTTTCTTTCTTTCTTTCTTTCCTTTATTCATCTAATATTTCCTTCTTAATTTATTATGTATGTATACATTAATTAATTCATTATTTATTCATATGATGTAATATTGTTGATTTTGCTGCTGTGATACATGCTGAATAAGTGGGCTGACGTTTCTCCCTACTTTGAATTTTAGATTTAATACAAAACGAATATTTTGGAGAGCATACCATGGACAAATGGTCAGTGAACTAATTTAAATGTCTTATACCAATCTTGTAATGAGTTCGATCGTTACTCTTGTGACCCTAAACTAGACAATAATCACCATCGGCTATTAATTTATGGATCTAAGTTTGGTGCAACTTGTCAAAGATTGAATACGTTGATAAATTTTATAATTGAATTAAATAATACTTTATTTTCGTGTATATATATATATATATATATATATATATATAGTCATCCACTGACAGACTGTTTCGTTCTATCAGAACTCTTCAGTGTGGCTAGACACGCAGGACGCTCGAAGCCGGGATCGAAATCCGTCCAAATTTACGTTAGACTGAGTTTCAGACCTCTCGGGCACCAAGCGGACCACGTTGGCAAAGGGAATTTTAAGGTATTTTATTTTAGCAACAGCAGCAGCAGCCTTTGTTTACATTTTTATACCCTATCGGCTACCAGAGTGCTCAATTCTTTCGAAGAGCTTTGCATTACGCTAGCGGCGGCCGACAATTCCTTCGCCAGATAGCTCAACCCCCATGGGGGAGCATATATTGTCATCCACAGACAGACTGTTTCGTTCTATCAGAACTCTTCAGTGTGGCTAGACACGCAGGACGCTCAAAGCCGGGACCGAAACCCGTCCAACTTTACGTTAGACTGAATTCAGACCTCTCGGGCACCAAGCGGTACTTTACGTTAGACTGAGTTTCAGACCTCTCGGCCATATATATAATTACGTCCACTTTCTGGCAAATACTCTTGGGAAAGGTATGAACCCCCTTAACCTCCCAGCTATGGGTTAAATAGTACCACTAGTGTTCTAGGGGAATGGCTTTGGCATTAAATAACCTACAAAGGTTGATATGTCATTAAACAAAGAAACCAAACTATATATATATATATATATATATATATATATATATACGAGGGTCAGTGAGGGAATTTATTACTACACAACCCTGATCTACACAAATGGAGTCTTATCATTAGATGTAGTCATAGCGTTCTATACAAAAGTCCTTCTCATAAAAATAATGCACTTAAGTCCAAGAATATAAAATAAATAGATCTTATACTTTTTTCAACTAAATAATGGTAAAAGTTATTCCATGTGTTAAAGCTAAATTTCTTAAATCGACGACAGAAGCGAAGGAGCGAAATATCAAACCTAAATTAAAATGCGCCTTGAGGAGGCTTTTAGTTTTTTGAATGCTATGGATGCAGTTTAATATCACACCCAGAAGATTCCTTTTTGGTGGGTTATGCTGGAATGAAATTCAATTTTGCAATAGGACAAAACAATATTTGCCATTTTGCTTTTTTTATAGTCATCACTTTATTTCAAAGGATATATCGTCCAGATGTTTGCCCTCACCTGCTTATAAACTCGTGTCGATACAAGCTCAGCTGGAAATAAGAGACGTGCACTTTCATCCTATATATATATATATATATATATATATATATATACATGAGGGTCGGTTGAAAGGTGAATAGGCTAAAAAAAAGATACTCTCAAAGAATATAATTAAATGAGGTTTATTTTTCAACGTAGCCCCCTTTGCGATCCACCCACTTCTTCGATCGGTGTTGCTGTGCTTGGATCCCATTCGTCACAAAAGTCATCAGCAGCAGGTATGAAGTCATCATATGAACTTTTCAGCCTATGAACATTCCCCCCCCCTTCGTACATCAGTTGTCAATGTAAACGCAGCATTTGAATATATTTGTGAGTCAAAGAATATTTGAATTAGATTGTAATTCTTCTTAACATATAACTATCCGTAAAACACTCTTAAGAAACAACTACAAAAAATATATCATAAACGTATAATGAACACTATTCTTTAACCTCTTGTGTTATATAATTATGGAATGACTTTTTTATATTAATCATTTTCCGTTAATTATATATTATTCAATTTGGTTGGGCTTTGAACTATTCAGGTTAAGAGTTCAGGTGCATAGTCATTGAGTACGCAAAAGATATGATAATTACCATTGTCATAATAAACCCCAGACAGGTAATGGGGCTGGAGTGCAGATGACGTCATGCCCTGAAGAGATGGTCCTGAGAATCTGAGGATTTTGAAAGAGAGTTGAGAGTTGGATTTGGGCCGTTGAAGATGTAGTTGGGTTTTTCGGATCTCTACCGACAGAGATCTTAAACATCACAAGATGCGCCGCGCGTTTGTGGGGTCAACATAGTATGGTCAGCATAGTAAGAATTGTGTCTCTCTCCTCGTGTCGCTCTGGGCCGAAGTCAGAAGTTTATAAAACGTTCGTACCTGAACAACAGAATTCGCCAATGTTTTGCAATTGTAAATGAGTTTGTATCACAGTTGTGATAGACACCAAATTATACAACACTTGGCATAAGATAACCACGTAAGGGTTGACATGCCGTTAAAATCAATTAAACTAACAGCATTGTAATTATAGAAATATTTACCACACATGACACGCAGTACCTTTGTGTCTAAAAAACATGCGTTGCCATTCGAGTTATTCACTTACCATTTATCACCGTTATACTGACTTTAGTGAATTTCCATTTTAAGCTAGTATCAAGTATCTACTTGAACTCAACACGTTCCAAGCTTAAACAATAAACACACACATACACACACACACACACACACTCTCTCTCTCTCTCTCTCTCTCTCTCTCTCTCTCTCTCTCTCTTACCCCCCTTAAAAGTTTTTTCTAACCCATTTCTCGGTTAGAAGAGACAGCCACCATTTAAATTTTAGTGGGCTATTGACTTCTTTGAGCGTAATGCTTCCACTCAAGCAACTGTAGAATACACCGACTGCATCTCTGGAGAAAGGGTAAGACGCTCTACCCAACACCCACTCACCAGTGAATATCCAAGATATGACACTAAACAATCAGCCGGAGTTTGGGAAAAGTAGAGTACCTCTTCATTGCCATCGCTCCCAGATCTACTTTGACCCGGTGTGGTAGCACCTAATAAGGTCCTATCTATGGATCAAACAGAACTGTTTGACTGTGGGCAAACAAATGACTTATGCACAATTGAATTGTTAGAAATAAAACTGTTTGATTATTCAATTGCGTGTAAACAAATGACTGATGTTTAATTGAATTTTTAATTTACATAGCAATAGTTGAAACCATTTAACTGTGTGCAAAGAATGAATAGTGTTAAATAGAATAATTAGTGTTAAATAGCAATACTTGTAACCACTTCACTGTGTGCAAATAAATGAGTGATATTGCATTGTTACTGTTTTATAGCAATACTTGAAACCATTTAACTGTTAGCCAGGACGGCTGGGGCTGAAGAATACACCGACTGCATCTTACCAAAGGGGTAAGACTCCCCCAACGTATGTCCTGTATATTATATTAAACAATCTGATGGTGAGGTCACAGTGTCATAGCTTTGGGAACATGGAGTACCCCCTTATTGCCATTGCTCCCAAGTCCACTCTGATCCGAAGTGGTAGCAACTGATAGGGTCCTATCTATAGTTCAAATAGAACTGTTTGACATTTGACTGTGTGCCAATAAATGATATGCTAAATTGAATTGTTTGAAATAGAACTGTTTGATCATTTAACTGAGTATAAACAAATGACTGATGTTTAATTGAATTATTACTTATACATAGCAATATTTGGAAGTATTTAACTGTATACGAACGAATGAGTTATATTGAATAGAATAATTAGGGATTAATAGAAATACTTGAAACCACTCCACTGAAAAGGATAAATATTGAATATAATTATAAGTGTTTGAATTACTTGAAACCGTTTGACTGTGTGAAAAAAAGAACTCAGCCTCATTTCAAAATGCTATGATCAAAATGTGTTTATATATATAAAGAGGATTTGGCATTAAATAATTTATAATGGTTGATAAGCCATAAAACGCAACCAAATCCAAACTCAGACACTTAGAAAAACGGACTATGTCTGAGAATTCATCGCTTAAACCGAATGAACCTGCTTCAATGTAAGGACCATATTGGATTCAGTCGTCATTTAAATCTATTTTAAAACTGACTCTTGAAAATCACAAAAACAAAAATAGTTGGTGACTGTTGTCGAGGGCGACTCGAAGGCTCCCTTTTCAATAGATACTACACCGAGGTGTAGGGGAGGGCGCTACTGCTTTCCCTGGATTGCTACACTATCCTTGATACGTACCTTATGATGCTGAGTGTTAAGCAAGGGGGTATCAAGTACCATTTTTTTAAGTCTTTGGTATGACTCGACCTGGGGCTGAACCCCAGTCTTCCGGACCATTGGCGAACACTAGAGATATTATCTTTCATTCCATGAATTATTCAAACTAGTGTCAAAAATCTGTTTCTAATTTAATACGAGATGACAATTTGTAATTTCGTTAGGTTCCTGTCGTAATAGTAGTTTCTGACAGTTTTTACTTTTAGTTAGAAAGAAATGAACGAATCTAATTAGCATTTTATTATTGACTCCATTATATCAAGAATTTGATTGAAAAATAAAGGGCTGTCAGCGTAAATACAAACACTAAATGTTATCATTCAGCGACAAATTGGACTGGATCTTTCTTTATTTCCACTGAGTATATCAAGGTGTAGTCCCTCAGGGTGTAATGGCTAACGTGCTGAACAGTGACATCGCCGTAAAACAGTTCAAACAACTGTTACGATATTGCACTCACTTTCGGACTAATACCCCTTTAGAAAGGTGTGACTCTTTTTATCCCTACAACTGTGGGTTAAATTGTTCCTTTACAATGATGGATTTGGCATTAAATAAAACATGCAGTTTCAACCCAGCTTTTTCTCCAGGCTTTTCGTTAAATTGCAAGTGGTGCAACCATTCAATAGTACTGACACAGTTACAGCGTGGAGGAATCCTCGTTTTTTCTCGCAGATATCCTATCAATAGCAGTCCACGCCTTTCCAATGCATATGTTGAAATTGCTTACTGTAGAAAGATATTGCTACCAAAGTATATGATCATTGTCTTCGGAAAAACAGTCCACGCCTTTCCGATGCATACATTGCTTTATGTAAATAGGATATTCCTACCTATGCATATGATCATTATCTTGTCAATAAAAGTCCACGCCTTTCCAATGCATACATTGCTTTCAGTAGATGAGATATTGCTACCAAGAAATATAGTCATTAACCTGTCAATAGCAGTCCACGCCTTTCCAATGCATACATTGCTTTCAGTAGATGAGATATTGCTACTAAATTATATAGTCATTAACTTGTCAATAGCAGTCCACGCCTTTCTATTACATACATTGCTTTCAGTAGATGAGATATTGCTACTAAATTATATAGTCATTAAACTGTCAATAACAGTCCACGCCTTTCCAATGCATACATTGCTTTCAGTAGATGAGATATTGCTACCAAGGAATATAGTCATTAAACTGTCAATAACAGTCCACGCCTTTCCAATGCATACATTGCTTTCAGTAGATGAGATATTGCTACTAAATTATATAGTCATTAACTTGTCAGTAGCAGTCCACGCCTTTCTATTGCATACATTGCTTTCAGTAGATGAGATATTGCTACAAAGTATATAGTCATTAACCTGTCAGTAGCAGTCCATGCCTTTCTAATGTATATGTTGACATCGCTTGTAATAAATTAGGCGAACCATTTATTTCGGCTCCAGAAAGAAAATATAGAATATGTAATGTATGTATTTACCAATTGCTCTGCAAGAGCAGCATGTAACACAAGGTCAAATTTTTAATTGGAGTTTATCATATTTGAATTCAGAGTTTTCTTTCTCCTTTATAGGTCGTCAAAGAAAACAGGGAAGTTAATTATAGCAGCCCTAGTCCAGATTTTTGTAAGTAACTGTGTAGAGAAATCTCTAAGTGACTAATGGCGCCAGTGTAGAGGAAAAAATGGAGTGTGTTGGATAACGGTTGAGTGTTTACACTTGCGTAATAGGAATACAAACATTTCTATGACAAAGTATGTAAAAATCTTACTAGAACCTATGCGAATGACATTGTATCCTAGTGAAAGACGAGTAGGACAAGGACGAACCGGAAGTTGTACTGGAGAATGAGAATGTGAAACTTTGAGGCACTTTTTAATACAGACTGAACATGTCATCTATCATCGTCTGTATAATCTTTTTAAGGTTGGTTGGTTGGTTGGTTGGGGTTAGAGTGAGCCCAATACCAAAGTTCTTTGTATCATCACAGTAGCAGTGAACAACATACCAAAAGGATTTCAAGATTTTTCATGCGCCGCAGATTAAACATCGACATTTTCTAAAAGTTAGCAATACTTGCACATATTTTGAGATCCATATTTTATGATATAAAGTCATTGATCTGATTATGTGTTACGAACAACAACACCGGTAGTAGATTGATTGATTGCTTTTAACAACATGTCAACCCATCTCAGATAATTTTATCTCTAAAATTGCGTTCGTCATATATCTAATTTTTATGTTGTCCTTTCTTAAGTGTTTTGCACACAGTTTAGAGTGTTTGCCAATGGCCCGGGAGACTTAGCTTCAATCCCGGGTCGAGTCATACCAAAGACTCAAGAAATGGTACTTGATGCCTCCTTGCTTAACACTCAGCATTATAAGGTAAGGATCAAGGGTAAAGTGGGTCATACTAGGGATAGGAGTATCACCTTCCCCTACACCTTGGTGTAGTAGCTATCGAAAAGGGAGCCTTGGGATCACCCTTGACTATAGTCGTCAACTTTACTTTTTATATATCAAGTATTTCTAT
Organism: Sepioteuthis lessoniana; assembly: GCA_963585895.1. NCBI lineage: Eukaryota > Metazoa > Mollusca > Cephalopoda > Myopsida > Loliginidae > Sepioteuthis > Sepioteuthis lessoniana. Next base: position 89,226,475 of record OY757925.1, read on the forward strand.
CTAATACAAATAATTTGCCCACAGTTGTATGGTTTTAAGTATGTCTGTCTAATACAAATGATTACATGGTTTCAATTAACTATTTCTATTTAATAATAATCATTTGTTTGCACACAGTCATATGGGTTTAAATATTAATAATAATCCTTAGTAAAAAAAAAGTAGTGACTTCAAATCATCTCATCATCATCTTGTCGTGCCATCAGCACGGATATCCCTGACCCTTTCTCGCCACCCCTCCCTATCGTTCATCGCTTCCGGGGGGTCTTCAGGGCTACACCCCGTATCCTCACAGAGCTGCTGTATATAGGTTCGAGCTGGTCGCCTTACCTTTGCTTGTCCATGTGAAGAGGTCCACAGGAGTACAACACTTATGAGCTCGTCCCTACTTCTCCAACACTGTCCCACATGTCTGGTTCGTCTAATTTTGATAGTTTTCATGATGGGTGGTATGTGGCCGTATAGCTGCTGCTTTGTGGAGTGTTGCCTCCAGGACTTGTTCAATATTGCTCACAGCATTCTTGTGTAGTTGTCGTCAAGCTTTTTCTCCAGCCATTTTGTTAGCGTCCATATAGTGCATCCATATAGCAGTATCGACACGACCACTGCTTGGACGAAATTGCGTTTCATTTTATCGGTTAGGTCTGACTTCCATAAGACCGATATCCTATCGATAACTGTCCATGCCTTTGCTAGTCGCGTGTCGATGTCTGTCGCGGTTGATGAGACACTGCTTCCTTGGTAGGTGAATTTGTCAACCAATTTCAGAGCTGTGGATATGTCGCCTGTTTGATTAAAGCGCATGTATTCCGTTTTGTGTGCATTGACATGGAGGCCAATGCCTGTAGCGGCTCATTCCCGACTATGTAGTAGGGTTTTGGCTTGGGCGGGTGCATTTGCCAGAAGTGTTATGTCATCGGCGTAGTCGGCGTCGGTAATTGTTTTTGCGGGGTACCTTCTGCTTCTTTCCTTTGTTAACTTGAAACCATTTTCTTTGATTTTATCAACTGATGTTCTAAGCACGTAGTCTAGACAAATGAAAAACGGAAATGGAATCATGTCGTCTTTTCTAGGGCGACAATTTTATCGTTCCACCCTGTCCTTGGGAATATTGGAAGCGAACACCATTAAACATGTGGATATGAAAGAAAAAAGAAAACAAAAAAATATCTCAGGAGAAAACTACTTGAAACCAGACTATATAGCAGAAGTCTCATCAAAGGGATAGATAATGCTTGAGCTGTCCCCCTTGTAACATACTCGGGACCATTCTTAAAGTGGACCACAGAAAAACTCCAACAAATGGACCAGAGAAAAAGAAAACTCATGGCGATGCGTAAGACCTTACATCTCAGCGATAACCTTCACAGACTGTATGTGCTAAGAAAAGAAGGAGGAAGGGGACTTGCCTTCATTCAAAATAGCGTCGATGCATAGATACAAAGAGGAAGACTGATTACAACCACCGGAAACAATATAGACAACACAAGTATCAACAAAGCAAAAATTACCTGAAAACAAAAATGGGAAAAAAGACAACTGTGCAGACACTTCAAGCGACAAACAAGCGAAATCTCACACGAGAAGATTTGAACATGGCTAAGAAAGGGAAACCTTACGAGAGAAACTAAATCTCTTTTGATAGTGGCACAAAACAACGCCATATGCAAGAACAGACAAGACGCAACAAAATAGCCGATGTAGACTATATGGTGATAGAGACGAAACGATCAATCACATAATAAGTGAATGCAGCAAATTAGCATATAAGAGTTTAAGACTAGGCACGATTGGGTCGGCAAGGTAATTCCCTGGGAATTGTGCAAGAAATTTGAATTTGAACATACGAACAAATGGTATGTGGACATTCCAGAATCCATTCCCAAAAATGAGACAGACAAAAATCTCGTGGATTTTCAGATACACACCGATCATCTAACCTCGGCCATACGACCAGACCTAGTGATAGTCAACAAAAGAAAGAGAACTTGCTTACCACAGGGTAAAACTGAAGGAAAGGGAAAAGAGAGATAAGTATCTAAACCTTGCTAGAGAATTGAAAAAAATATGGAGCATGAATGTAACGGTGATACCAATTGTAATTGGCGCACTCGGTATAGTCACCAAATGATTGCTACACGGACTGGATGACTTGGAAATAAGAGGACTAGTGGAGACCATCTAAACTATAGCATTGTTGGGATTGGCCAGAATACCTAGAAGAGTCATGAAAACTTGAGGAAATATGCAGTGGAAAGCAATTAGCTAATGTTAGTGTAAATGAGTAAGATAATAATAAATCACATTATAAGCGAATGCAGAAACAAACTCCCAAAAAAATATAAGACAAGACACAACTCGGTGGGAAAGGTAATCCACTGGGAATTGTGCAAGAAATTAAAATTTGACCATACGAACAAATAGTATATGCACAAACCTTAATCCGCACCGAAGAATGAAACGCAAAATTTCTCTGGGGCTTTGATATGCAAATTGATCACCTAATCTCCCGACCAGAAAACCAGACCTTCTGATGATTAACAAAAAAGAGAATCTGCCGTAAAATGAATTTTACCGTCCAGGCTGACCACAGAGCGAAAAGGGAGACACGTACTTAGACCTTGTCAGTGAGCTTGGAACGATTCCCTAAGGCTTGGTAAAAGGGCTGGAGGATTTGGAAATCGGAAAAGGAGCCGAGACCATCTAAACTACAGCATTAAGATCGGCCAGGATACAGAGAAGAGAAAATGACACACATAAACTCCTATGGGACTTTGACATACACACGGATCACCTTATCTCGCCCAGAAGATCAGACTTAATAATAATCGACAAAAAAAGAGAACTTGCAAAATTGTCGACTTTGCTGTCCCGGCTGACCACAGAATAAAACTGAAAGAATGTGAAAAGAAGGAAAAGTACCTCGATCTTGCTAGGGAATTGAAAAAACTGTGGAACATGCAGGTGATAATTATACCAATTATAATTGGTGCGTTTGGAACAGTAACTAAAGAATTACTAAAGGGACTGGAGGACTTGGAAGTTGGTAGATATGTGGAGATCATCCGAACGACAGCATTATTGAGAACGGCTAGAATACTGAGAAGAGTCCTGGAGACTTGAGGAGACTTGTTGTCACTCAGACTCCAGTGAAAAACCATCGGCTAACGCTGATGTGAAAAGCTCTAATACCTAAAACTGTTTAAATCAATTTTCGTTTGCATGCAGAATATTTGTAAATATTCCAAAAACGTCTGCTATACTATTGAAGTACTATTAAATGCTTTTCCTTTTGAATTTGAATTTAAATTATATATATATATATATATGAAAATGAAAAAAATGGAAGAAAAAGCGGAAAGAAGAAGAAATGGCATGGAGAACGGAAAATATTCTAGTTGTAGAAACCTTTCCCATATCTCAAAATCATGTGACTAAAACACTTTTGAGAAAAAACAAACGTCAAAGAAAAAGTGGCAGATAGAATGGTTCAAATGATTTGAATTACTTGAAACGCTGAGCAAAGATCGGCCCTTGACGAAGACTATAAAATGGCTCGGATTTAAACACTTAAACAATAGTATCAGTTATAAGCCAATCAATGCAGCAAGTTGTAACTTAAGTAACGAATGAAGATTTAAACCAAACAGGATAAAAAAATGTTGACCGTTAAAATTTAACTAATTTAAGACTTTGTAAATTTAAAACGGGATTTCTTTCTTCTTTTTTATGACCTGCTTAAGTGTCCTATATCTTGTGATAGTACCAGGTAACAGCTGTGATAGGGGCACAGATAATAAACAACCCCTGGGTCTGGTATAACCACAATATACTACCCATGAAAAATGACTAAACCTGATTTAATCTGGGACTTAAACAACACGTCTGGTGTCAGGGTCGGCAGGTGGTTCTTTGATAGCCAACATGGGGGACCTAACAGCATCCAGCGAATGGTGACTGTTCTGATTTCAGGTAAACAAACAACGACCCAAGCAACTGCTTAACTCAGAGCCAACAAGGGAGAAAATGGACAAGACTACAAACGTGAATCCGCTACATTGAATGCAACAAGCCAAAGCGGTACTAGAAATATGTTGACATATCGTGAAAAATATGATTCCGCAACCCGAATCGAAACACCAGACAAAGAAAAGTAAAAGCCTCGTAACCAATAAGAAAAAAAAGGTAACCGAAACGTCACATATGACAACACCACAAAATATATGTTAACACAATAAAACAAAATAAAGGAAGAGTTAATAAAGAAAATTATGATAGAAAAAAAAAATTACCATTCTTCAGGAATCAACGTAGAAATCGAAAAGGTAAAAACAAATTATTACCAAATATCCCAACAGGCAACCTCTCTAAACTAAACGAGCTAATTTATGCCGGAACAAAACTAGTTTGTGATAAATCGATGTTCTCCCAAGGAACCCGCATAGAAATACAAAAGCTGGATGGGAAATTAAGCTAGAAGGTCAAGCAAAGAAATTATGACGACAAGTAAAAATAAGAAGGAAGAGAAAACAAGGAGTGATACATGGGGAGTTAAAGACCAAAATAAAACAATAGTCAAGTCTAATAATACAACTTTAGGAGACAAATCAAAAGATATTGGTGAATGAAGCGAAACTCAATTAATAACGACACAGGGTCATGCAATACAAACGAAACAGGTTATTCCAAAATATCAAAAGAAAATTCTATCAACAAGTGGGTGGAGAATGCACGATGACAAATCAACAACTGAATACAAAGAAAACAAAACAATGTTGGGCTAAAATATTATAAGAAAGATTATAACAAAAGGGACAATTGGATTAATATCAGGAAAAAAATTTTACAAGGACTCGAAGATAGACCTGTGACAGACATACATCTGGAATCGCTCAGAGCATCACTCAAAAAAGTACTAAATTAAAGAATGCCAGGCCATGATGGAATACATGGATTTTGGTTTTAAAATTTCACATCTGATCACGACATATTGTCCCTCGAACTGGGGTAGATGCTTAGGAAAAGCAAGAGTACCCATAGAATGACTACGGGGAAAACTACTTCCCCCACCCAAGAAAAGAACCTATCCTCAGCAGTTATAGACCAATAACAAGTCTACCTTATTATGTGCAAAACGATGACCGCATAGATAGAGAGGAGGTCTATTATATGCAATTATGCCTCGGGCTGTTTCCAGAAGAACAGAAAGGATGCCATAGGAAAACAAGAGAAGCAGGTGACTTATTGTACATTGATCAGAACATCCTCAAACAGAGCAAAGTAAGAGGGGAAAATGTAGTCATGGCATCTATTGACTACAAAAAATCTATGATTTGATCCCATGAACTTAGATAATAGAATGTATGAAAATGTACAAAGTGATAAACTTCATCACGGAAACCATGAAAAAATTCAAAATAGAATTAACTGCGAGAGGAAAAACTTTAGCAGAGGTGAAAATCCAGAGAGGTATCTTCCAAGAAGATACGATTTCGCCATTACTATTTGTGATAGCAATGATGCCACTCAATCCCATACCTAAGAAATTTACAAACTCACTAGAAACAATTAATCATCGATGTAAATGGATGACGTCAAGATATTTGCAAAAAATGAACAAGTTTTGGAGACTCTAATACAAACAATAAGAATATATATCCAAAGTATAGAAATGGAATTCGGAATAGAAAAATGTGCCATGCTCATTATGAAAAGTGGGAAAAGACAAATAATAGAAACTGCTAAATAAAGAAGAATCAGAACGCTTGGAGAAAAGGAAAATTATAAGTATTTGGGAATATTGAAAGTGGACACCATCAAACAAGCAGAGATGAAAGAAAAAAGAAAAAACTACTTCAGACAAACGAGAGATTTTCTCGAAACCAAAACTTGTAGCAGAAGTCTCATTAAAAGGATAAACACATAAACATAAAAACATAAACAAAAACAAATAATAAACAGAATTGAGTAAATAAATTAGCAAATAACAAAATTAATACAATATAGCAGTGTAAATGACTATGCAGTATAAAGTAGAATGCCCTTCCCAGAATTCATCATAAACTAGATCCCCCTTTCCATCATGTCCCATAAAACAGTATATAAAAAGAAGTCCACTATGTGCATCCACATGTCCGATGATCGTATAGGCGAGAAACTGACTGTTACCAAGCTCCGCTGACTCTATGTCTATGCTATCCCAACTCAGAGATTTACCCTATAACTGATATTGAGTACTTTTTATGAATACACCAAACTATATCATCTATATATATATATATATATGTGTGTGTGTGTGTGTGTGTGTGTGTGTGTGTGTGTGTTATTAATGACAAAGAAGTATTCTTCCACTAGTATTTTATATAGTTTTTCTTTTGCATGTAAAAATGAAATCTTTTTGAGACGAAGTGTGTGGAGGAATTATCTCAAAGTTTTTTCTTTCCCAGCAATTTTTTCTTTCATATGGTATAGAGCTGATATTTTATTATATTGCATAATTACTATTCTATACAATATAGTATATTATTCAATACATTATACAATATATATATATATATATATATATATATATAGAAGGGCTGACATTACCACGCATTTGTCATTAGATTAGGGAATTCAATCTAATATCTTACAAATCATTACAACACAACGAGGATAATAAAAAAACAAGTGTAGCTTATATTTCACCTAAGGTCATGAGTATGGAGCTCTGATTGTGAATCGAGCTCACTATTCAGTGTACTATAACGGTACCAAATAGAGGTTTATATCACTACTTCTGCGTAGAGCCATTTGTACGAATATGTGCGAACGGGTTAATGCATGTATCGCTAGGTCTTAAGTGGTTGTCTGGCCCTGTGGGAAAAGGTGACAAATACACGAAAGTCTGTCTTAGTTCACTAACACAAAAGTTTTTTCGTTAATGCACTTTTTAAGTAGTCGCTGGGAGAAAGAAGCAGTTTGAAAACTGAGTCGTCCGCGTTAGCTGGACAAGGAGAAACATGTAATGCGGGACGAGAGAGAAAACAGACATAGACGTTGAATTTTCTTTCTGGCTTCCTGTTGTTGCACTAACATACTTGTTCGCTCGTTTCGTCTCCTCAGCTTCGCGTTTTCGGTTTTTTATCTAGTCATTTGTAATTACCGTAGTCATTCACCCATGACTGGCTGACCTGCAACAAATGCTTTTCTTATCATTATTTTTTCTTCTCTCTCTCTCTCTCTCTCTCTCTCTCTCTCTCTCTTTCTCTCCTTCCCCAGAAATTCTCATTATAACTTGGATTTACTATATCTCATACGTTTAGTAAAAATTGTTGTATAATGTTCTGCCACGCATCAGCAGCCAACTGACGGATGTGAAGAAACATTTGATAGTCAAATGGTATTAGAGGTTACATCGAGAAACATGAGAAAGTTAGTGTTTTGATTTTTAGCCGATGTATTTCTGTAGTACAATAGAAAGGATCTTGGGTTGTTTGTTTGTTTGTTTGTTTGTTTTTCTTAATGTCTTAGAATCCTCTTTTAAGGAACTTTGATATAAACTCTAGAGGATATAAAGATTTTCCTCTTCCCGGTGAAAACTCAGTTTAGAAACTCAGTAAGATGACCGGTCATGTATTATTAAAACATTGATAAACGTAAAACCAAACTTCAATTGTATACTTAATAATTTGGGGGATATATATATATATATATATATATATAAGGATAGATTCTGAGAGACGAGGGGGACGAGAGGGGTAGAGACTCGATGAGGAACAGGCGGAGAAGAGACGTGGGAGAGAGTCGGAGGGAGACGACAGAAGCAGCAGTCACGGAAATAACCATGCACGCAAAAAAAAAAAAAAAAACAGCTGGTGAGAGGAAGAATACCAAAAGTCGTCTCTCTCTCTTTCTTCTCTGTCCTGTACACAGTATGTCTCTCTCTCACTCTCTCTCTCTCTCACTCTCTCTCTCTCTCTCTCTCTCTCTCTCTCTCTCTGTTGGCTCGACCTTCTTCCTCTCGACCTCTATCTTCAGCTGACTACAAGAAACGGTCTGGCAAAAATAAATTTTGTACATGCATAGCAGATGAAGGTGTTTTGTGTTTGATTTCTTTTTAATGGTCAGGTAACCATGGTTAGGCTGATAGTTTAAAGCGTATGATTACAACCCCTTAAGTGGTGCCGAAACGCTACAACTGTAAATGCATTTTGATCCATTTCTTTCATCGACAACGATCAAGTGACAATTTTGAAACTACCCACAATGTTACGTAATGGAATTGCAGAGACCGAAGTTAAGAAACGAATAGCCTGGTAAGTTCTAAAATGGGTGACCATTTAGGAACAGTATTAACTCTATGAAATATGTGTGTTAGATTAAACAAAAGCCTCGTGAATAATCATGGATCAGCAAGATTAGCTTTCTATTCAACTTTAAAAATCAGGCACAAGGTCACGAGTCGAGGTGCATCTAGTGAAGATCATGCTCACAAGTATTTTAATTAATGAGGGTTCTCATACGTGAATTCATGGTCCCTTTTGAGCTAAATCCTCTCTAGTACAGTATAGGGTATACGATCATTTTAACAATGGTCACTTTGTGAGGATCGAACTCACTGCCCGGTTGTAATGATCCCGAAGAATAGCTTGCTGACAATTGCACCACGATGCGATCATTACTTCTAAAAAACGTAACTTAATTTTGGCATTGAGCACCTAGTGAGGATCGTGTTCAGTACTCAGTGGAGAGAGACACCGTGACTTAAAGGCTAGCAGGATATTGTAGAAAGCGATTTCGACCTCTAGTCATGCTATTATGTTCACTTTCAAACAAATACCCTCGGGTAAGATATGAACCTTTTTATCCACCCGAGATATAGGTTTAATAGTACCACTACTGTTATTCTATAAAGATGACTTTGACATTAAATAACCCATGAAGGTTGATATGCCATTGAACAAATGAACTAAACCACGACTCAGTAATTACGGATCTACGAAATTAGCTTGCTAACCATTACAGCTAGGCGTGATGTTTGCTTCTTAAAAACAAAAACCGTATATATCAGACACCTAGGGAGGATCCAGCTCACAGTTCAGTAGAAATTAATTTGCGTTATTAGCTTGCTAACCACTACATAAGGATGAAGAGCTCAGGAATATTGGAGGCTGTTGCTGCCGCCATGGAAGTAGCAGTGATGATTGTGAGTGTGCCAGCTGTGCAAACAATGTTAACAGAACTCAAGTCAGAAGGTCTGATAAACACTAAGATAATCATTTGAATGTTACCAGTCATCGATGAGAAAGCAAATAGACGTAGGAGGGGAAAAAAACCTCTACTGACTTCTACGTTAACACTTTAATGATCTTTGATCTCTTTCAATAGATTTAAATCTCTCGGACCAAAAAATCAATAGTGCTAATCGAAATACGAAAATGAGAAGGAGGGTGTGGCCATGATACTGGCATTTCTCCTAGAAACTCGTTACTGTAAAAGATTTGCTGCTAGTTAAGAACCATGTATCGAAGATGATATCGTAATTTATTTCTTCTGTCTTGTTAATCATTAAACAGGTCTGCTAAAAAGGTGAATGAGCAGTTCTTATAAGTTGGCTTTTCTTTCGTTCGTCTGAGTTTTTTTCATAATTATTGCACCTCAACATTTTTGGTTTGTTTATGGGTATCTTTTTCGCTTTATTTTTTTTTTTTTTTTCTAGATTACTTTATTTTCTCTTCCTTATTGAAACCACAGCTTCAAAATGTTCTTTCAGTTTAATTTTTGCATCTGTCATTTTTAAAATGTGATTCTTCCTAATTTAAAACGAAATTGTTGAGAGTTTTTAAACAGTCTTTTATTATTATAGTGTGCTAAATGTTTATCGTTTGTATATTCACAAACCTTTTCTCTTAAGCAAATTCCTTGAGCATGTCTAAAAATTTTCTCTAACGGCATTATCAATAAAACAGTTTTTGTTATTATTTTACTCCTAACAAGTTTTTCACGCCAGCCTTAACTGGTGGTTTTTCGTTGAAGTTTGAGTGACATCAAGTCTCCTCGGGTCTCCAGGACTCTTCTCAGTATTAACAACGCTGTGGTCTGTATGGTTTCGATCCTTCCTTTGAGCTCCAAACCCTCCAGTATCCTTTCTAAGCCTTTCGGTACTGTTCCAAGTGCCCCATCTACCATTGGTACCATTGTCAGTTTCATGTTTTACAGATTTTTCAGCTTTCTGGCAAGATCCAAGTATTTGTCCATTTTTTTTTTCTTTCATTTTCACTCTGTGGTCTGCTGGAAAGGTAAAATCTATGAAACGGCAAGTTCTTTTCTTCTTGTTAATTAACACTAGATCTGGTCTTCTAGCCGAGATTGGGTGATATATATGTGAACATTTTCTGTGAATTGTGTCTTTATATTTTTGCGGTGAATTGAAGAACACCTCTTGAGTGAAAGTTAAGATAAAGAAAGTCATGATAATCCTTTGTGAAAGAGAAGATAGAGAATATCTTCTGCGATATTTTGCCAATGACCAATATTTTGATCCAAAATGTTTAATCTTTGAAAAATTATTTAAAAAAAAAAATTAAACAAAAAAACTAGCAGATTACCTAACTGATCCCAATTTTTAAAGAAAAGTTTATATCTTCATTTTTTTAAAATTTAAACACAAAATTAGTTTTTCAATTTGACTGTATTATTTTTTTTTTAATTTATCAAAAAGCTTTTGTTTTGTTTTTTTTTTTGGCTTTCATACGATCGTAATTCATACTGCAGATGTAATTTTTTTTAGTCTTGATTTTCCAGATCACAGGGAAAAAGTCATGGAAAAAACGTCATAACTCTGTCATGGAAAATTTGACTGATTGATTTTAACGGCATGTCAACTCGTCTAGAGATATTTTATGCCAAGAAGTTATTGAATCACGTTCATAGTTATTCATTGTTGCATTTTTGTGTAGTTGGTTAAGTGGGGCGGGGTGAACACTGTCTTATCGAATCTGAATAATTCTTAAAGAGATCTGCTTCAACCATATATTAAACCCGAACAGGTACTACTAGTAGTACCACTAATAGTACCTATATGTACTAGTAGTACTCTAACAGGTACTACCATTCTGGGTCAAGATGAACCAAGAAGTAATGGCAATAAAAAGCTGACTCAACATTTCCCATAATTGGACCCATACCATTAGATTTAATTTAGTTCCACACCTAGGGCACCCCATTCGGGAGAGTCTAAATCCTCATTAGGGAATACTGTCAGTGTATTCTAAGCTCCACCGATAGGATGAGGAAACTTTTCGTTTATTTCATTTGGTGAAGTAAATTATTCTTATTCTGATCCTTACTTCCAACGTCCTGAAAGATATGTAGCATAGTTTGAAGTTCTTCAGGAATCAAAGTTCGATATTGAAAACTTTTCAATAATATGAAATAGAATATACTTTAAGATTCACAGCAAAGCGTGAGTACTGTGGCTTACACACACACACACACACACACACACACACACACACATATATATATATATATATATATATATATATATATATATATCGATATGAAACGTAAGGGAATCATATTTATCAATTGATTAAAATATGAAAAACATATTAGAGGAACCCATTCATCCGTAACATTTTCGACATAATACACCAGAATAGTTTAAAAGATAAAGATACTAAATCACAGTGAGGTGAGGAAGGGGCAATTTGAAAAATTCTAAAAACTCAACTCCTACGATTCCTACTCAATCCCCAAACAGACAAAGGATATTAAATTGTTTTCTCTGCCTGCAAAAGGTAGAGCAATATAGCGAAATAGCTATAACCTCGAAAAAAGGCAAAATGTTGTTTAGACATAGTCTTGTACGAGACAGAGAAACAGTCATCTGAATAATTAGTCCTATATATATATATATATATAGTGATCGACCAAGTGATCCCTAATGACCGGTTCTTGTACCTGAGAAGACCCAGATATAGCGTTCTGAGGCCGTCTTAATTCCCGTTATTAATGAAATAGTTGTTTTTTTATTATTTTGATAAATTAATAAATATGATTCCCTTACTTTTCGTTACGATAAAATTTTCTGGTACCAAATATATATATATATATATATATATATATATATATATATATAATGACCGTCATTTCTTTACAGAAGTCCATCTCCTTAATACCATAAAAAGCGCCCATGGAAAAGTATCTGGTTCCTCAAATCAACTTCAACTTTGCAAGAAGTAAAAGAATTGTGTACTCTTATATGACTTCTAAGACCTGCAGCAAAGCCACATTTTTACAATTGTTTGCAGTCATGAAAGATCACGTGACAAGCAAGTCCGGCTTGGGACAAACAGACCCAACTGTGCAGGTTACAAACATATTCAAGCAGAAAAGTGTACTGGAACCAAGGTCAAGTCCAGTTTCTAAAGTTATCGTTTCAAGATGGAGTTCTCAAACCTTGGTACTTCAAATAATTTGCAGCCATTGTAGACAATATATTTCAAGTATGAAATAAGGTAATAATAGAAATAATAAACCGGAACAAAGACTCACGATTCAGAGTTTCACGTTTCGATCCTCAGGGGAGCTAGCATTCATCTTTTGAACAAGCTTTCTTTCTTTCTGGGTTATTAAATCCCAAAACCATAATAGTAAAAGAACAGTAATGCTACTACTTAACATGTATTGTTGCTTATTAAAATACTCAGTTCTTACGTTGAAACAAATCGATTGTTTGTTTAATGAACAGGTTCTGGCCTGAAATATCGACATTAAAAATAAATTTTAGCACTTTTGGTCACCTGCCAAAGAAGGTACACTTAGAATTCCTAGACAAGTTTAATTTGGTCAGACAGAGGTCAGTGAATGGATACTAAAAGTCTTAAATTCGCAAAATTAAAAGCTGAAAAATCCTAAACAAAACAATATTTACTACTCTATTCATTTCTCACGTTTATTGAATGTATATTAGATTGTTCCATCTCACATAATAGAGGAGAAAAACAATTCCTCTTTTTCTTTTGCTCTCTCTCTCTCTCTCTCTCTCTCTCTCTCTCTCTCTCTCTCTCTCTCTCTCTCTCTCTCTCTCTCTCTCTCTCTGTCAACATCTATTCTATACTTGCAACTGTGACCCGAGGCGTGTGTGGCGTAACGGTTTCGCAAGCCGAATTCAAATCCTAATCTTCTCCTCCCCCTCAGCTATGATTAGATAGCAGGACAGACTGAGCTCTTTAGCCTTGGTACCGTAACTAGCATAGGAAAAGCTCTGTTTTCAAATTAACCCTGCGTTCCATCCTGACTGTGTGGTAGGACAAAAAGTAATAAGCCCTCTTGCTAAATAAAAGTCAGCTTTCTAATTTTATTAAAAAGTTCTAAGTGTTCGAAAATTAACTTTCAAGATTTGGTTCTGTGATCATTCAGGAATGAGATGCAAGTTGTCACATTCACATTGACACAATACGAAGAGCGATTGCGATCTAAATGCTCATTCATTCTGAAAAAAAAAGAGCAATTAAAAGTTACGAGACACGAGAAGAAAACTGGCATTAAATTTGGGGTTTTACTTACACTTGTCCTCTGATCGAGTATTTTATACTGGTGATGAAATGAGCTGATAAACTCATATTTATATTAAACTCATATTTATATATTACATATTTATATAAAATGGAGGTGCCTGTAGTGTAATGGTTATCGTCGTAGGAAATATACAGGGCGAAACGAGTTCAAATCCTAGACGAGACTGATTGCATTTCACATAGCACTAATACCCTTGGGAAAGGTATGAATCCAATTATTCTCCCTCCAACTATGGGTAAATAGTAGGGCAGACTGGGTTCTTCAGCCTTGATGAGGCAACTAGTCTAGGAGAAGGAAAACTCTGAATTCAAACCTGATAAACTCCGCTAAAAAATTGACCTTGTGTCATATCCTACCCGAGCGGGGGGGGTAAATATGATAAACTCATATTTATCTAACCTGCCACTTTTATTAAGATACTTCCTCATTATTCAGGGTAACCTTCTTTAGTGAGATTTCTATTTTAAAATTACCTTTACGGAGAGAAGAGTTCCTTAGTCCTTTAGAATAGTCCAAGTAGTAGTAATTTACTAGACGTTTTGCTTAGATGTGGCGCAAGGTCAAATGAATGGGGCACCCACTGAGACTCGAACTCACTCGTAAAAGTTTATTATTCGAGCTTGCTAACCATTACACCTCCCGAGAAAACCAGAATAGCCCAAGTAAACCAAGAAAGGACAAAGTACATCTTATTTATCTCAGTCCATACTGACTAATTGGGCCATTGGCCTAATGAGTAGAGTGTTCGCCAATGGTCCGGAAGACCGAGGTTCAATCCCAGGTTGAGTCATACCAAAGACTCAAAAAATGGTACTTAATGCCGCCTTGCTTACCACAGTATCATAAGGTAAGGATTAAGGGTAAAGTTGTAGTAGCAATTGAAAAGGAAGTCTTCGTGCCACCCTCGACTTAGGTTACGAACTTTACTTACATTGAGTAAAATAAGTTTCTTGTATTGCATTTCGTGATAGCTTTAACCAATCAAACACCCCGACTCATAATTCTAAATCTTGACTTTCACGGTTCTACGCCGGAAGTATTGTCAATTTTTACGGTTCTACACTGGAAGTATAGTCAATTTTGACCTCTAACTTGTCATGTGTTAAAACTGAGGTCAATTGCACTGAATGTCGCAGTTATCTTATAAATTTGTTTAAATATTTAGAGATATTAAAAGTTATTATCAAAGATTAGTATAACATTAGGAGAAATTACAATTTAATTTGGAGCTGCAATATCATTGATACCATTATCATTGTTGAAACAACCAGCATCACCATCTCAATAATAATAATGATAATAACGATAACTGAGATGAATTATCAAACCCTGAATAGAAGACCAAATGAATTTTGCCGTTTCGGCGGGTCACACAGTGAAAATAAAAGAAAACGAAAAGATGGACTAAAATTTAGACATTGTCATAGAAATTTTTTAAAAAGTGCAGAACATAAGCGTGACAGTGATTGTGGTTGATCTGTTAGAAGAATTCGATGTCAGAGGCAGAATTTAGATTATGCAGACTACGGCTAGAATTCTCCGAGGAGTCCTATAGACGTGGGGAAACTTACTATCACACCAGTGACTGACCATCAGATAACACTGGTACGAAAAATTCAATAGATATCAAGTGAATTAACGTTCCGGTGATTGTCTGAAACAAGTGAGTGACGATATTTAACCATAATACAACTATTATTAATAATAAATGATATTTATGACATCATGACTCTCTCTCATACTTTCCTCGTCGATTTATTATTATTTACTCCCTTGAGAGTTTTTCACACCAGCTTTAGTGGATGGTTTCTCCCTGAAGTTTGAGTGACAATTAGTTTCCCCAAGTGTTCTGGACTCTTCTTACTATTCTGGCCGATCTTAATAATGCTATAGTCTGGATGGTCTCTATTTGTAGTCATGTCCAAATCTAGCAGTTCCTTTAAAAAATCCTTTGGCGATTGTCCTAAATGAACCAGTCCCAATTTGTATCACTTTCACCTTCATGTCCATAGATTTTTTTCTCTATCAAGGTCTAGGTACTTATCTCTCTTTTCACTTTCTTTTATTTTCACTCTGTCGTCTGCAGGGATGTCCACCATTCAGTAGGTACTCTTCCTTTTGTTGACTATTACTAGGTCTGGTCGTCTGGCCGAGTTAAGATGATCCGTTTCTATCACAAAATCCCAAATAATTCTGTGCTTTTCATACTCTAGGATTGATTCTGGCCAGTGCTTATACCACTTGTTTGTATGACCAAATTTAGACTTTTTGCACTCCCAGTGGATTACTTTCCCCATCTCGTCATGTCTACTCTCATACTCTTTTTGCGCTAATCTATTGCATTCACTTATCATTATTTGATTAACCGTTTCGTTTCTATCACCACATAACGTACACTTGCTATTTTCGTGCGTCTCATCTATTCATTATTTCATCCTTTTAAGAGATTTTCACTGAAGTCTGAGTGACGGCAAGTCTCCTAAAGTGTCCAGGACATTTCTTAGTATTCTGGCCGATCTCAATAATGCTATAAGTTGGATTGTATCCACTCATCCTCTCATTTCCAAGTCCTCTAGTCCCTGTGATAATCCTTTAGTGACTGTACCGAGCGCGCCAGTTACAATTTCAAGTGCACTAATTATAATCGGTATCACCGTCACTTTCATGTTCCATAGTTTTTTCACTTCTTTAGCAAGGTCTAGATACTTATCCCGTTTCGTTTTTCTTTAGTTTTATCCTGTGGTCAGCTGGAACGGCAAATTCCACTGTTCAGCAGGTTCTCTTCTCCTTTCTTTGTTTTTTTTTTGTTTTATTTTGTTTTTTGTTTTTTTTGTTGTTTTTTGGGGGGTGGGGTGGATGATCTCTATGTCTGGTCGTATGGCTGAGGTTACGTGATCCGTTTGTATCTCAAAATCCCAAAGAATTTTATGCGTCTCATTTTCTTGGGCGGATTCCTGGTTGTGCATATACTACTTGTTCGTATAGTCAACTTTAAACTTCTTGCACAATTCCCAGGGGAACACCTTCACTACCCAGTTGTGTATTATTATTACTATTATTATTTAATTTTCAACTTTACTTTTAGTTTCTTACAATCCTTCACTGGTTTTTAACACCAGACCTTGGTAGTGATAATATTTGGGGGTTTTTCTACCTCTTTTGGTTTGGCTTGGTTGGGTTTTATGGCATATCAACCATTGTAGGTTATTTAATGCCAAATCCTCTTTATGCATATATATCATTTATATATGATCTGGTTTGGTTTGGTTTGGTTTTATGGCATATCAACCATTGTAGGTTATTTAATGCCAAATCCTCTTCATGCATATAACACATCACTCAATATATCCAGTGCTTGACTTATAGATGGCGCCACTAATAAAAAAAATCCATGTGATTTTTAAAAAGGACTAACCTTTAAATGGTACGTGTCAAAATTTGAGCCCGATTGGATTATTAGTTTACAAATTACGGTAAGCGAAGTTACTGTTGCAAATTTTCAAAACAATGGAAAAATCTGAATTTCATGTATTGATAAAGCATTGCTTTCTAATGGGAAAAATACTGTTCTAGTAAAGCAATGGCTTGATAAGTGTAATTCGGACTCTGCTCCGTCGGGAACAACGGTTAAGAGGTTTTATGCTGACTTTAAAAACGGTCGTACAGAAACAAATGATACTGAACACTTAGGTCACTCAAATTCACCAGTTGTCCCGGAAAACACCGAAAAACTCCATCAACTAGTTTTGGCCGATCGTAAATTGAAGTTGCGTGAGTTAGCAGAGGAATTGATGATATCAGAAGGCAGTGTATTTGCCATTTTGAATAAACATTTGTCATTGAGAAAGCTGTGTTCAAAGTGGGTGCAGCATTTGCTCACAATCGATCAAAAACAACAATGCGTCAACGATTCAGAGCGTTGCTTGCAACTGTTTTAACGCAACAAAAAGAATTTTTGCGTAAATATGGGACAGTGGATGTTACATGGATTCACGACTTCAATCCGGAGTCGAATCGACAATCAGCTGAGAGGGCAGCAGCAGGTAAAAACCGTCCAAAGCGACTAAAGACACAAACATCAGCAGAAAAGGTTTTGGCCTCCGTATTTTGGAATGTACAAGGTATTTTGTTCATCGATTACATTAAGAAATGAAGAACCTTCAATAGCGAATATAACATAGCATCACTGGTACGTTTGAAGGAAAAAGTCACCAAAAAAACGGTCTGATATTTTCTTGTTAATTAACACTAGCTCTGGTTTTCTGACTGGGGATTACGTAGGCTCTGGTTCTATACTGCTCTTATTGACCCCTTTGTTTCCTTTTCCAGTCCACCACTTTTCTACCTTCGATTCGTCCTTACTATATCCATAACAGCATTTTTAATTGTTTTTGGTTATCGTCCATTTAAGGGTTCTTATTTCCAAACGTTTTTAATTGATTTAGTCCTTGGAATTTGTCTTCTTTCTTTACGTTTTTGTTACTTCTATTGCTTTATCTTTTATTTTTCGTGGGGGAATTTGAGTTGTTTAGCAAATTTATTGTTTATTTCACAAATTGAATTTTTTTTTACTTTTCGTATGTGCTTACTAACTGCAGCATCCAATCTGTTGTAGTGGGTAAGTATTTCTTCAATCCTATAATAGTTGTTTTGTTTGTCAATTCTAGTTTGATTAAGCCTCTTCTACTGTTATATAGTCATCTACAGCATCACAACGACACAATAATAAAACAGACGCAAGGACTAAGACGCAGTGACAAGATGCAAGAAGGAAGACGCTAGAGGAAGACACAGGAAGAAACGACGCAGGATAAAGACGCAGGAAGACTTCTTTAACAATATTTTTACCTCTCTCTTTATTGCAAGGGTTCGAAAGGGTTGTTCAAGGGTTTGCATGTGAGAGGGTGCTGGAGACCGAACATAAACTTCATATTTTGACCCCACTGTTATGACCGTCACGTTGTGTCTTTCTTGTTCTCTTAGATGCACAACCAGAGGTCTTGGGGTCCACTCCATCGGGGCTTTTCCGAGGGCCCCCTCGGTCGGGTGGGGCCTTCCCTACCACATCTGGTCTCTAGCTGTCTGGAAGTCTACTGGCAACTGCTTTGGCACCCCAAACTCAACTGAGTTAAATAATAACTCAACGCCCACACGATCGCCTACTGGATCTTTGAAATCGAATGTTTAATCGTCATCAAGCGGAAATAACTGTCATGCAGTTCAGAGGTTACTCTCTTCCGGTGCATCACTGTAGTGGCACAATAGGACCTTCACCTTGTCGCATATAATAAGCCTTAATCCGCCCACGCGATCTCTTTCGATTACTGGCCGTTGGAATGTGTCACTTCCTTCCGGTGTATTACCTTGGAATAGTATTTTTGGGCCGGGTCGAAGGTCAAAATATAACTTTCATCCGTTAATTATTTTTCAAAATTCCACACGTGGAATTTTCTTCACGTTCGTCTCCATCAACCTCACACATATTTTACAGAATAATTTACAAAGGACAATAATGGCTGAAAACACAAAAAAACTTGAAACACAGCAAATAAAATCTTACTTAGAGGGTGACCATCTCCCTATGTAACACTTGCCCGGCTAATTATTATCTAAATTTCTCTTACTATCTTTGCGTGGTTGGCCATCTTGACATGCGTGCATCAAGGTACCATACGGATGCATTTTTTATCTTCTCAACACAACGGGCCCTCCATAATTCCTTGAAGAAATTTTAAAACCCTAAAAGGACCATACTCTGGTCCCATATCCTGGTCACAAACTTAGTGACCCTGGTCATTCCAGCAATACATTTCGCCTGGATTCCTCATGACCACACTCCAGTTCTTTGCTCAACAGGTTCCTACCTGGAGTAACCGGAGAATTTCATAAACTAAAACACAATATCTTCAAGGCTCAAAGCATTCCACAAAAATCCACAAAAATCATGGCCCAAAACAAAGTATCACAATACATCCGAATGTATCACAATCTGGCACGCATGCTGTAAACCACCTAAAATAGTCCACGCAAAATACTAATTAACAATGTGTTACCCATTTTTTTTTTCATTAAGTTTCTGTTTCCATGCCCATTGGTTTGCAAGCCCTTGAGGTAACATGCTTTACCTGATCAAACCCGCGCCGGGTTTCTTTTCAATTTAATCAGGAACCCTCGGGGCTACCAATATATAGGCACCTCGCCTTTCCCAGATCCGTTTCACTTTGCCAAATCACACACGAATCCAAAACATCATCGTGACTGAAAGACATAGACATCATCCACAAAATTTTGGAGTAGGCCACGCCTTTTTTCTTTTATTCTATCCTCGAAACTCCAAACTAAAAAAAAATAAAAGCCAAATAGGCCCTCAACAACTTCATGGGTCGGCGAATTCTTCGATAGAATTGCGTTCAACAACAATCTGTAAATCCCCTTGAATGAATGTCTGTCCTACTCTCACGTCAGCCCACGATTTCCTCAAAAACAGAAACCCCCCCCAAAAAAATGTTTCCTATTCCACGAAAACCCCAAATTCTAAAAAAAATTTAGAATCACTATAATTGCAAATATTAGTAAACCTAAAATAAAATCCTCTGCTAATGGTTTTCGTCAAATTTCATAATATGAACAGGAAAAAGAAAATTCCTAATGTCGCCTTTAAACTCAAACAAACTCAAAAATTTTCACTTTACAAGTCAAAACAATGTTACAATCACAGTTCAAAAATGTTCAGTTTTCTTTTCTTCTTTTTTTCACTCTATGTAGTGATGTACTGTCTATTTTACTAAAAATGTCTGTTCTTTCTTTCTTTCTTTTCCCTATATGCTGTGTTCCACAATGTTCAAGTTTCTCTTTCTTTTTTTTTCTTTTTGTTTTTTTTTGTTTTTTTATTTTTCTCCATTTTCATTGTCCTGTAGCTTTTTGTTTTTGTTTTCATTTTTCCTTTTTTTTTTTTTAATTTTTTTTTCATTATAAATTGCTCATTCAATGTCCCTTTTTTTCAACCTTATATCTACCTCTCTGTCTTTACCTTAACACGATAACTATAGGTTCGCTTCCCATTTTATTCAATTTCAGTCTATAGTACCATAAATTAAGCCTGATTTATAATACAACTTTTTCAGTAGCTTACGAGCATTCTTCTTCTTCCTTTTTTTTTTTTCTTTTCACAAAATATCCCATTTTTTTTCTAAACAACCCAAACTTTTATAAATTCTGCCAACATTTCCCAATTCAAAATATTTCCGAATCTGCGAATCTTCGCCACACTTGGTTCTGTCAAAATCTTGCGCATCTCTTAATTACATCCAAAACCCTGTTTCAAAATATCTTCCCCAATAACAATCTCAAAGCTTCACTCCAGGGGGAACTCACAAAATACCTGTCTGCATCGTCAGACACAAAAAAACATCTGTCTCTTAGTTACTCTGCCTCCACGGCAAGACCGTTTTCAAGACAATACCTATGTCTTCAATAATTGATATCAACAATTTCCACCGCAAAACAACCGGCCTGATTCTACCAGCGCCGAAAATATCGATTCTCCCAACTTCATGAATATCGAAAAAGTATATGCGCATTATTCAAACCACCAATGTGCGAAATTTTTGAAAAATCCTATTAGTGCTCCCAAGATTCCATCTCTCGGATTAAAATTCTCTTTTCCAATCCACAAGTTCCAAACATAAAAACTTGCCCAAAAGATCTTAACTATAGATATGCGGGATTCCAAATCTTGGACTGAAATTCTAATTTTCAATCACCACTTGTCTGGGCCAATGAAAAGCTACAACGAATTTTTTTTACTCACAAACACCTATTTGCGATAAAAAAAATCCCCATTCATAAAATTTATCATAAAATTTATTGTTTACGATAAGCTGTCTATCAAAAAACGGACAGCAACTGTCCCATAGCCATCTTTGTTCGCTTCCTTTTTTCTCCCTCACTTCGATACAATATAGCAGTAATTTCAATTTTTATCTAGGGATCACACATTTTTTTTTAATTATTTCCAATTTTATGCTTCTAGAAAGGCCCTCGTCATTAAAAGAAATCTTTCACTATTATACCCAAATTAATCAACAGAGAGATAGAATTATAAGAATGCAGCAATTAACTTACAATTTTTTTTTCTTTCTTTTCTCTTTTCTGTTGCTGGTTTGTTCTTGTTTTTTTTGTTTTTTTCGTTTTACTTCTTTCAATCGCAGCATTTTTCTTTGTTCTTTTTTTTTTCTGTTCTTTCCGCGTCGGTCGGTTCCTTTTCCTTCCTTTTTTTTTTTTTTTTTTTTTTTTGCTAGTTTGTTCTTGTTTTTTCTTTTTACTTCTTTCCATTCCAGCATCCTTCTTTGTCCTCTTCGTTGCTGTCGTGTTGTGATGCTTAAAACTGCAGTTTACGGTAACTAGATTCATTCTGAGTCCTTGAAGAACTCGCCTGGCACAAGCACCAAATTAATATATATGTTATATACTTATTCGCCGTATCATAACGACTCAATAATAAAGACGCACGCAGAAAGACGCAAGAGGAAGACACAGGAAGAAACGACGCAGGATAAAGATGCAGGAAGACTTCTTTAACAATATTTTTTACCTCTCTCTTTATTGCAAGGGTTCGAAAGGGTTGTTCAAGGGTTTGCATGTGAGAGGGTGCTGGAGACCGAACATAAACTTCATATTTTGACCCCACTGTTATGACCGTCACGTTGTGTCTTTCTTGTTCTCTTAGATGCTCAACCAGAGGTCTTGGGGTCCACTCCATCGGGGCTTTTCCGAGGGCCCCCTCGGTCGGGTGGGGCCTTCCCTACCACATCTGGTCTCTAGCTGTCTGGAAGTCTACTGGCAACTGCTTTGGCACCCCAAACTCAACTGAGTTAAATAATAACTCAACGCCCACACGATCGCCTACTGGATCTTTGAAATCGAATGTTTAATCGTCATCAAGCGGAAATAACTGTCATGCAGTTCAGAGGTTACTCTCTTCCGGTGCATCACTGTAGTGGCACAATAGGACCTTCACCTTGTCGCATATAATAAGCCTTAATCCGCCCACGCGATCTCTTTCGATTACTGGCCGTTGGAAATGTGTCACTTCCTTCCGGTGTATTACCTTGGAATAGTATTTTTGGGCCGGGTCGAAGGTCAAAATATAACACTACGATTTTTTCTTTAAATGTAGAGACGTTCTATATCTGTTCTTGACTGATGCATTCTGTGGCAAGTTTTTTGTTTAGTGACTTTGTATCCATTTTATTTATTTCACCAAACATCCAGTTTATTATATCAAAACTGTATATCACAACTGGGGTTGTCAGATTGTTAATTGCTATAACTATTTTTGAAATTCAATTATGTTCTTAATATGGATATTATGTTATATATTGACCCTCGACTGAGCCGTCAATCAAGAGATGCCCCCGTGTAAATAAGTGGAAGAACAGCGGAATCAGGTGGACGTTAGAAAGTAATATAACCAGGTGCCTGGGCGGTTCGAGTCAGTTGGAGACAGTTGGAGAACCTGCTGCAGACAGAGGGCCTTGGGCCCCCAGTGACCCCCGGTTGAGCAACCTAAGCCAAGATGTGAATGAAGTGCTGCTATGGTCGAGAGAAGAACTTGGGTCAATATAGCAGTCCGTCCTTGTCTCCACTCATTTCTCACACACAACAAATATCACCTTTTCGAAAATAAAGTGTGAGAGATTTATAGGTTTATAAAGAAGTGTATTCGTTCGTTATTGAAGTCGTCATTATCAGTTGATTATGTTCCTGTGTATATTTGTATATGTATACTCGTAGTATACTATACAATATATTATTCTCTTGGAGAAAATTCTTTTCTTATTTTTCTTTAATTTATCGAATGGTTAACAACATTTGCTTCATTAATTCCTAAATATCTATAGTTTTTAATATGTTCTTATTTTATAATTACCGTGTTTATATCCAGTGTGATATTTTCTGACTTTATCAGCGGCCTTTTTTCTAAATTTGAATTTTGCTCCAAATTTCAATGCTTTCATCACTAAATCTTTTTACAGTGCTTAGTAGAATTTCTTCTAAATCCTCATCAGTTTTGCCGGAGACTTCATATAGAATAGAAGGTCTTTCACATAAAGATCAGCTACTTTAGCGAATTCTCTAATTACATTTTGTTTCATTTCGTCGATTTTAATCTTACTTTCCGTGTAGTTTTGGTTTTCAAATTGAGGTTGGCTATTCTCAAATTTCTATATGAATTTTCTTTTGATAGAGTTTTTATACAATCCCTACTTGATTGTTTTAATGTATTATCTGTTGCATTATTACCTTCGTTCATTCCAAATGATACATTTTTGTTGGATATCTGCAACAACCGGTTGTTTGATACTATCTTTTTCAGCACCTGTTAAGCCGTTGCTTCTAAGGATCTTCTCACATTTGATAATTTTGGGGGATCTAAGTGTTTATCTGTATATTTAGCACTTTCTTGCAATATGCTGTAGGTTGCTTAAGTTACTTTTTTTATTGTTTTTTTTTTATTGCATAAAAGAATATACGAGGATTATTAAATAAGTTTCCAGACTTATTTTGTATGGGCACTTTTATTGATACATGAAACTCTAGTCCTCTTCGAAGTAATCTCCTCCGGATACAAAGCACTTATTGTACCGTTCCAACAACTTCTGGAAGGCCCCATGAAAGTCCTCTGGTGTGAGCGTGTCAATGACCTTCGTCACAGCCTCTTTCATCTCCTCAATTGTCTGATAAATAGAAGTGTTAATGTTAAATAGAAATACTTGAGACTTTTAGAAAATGTGCAAAAAAACGACTAATATTGAATCAAACATTTAGTATAAAATATCAATACTTAACCCATTTGAGTGTGTGCAATGAATAAATAGTAAGCAAATGAGTGGTGGCTCATGTAAAAATCATCATCATCATCAACATCTCGCACAATCAGCACGGATATCCCTGACCCTCTCTCGCCACCCCTCCCTATCGTCCATTGCATCCGGCAGGTCTTCAGGACTACATCCCGTATCGGCACAGAGCTGCTGTATGTAGGTTCAAGCTGGTCGTCCTGCCATTGCTAGTCCATATGAAGGGGTTCAGAGGAGTACGTCACTTATGAGCTCGTCCCTACTTCTCCAACAGTGTCCCTCATGTCTGGTTCATCTAATTTTGATAGTTTTCCTGATGGGTGGTAGGTGGGCGTACATCTGCTGCTTTGTAGGGTGCTGCCACCAGGACTTGTTCAATATTGCTCGTAGCATTCTTGAGTAGTTGCCATCAAGCTTTTTCTCCATACGTTTAGTTAGTGTCCATGTAGTGCATCCATACAGCAGTATCGACACGACCGCTGCTCGGAAGAAACTGCGTTTCATTAATGTTGCCTAAAAACTACTCACTCACAAACTATATATATATATATATATATATATATAAAGTAGAATTTGGTTTTAAATAATCCACAAGTGTTGATATGCCATATAACACCAACAAACCAAA